>CM018686.1:51652896-52252896 GCA_009363875.1 Mikania micrantha
TAGTAGGTTCGTTGGTGATTGAGCAGTCATAGGTTCGGCAACCATGCATAGATTCGGCTGACATACAGGTTCAGCTAGGGTTCGCCAATGTAGTTGTTGGTCGAGAGTTCGGCTGGGATTCTGGGTTCGCGAGGCCTGGAGTTCGGCTGCGACCCAAGGTTCGGGTGGTTGGTGGGCGCAACAGGGTTCGTGTGATGGGTGTGGTGCAACAAGGTTCGGCCATTATCTTCCCACAGCTTAAAGGTTCGTCTCCTCCAAACCCACGAACCTGTACATGTCCCTTGCTATCAGGGGGTTTCGAACCTGCTGTTTATCCATCTCTATGTTGTTCATACGTATAACCCAGTCCTCGAAGGGTTAGTGGTTCGAATCCAAGACCCAACGATCGGTTGAGTGTGTGTGTTCGAAACAAGATAGAAAACCCTAATCTTAGTGATGTTTCGAGTTTCATACCTCACAAATGACCGGATTAAAACTTCAGATCGTTGTACTTCCGTGTAGAGGAAGTCAAGAGCTTCGCGTGGACACCAAGAACGCCCGATTTCGTCTCCAAACGAGTGAGATACGAAGGTTTGAAGATCCAAAATGGTGGTGAAATGTAAAATCCGGGATTTGGTGCTTGAGAGAGAAAGAAGATGATGAAAATGAAATAATCAAAGCTACTTGTGTTGTTTAAATACCCCGAGGGTATTCGGGTTCGTTTCGTTTGCTCGGTTCCCGTTTTGTCGCGTTCCGGGTCGTAACTCGCGTAATATACGTAATTTAAATAAAAGACCTATTTTAAGATGACTAAATTATAAATACTATTAGAATTATATTAGATATCGTTGCGTATAATTAAATATTGAATTATAATATTTTACGTGTTTTGTAAATTTATTAACGATTTAAGAAAATAGTTCGTTTAATAATATTCTATGATGAGTTTCAAAATTGTAAAACAGGAAATATTATATTCCTTAACTTTATTATCGTTCTAATCGTCGTTGTTTTCGTTATCGTTTCGTCAGAAAAACGTCACTTACGCGCGTCTTCGTACAGAGCGCTAACTGTACGAACACGATCGTACGTTTCACTTTCTGATTTTGTTTTCTACTTTTCAGTCATCGTTTCAGATCGTTAACTATCAGATCTATTCGTACAGATCGTCACCTTTACGAATAGTTCGTCGGGTTATTCCGTAACAACAACTGTTATTGTTTTGTTCTGTTTATCCTCACATACGTTTAAACCTAATAACACAAGATTTAAACATGTTTGCATCTGTTCATGATTGTCTGATGTGTTTCTGACTGTTTAACCATAAGGATTAAATCAGGATTTCAGAAACATCGTATATAATAGTTTACATTTAGTATCGAATGTTAATAACTTCTAAGTATTTCTCCTAGTTTGCAACTGAGTTACTGTACTAATTACTGTACAGTTTACTGTTCCGGTAACGATTCCGGCACAGATGTTACAGTCTCCCCTTGTTAAAGAAATTTCGTCCCGAATTTAAAAGTTATTATCGGGTACAACTTTCCTTGTAACAATGGGAAACCTTTGTTTGAAGTGATGTCCCTACGCTCCCAAATAAACTCTAGGTCGCGCGTTTGGGATCCCTATGTATGTCCTCACAGTGCTGCTAATCTATTGCTCGTAGTTGTCTTACTGTTATGGCTTGCTAAGTCTCTGTATGATTCTAACACTTTATTGTTCAAAACTAACTGATGCGATGAGCATCAATTGTTACACAACTTAGTGTTAGTGGTGGCTTCCTGTGTATGTTTTTGCATTGACTAAGAATTCTTTCATTGTTTATACGCAATAAAAGAGTTCCTAAGTTCTCATGGAACGTATGTGGTTATACTTAATAAGAATAAGATAAGTTTCTTATTCATATTAGTATCAAATAAAATGAAATCTTATGAGTTAAAGAGGTGTCACATACCAGTACCCGTTCCGGGTCTGGTGTGCAGCAGGAGTTCCTATCATGAAGGCTCTTCCCCTTGGTACTTGATCTCCTGGTTGTGCCCTCTTGGGCAGTTCCTGGAGAAATGACCTAGTTCTCCACAGTTAAAGCATCCCTGATTGTTGTTGTTGTAGTTGCCAAGGTTGTGGTGGTGGTTTTGCCATAGTAGCATTGTTCATGCCGGTTTCGGTGAAGTTCGACAGTGTTGAGCCATATGGCCTTTTCGGCCACAGTTGGTACACTGCCTACACGGCATATTGGTAGCATGATGAAACTGACATTGTGCACATTGAGGATGTACACCAGTGTAAGGTTTGCGTGCAGCTTTAGTAGATACTGCAGCAACTTGATGAGGTGGTGTGGGCATCGCGTATTGTTGGATGGCCTTTTGTTTCTTCTTTGGTTGTTTCTCCTTAGTCTTGTCCGAATCATCTTTAAATTCTCCGGACTTCACCATCACATCTGTGAGTTTAGCTGACAAGGAGATAGCAGACTCTAATGTTGCAGGGTTTGCAGCAAGTACAATACCCTGAATGCAGGATGGTAATCCTCCTACATATCGGTCAATTCGTTTTTCTAGTGTTGGCACCATCTCAGGCCAAGGCTACCAATTCATGATAGCGAGTAGTGTATGTCATGTGATCAGCTCCTTTCATCACATGATTTGAGAGTTCAATTTCCAAGTTCTGTAGTTCGTGCTTAGGACAGAACTCATTCCTCAAGAGGGTTTTGAATTCTGCCCAAGGCATGGCTAGTGCTTCATCCCTACCTCGAGCGTTTATCTGTGAGTTCCACCAAGTTAGGGCACGCTTACTGAAAGATCCCGCAGCATAGCGAACCTTATGTCTTTCCGGACAACTGCTTAGGTCCAATGTATTTTCCATCTTCTCTAGCCATTGGATCAGTCCAACGGCTCCTTCAACCCGCTAAAGCTTGGCGGTTGCATCCTACGAATGATTTGTATGAACAGTCTGATTTAGCGCCGGTTTCCACTAGTTTCCCCTGTAGTACGCCCTGAGTTGTTACCGTAGCTTTGAATCTTGTTAATCATCTCTGGGATGATATCCTTCATCTGGTTAGTCAGTTGACTGCTCAGTAATGTTGCCAAAGCAACAGTAGCAGGATCCAGAACTATAGTTGCAGTCGGGTTCGGAGGAGGACTATGTGGAGGAGGAGGAGGCGGCGGTGGTGAATCTGGCGTGGTGATGGTGTCGAAGAGTGAGGTGCAGAAGTCTGTGGTGTAGGTATCGGTGTCGGTTGTTTTCTGGGCGGCATTCTGATCATAACCAAAAGAATTTGGTTAGTGTAGTGATTGAATGCAGAAAACATAATGCAAGCTTAAGTCTTATATTCTCTACATGAGGTCCCTAAGTTATAGTCTAGGTCAAACCGTTTAATTATATGACCTATTATTCTCTATAACCTTGAGCTCTGATACCAATCTGTCACACCCCGAGCCGGCGGGGTAGGATCGGAGTCCCCGTCGGGCGGAAGGTTCTCGGAGCGCGATATCGTGAATGATAATCGTGATGATCAGATTGTTTACATAGCATCAATGTTAAGAATAATTAAGCACAATAAAATATAAACTAGGATTACAAAGTTAAATTACAAAGTCAATGTTTAGTAATTTAGCTAAGTAAACCTATCAAAAGAATCAAATATATCTATCTTGTATTTGTACAAGATATCCAAAGAGATTCGTATTGATCTCAAGATGTGCTTCTTCAAAAGTCAACTAGGATCTATGTCTGGTCATCCTAGTATGCAAATCCTGAATCTTAGCTTAATCCAATGCATTACCTGAGAAAACATGTAGAAAAATAAAGTCAACACAATGGTTGGTGAGTTCATGTAGTTTTTGTGTAAAAATAGTTTGTAAAATCCTTTGAATGACAACCTTAACCTCATCATTAACCACCTATACCATCTGATTCAGTATGCTTATATATAGGGCATATGTAGGGGACAAGCCCCAGCCACCGTCCCACCACATACTGAACCACATGGTATATTGTTCCTGATGATAATTAAGCGTCTCATCCTGCTGTATGATTCCTCAAAATGTTTGATTCCCAATGTTTGATTCCAAGTGATGTTTCTTCGAATTTGATTACCCTGTAATTGTTTACTTTGATTCCCTGAATGACAACCTTAACCTCATTAACAACCACCTATGCTATTCAACCAAGTATGCTTATATATAGGGCATATGTAGGGGACAAGCCCCAGCCACCGTCCCACCACATACCGGCTGTTTAACATATGTTGTTAATGATAATTAAACATTTCATCCCCACTACTCTGATCTCATGACATATGATTCTTAACGTTTGTTTCCCTGCCAATGTTTACTTTGTTTCCCCCGAAATGACAATCTTAATCTCACTAACAACCACCTATGCTATCCAACCAAGTATGCTATATATAGGGCATATGTAGGGGACAAGCCCCAGCCACCGTCCCACCACATACCGGGCTGCTTAACATATTGTTATTAATGATAATTAAGCTTCCACTCCACACTATTGATTCCTCAACGAATAAGTCCCAAGTTTAATAGGCACCATTATGGACAGCTGAAAAACCCTAAGGATTTCAGCATCCATCCATAATGATCCTATTTATGACTCGTGACATGTTTAGATAGAGTAACTTTCAAGTTAACACAAAGTCAACTAGAAGAACTCAATCATTCTAGTCACTTGTCATCACCATGGATGAATCAAGAAGAACACTGAATGACTAGTGGGGGTGACACACAGGTCAACACGCGGCGGCCAATCAGTCTGTCTTACATGACTCTGACAAAGAAGAACACTGTTGACTAGTAGGGGTTGACACCCAGGTCAACACGCGGCGGCCAACAGTCTGTCTTACAATGTCCAAAAGTTTATGCATAAAAGTCTAAAGCATTCACATTGTTTCACTGATGACTAGTAGGGGTTGACACATAGATCAACACGCGGCGGTCAATCAGTCTTTTGTTTAAGCATCTCATGTTTCAAGCATTCAAGTATTCAGGCATCCAAATGTATCAAGCATTCCAAATGTTCACGTATCCCAAGTATGTTACGCATTCAAGTATTCCAAGATGTATCAAGCATTCACGTGTTTCAAGCATTCTAAGTATAACAAGTATTCACGTGTTTTCAGACATCTCACGTATATAAGTATCTCTAAGAATATATGTTTCAGTTAAGTTTAAGCAAATCATTGTAAGTGTAAAGTAATTTAATACTTCATTAAAGGTATAGTACAATAACTTTATGAAATAATTGTATAAAGCATTAGTGTTTATTCAAAGTTTTCAAAGCCTTATGGTTTTGTATATAATTAAACATAGAGTTTATAAGTTAAAACTCAATTGTATAATTTAAGCACATAGTTTATATCATAAGAGTTTATAAAGTTTAGACTCCAAATCTATATTGTAAGTCTCATGTATATAGTTTCAAGTGTTCACACATTGTTTCATCATGAATCCCATAAGTTTGCATCAAGTCTCATAAGCATCCAATATATGGTTTCAAGCATCAAGTTCATTGTATATGTTTCAAGTCTATTGCTTTTCAATGACTACTAAGTTTCACGAATAAGTTTCAACATAAGTACCAAGTTTATGTTTAAAGCATTAAATAACATCTCAATAATTTTGTGAAAATGTTTAACATGCTTCTCAGTCCCGAAGTAAAACAAATAAGTTTGAAAAGGGACAAATGAACTCCTGGTATATTGAAGTGGTTGACTTATCTTAACTAGAATGCACGCGCTCGTTATTGTACTTGCTATTGTTTTCACGATCCTGTATTGATTTCATGTTGTTTGCATCTTATAAGTATGAGTTGAAATAATTCATGTGTATATAGATGTTAGTGTTAGCCCTAAAGTTGGCTAACACTTTGAGTCTCGGTCTTTATTCGGCCTTAAGTTATTTATTATTGCCTTGATAACAATTCCCCCACAAGGTTTAGATTATTTACTTTATTGTTACATTTCAGGCTTCATTTGAATCTCCATGTGATATAAGAATTTCAAATATAAAACTTAGATCTTTTTACTTGAATGTTAATCATCTTTAGCATATTGTAGCCTATCTTCATGTTCTTTGAGTCTAAATCTCATGGGCTTCATGTTGGGCCACAGTAATTAATGTGGGCCTATTATGGACTAGCCTTTGGCCACGAGGACCATAACGAATCCTAGTAATACTATTGGGCCGAGAGTAAGGGGTTGGGCCGTGTAGTAGTATGTGAACCGAATGTGGGTCGAACATTGGACCTCGAAATTTCTATGGGCTGCAACAGTGAATGTTATGCCCACTCAATGGGCATTAGGTCCAATTAATCACTATGGGCCAAGGCATTTTGTTTGGGCCGAAATGTGCTCCCTATTGGGCCGATTGTGTACGTGGGGGTAGGCCGATGAACAAGTATTTTGGGCCGAAGAATCTGGGCCAAGTTAGGTCGCTTGGGTTTCCTAAAACTTCGTGGGCCTGATCCGTAATCATGAACACAAAGCATGGCGGATTCATAGTTTATTGAGCCTTATACCTCTCAAATGTCTAAGGTAGTGATTGGGCCGGCTCAACAAACTGGCCAACAACTTAACTCGGTTGAGCCGAGAATGATTCCAGCGAACCTATGTCCATATTGGCTAAGGTTCGCAGCCTTTGGTTCGTCTAACACTAGGGGTTCGGCAAAAGTTGAAGATTCGGCTCCTAGAGTTCGGGTTAGTAGGTTCGTTGGTGATTGAGCAGTCATAGGTTCGGCAACCATGCATAGATTCGGCTGACATACATGGTTCAGCTAGGGTTCGCCAATGTAGTTTGGTCGAGAGTTCGGCTGGGATTCTGGGTTCGCGAGGCCTGGAGTTCGGCTGCGACCCAAGGTTCGGTGGTTGGTGGGCGCAACAGGGTTCGTGTGATGGGTGTGGGTGCAACAAGGTTCGGCCATTATCTTCCACAGCTTAAAGGTTCGTCTCCTCCCAAACCCACGAACCTGTACATGTCCCTTGCTATCAGGGGGTTTCGAACCTGCTGTTTATCCATCTCTATGTTGTTCATACGTATAACCCAGTCCTCGAAGGGTTAGTGGTTCGAATCCAAGACCCAACGATCGGTTGAGTGTGTGTGTTCGAAACAAGATAGAAAACCCTAATCTTAGTGATGTTTCGAGTTTCATACCTCACAAATGACCGGATAAAACTTCAGATCGGTTGTACTTCCGTGTAGAGGAAGTCAAGAGCTTCGCGTGGACACCAAGAACGCCCGATTTCGTCTCCAAACGAGTGAGATACGAAGGTTTGAAGATCCAAAAATGGTGGTGAAATGTAAAATCCGGGATTTTGGTGCTTGAGAGAGAAAGAAGATGATGAAAATGAAATAATCAAGCTTACTTGGTGTTTAAATACCCCGAGGGTATTCGGGTTCGTTTCGTTTGCTCGGTTCCCGTTTTCGTCGCGTTTCCGGGTCGTAACTCGCGTAATATACGTAATTTAAATAAAAGACCTATTTTAAGATGACTAAATTATAAATACTATTAGAAATTATATTAGATATCGTTGCGTATAATTAAATATTGAATTATAATATTTTACGTGTTTTGTAAATTATTAACGATTTAAGAAAATAGTTTCGTTTAATAATATTCTATGATGAGTTTCAAAATTGTAAAACAGGAAATATTATATTCCTTAACTTTATTATCGTTCTAATCGTCGTTGTTTTCGTTATCGTTTCGTCAGAAAACGTCACTTACGCGCGTCTTCGTACAGAGCGCTAACTGTACGAACACGATCGTACGTTTCACTTTCTGATTTGTTTTCTACTTTTCAGTCATCGTTTCAGATCGTTAACTATCAGATCTATTCGTACAGATCGTCACCTTTACGAATAGTTCGTCGGTTTACATTCCGTAACAACAACTGTTATTGTTTTGTTCTGTTATCCTCACATACGTTTAAACCTAATAACACAAGATTAAACATGTTTGCATCTGTTCATGATTGTCTGATGTTTCTGACTGTTTAACCATAAGGATTAAATCAGGATTTCAGAAACATCGTATAATAGTTTACATTTAGTATCGAATGTTAATAACTTCTAAGTATTTCTCCTAGTTTGCAACTGAGTTACTGTACTAATTACTGTACAGTTTACTGTTCCGGTAACGATTCCGGCACAGATGTTACACCCTGCAAAAAGGTTTAAGTTTGAAACGTCAGCACAAAGCTGAGAGATCATACAGTTCATGTTCCACAATATGATATGTGATATAAGTTCACAAAATGTTATGTTCTAGATAACCATGGGACCCGTATCTAGTTCCTTTCGGACTGATATGTTCTTGTTCTATGAAGATACTACCCGTCGGTAAATATCTTGGTGCCTCATTGTCTTAATGTTTATCACTACATTAAGAAGTTCTGGAAACAGATAACAAACATTTACACCAAGGGGAGTTGCAAGCTCCCGACAAATGGGTTGTCAGCCAATAATACTATCAATGTTTCTGTTCGGCCCCACATGGGTTCACTAGATACAGTTCAGGAAATGAGGACTTTCAAGTTCTGTGATAAGTTCTGTTCTACAGGCAAATTCCCATGAAATCCACAAGTTCTAGACAATCACATGAAATCACGCAGATAACAGTGATACATATCATATAGTTCTAAAAAGTTCCATAGTGCTTCCCCGATGTTTAAAAGATTAAAAAGAAAAGGGGTTGTACGAAACTCACCTGATAATACAGATGTAGCAGAATACCTTGCAACTGATAATAAAGGGGTGATTCTGCATTTATTTATGTTTAATGAGTTATTTATGGTTTTAACTTACTGATTAGATCTTTTTGAACGTTCAATGTCAAAGACATTGCTTTGAAAGTCATCAAACCGATATTAATATTTAATTAATTCTTTTGATGTCATATCATACAATGTATGATAATGTAGGAACCTACATTGCATTAGATTCCTAATACAAGGTTGATGACACTCTTGATTAATCAGAATAATCTCGGATTAACCAAACAGTTAATGTTGTTGATTATGATACTATAACATTTTCTAGATAATTTAATAGCTTAGGAATGATCAATCCTTGTTATGGATTACCCAAATATCATAAAACATCACAATGTAGCATTCAGATAGGTTTAATAACCAGGTTTAACATACTAATATGACTGTTATCATAAGCATTAGATAATCGTTCTAATGAGTATGTTATGATTGTGATTAGTTTGAAACACTTGGATTTAACCTTGCATTTCAAGGATTAATCCAACTAATCACCTACATTGTCATAATCAAATGGGTTGTCACACCCCCAATTTCCCACTCGTGGCGTATGTCCACGTGGATGTGACGTGTCCAGGATCACAGCTCAAGGTCATATAGAACACCTCTATATGCGTTTACAAATCCAAGGTTGACACACACTTGATAAAATAGTTTGCAGCGGAAATAAAGTAGTATTGCAGCGGAATAAATAAGTCATAACATGCAGCGGAAAATGATTGTTTACACAGCGGAAATTGTAAGTAGTTCAATACAACAACGTTTTAAATAAAATAAAGTCAAATTGTTTTCAAAAGTCACGAAAACAAATGCATGTGGGACCCTATGCTCATGTCCCCTATGTGCTTTCCTGCTCACGAGCCTGTCATGCTAGTTACCTGAGAATACAAGTTGAAACAAGTGTCAACACGATGGTTGGTGAGTTCACAGGTTTTGATATACATATAGTAATAAAAGTGTGTCATGCTGTTATAAATGTTAGTACCGAGCCCTAGGCCCAAAGTGTCAGTGCGTCACTACCGAACTAGACTTGTTTTGTCCTTGCCTCCGCTATGCCTCGTATGCATAGCAAGTTAGGTCAGAATTTGCACGGGTTATGACATCCAGTCAACATAGTGCCCCGTGGGGTTAGTCATTCCCTAATGGATCCATCCAAATCTACCACGTTGTTCGTACATTAACGGTAAGACTTTGTGAGGGCTTAATACGAGTTCAACACTTAATGTTTGTCCAATAAACCAGCATACACAAAAATGTTTGTACAGTAATAGATGTTTGACTCGATGCAACTAGTATTCTCCCCTATTTAAAAGCGT
The DNA here is from genome assembly GCA_009363875.1 of Mikania micrantha. Lineage (NCBI taxonomy): Eukaryota > Viridiplantae > Streptophyta > Magnoliopsida > Asterales > Asteraceae > Mikania > Mikania micrantha. Next base: position 51,662,968 of record CM018686.1, read on the forward strand.
TTGAAAAAGAGTAAAGAGGGGCCGTAAACTCACCTTAGTGAAACGAATGTATGTAAGCGTAAGCTCCCGAGTTGTCGTGTGTAGCACGTCGGTCACCGGCAACCTATATCGTAGATCGTACGTGAGTTCGTGTAAGTGACCGTGCTAATGTTAGTGCTCGTGTTTGTGTCCAACAACCCTTGGTTGTTCATGTTTGTTCGTGTCGGTCCACAATGACCGTGTTTGCTCGTGTTGGTCCATATTGACCGTGTTTGACCATGTTTGACCATGTTTGACCGTGTTTGACCATGTTTGACCAAAGTTGACCGTGTCAAGTCAACGACCCGTTGGTGAACCGTGTGACGGTTTGTGACTCGTGTAGCAATCGTGTAAGTGTTTGTCGTGTGCAAAACGCGTAGGTTGCGTTTATGGACAACTTACTATTTATAGTAAGTTTCCATTTTTAGAAAGTTCACAAAGCATGACGGTTTTATAGTTCTAGCATGTTCAATAGTCCTACGGGGTCATGTTAACACATAGCACATTATCATACAAGTTCATATATGCCGTTTATAACATGTTAGTGCACAAAAGTTTCCTAAAATGGAAAGTTTCCATTTTTAGCATACGTGACATCGGAAACCATCTAACTTAGCATCTAAACATCATATTATAACATAATAAATCATTTAGCATGCTCAAGTCATTCAACATATTCCTAAGTCGGTTTTTGTAACCATAAAGTTACTAAAAATAGTAACTTTGTGGTTTTTGCATAAAAATGACCATTTAACATTTCTAAACCAATTTTTATATCACCAATCATCATAATAAACCACTTAACACCATTTAATCATGTCATCTCATCCCAAATTATCATTTAACAACATTCTAACTAGAAAAGTTACTAAAAATAGTAACAATGACAAGTATGACTACAAACACCATCAAAACCACTTTCTAACAAATCAAATCATCATATTATCATTCTAACAACAATTCTACATACATGCATGCTCATATTTTCACCAAATCACCAACTTGTAACTAAAAAGTTTCTAAATATAGTAAGGTCCTTACAAATCATGTTTTTAACCATTTCCAACATCATCTAACATGTAATCATCATCCAATATCATCAAGAAACATGCTTAACTACTGAAAATCATTCTAGCTATCATCGATCGTACATGCATGTGGTTAAATCACCCATTTGTGACCAAATCATGAAGTACTCATAAACATATCATCATGGATCGTCATGAAACACCATTTAAACATCATAGATCATCATAAAACTCATTAAAATCAACAAACCCAGATCAAAACCTCGTGCATGTGCATTCAAAGTGCTTGCATGTGTGATTCAAGTCTTGCATGTGTGTGTAGAAGTGAGAATAATGCATTTTAAACTACAAGGGGCATTGAACTACCTTTCTAAGCTCTGTAGATTGCTGAGATGATGCTCTAGCAGCTCTAAAACCTTCTGGTTCGTTGGACTCGAAAGAAATCAAGATGGTGGTGGTGGTGGATGCTCCTTAGAGGTCTTCTTCCAATGATCTCAAGCTTCCAAGGGGTGTAAAAATGGCTTCCAATAGAGGAGAGTGGTTGTAACAGAGGGTTGGGGATGAAGATGGTCGAGAGGTTGAGTATGAGGTCGGGTATAATGAGTGAAAGGAGTAGTGTAGGCAAAATGATGACATTGGGAGCTTAAAAAGCTGTTTGGCGACTGGGGCGCCCCAGGCGTATCGCCTGACGTGGGCGAACCTCGCCTGTCGTTACGCGCGGGTCTGGTCGGACGAGGCGCTCAATTTCCCCCCCGCGCGCATCGCCTGTCGCGGCTTCCCGGGTCAGGCGTACCGCCTGGCCTGTTTTTCAAGCCCAATAAGCTTGTTTTTGTTGTTCTGGCCCGATCTTGCCCGTTTCTCGATCATAGAACGTCGTTCGAGCGTCGTTTGGACTCTATTGATCAATTATTAGTCATAATTGACTTGTGACAGTGTTTCGTGAAGTTTCGAGTGTTGTGCTACACAATGTGTTAGACGTTCACCAACGTTCGTGTGTTTTGACATGTGTGTGCTGTTTGCCGATAATTCCACGAATTATCAAGTCATGTGTCAGTGTTCGTACTGTCGTGCCACGTGTCACACTAAATCAATCTAATTCTAGTGCCACGTGTACATAATGCATTTAAATAAACATTTAAATAAAATCAAAGCTGACCTGGAAAATTACGGGGTGTCACATCCTCCCCATGTTAGAAAGAATTTCGTCCCGAAATTCAACTTGTGTTGCTAGTGTTTGTCTGTTCCGTGAACAGGTGTGGGTACTTTTGTTTCATCTGGTCTCACGTTCCCACGTGAATTCCGGTCCTCGTCGCGAATTCCATCGTACTTTCACAATCGGGATTTTACTGAGTTTGAGCTTCTTGGTTTCCCGGTCCATAATCTCCACCGGTTCCTCAACGAAGTTCAATTGTTCGTCGATTTGTATTTCCTCGAGAGGAATAACAAGTGTTTCATCTGATAGGCACTTCTTGAGGTTCGAGATGTGGAATACGTTGTGTACGCTGCTCAGTTCAACTGGCAGGTTTAGTTCGTAGGCTACAGGGCCTATTCGTTTTGTAATCTCGAACGGTCCAATGTAACGAGGGTTCAACTTTCCTCGTTTGCCAAACCGAATGACACCTTTCCAGGGCGAGACCTTGAGTAACACTCTGTCCCCCACCTGGAACTCCAACGGTTTGCGTCGTTTGTCGGCATAGCTTTTCTGTCTGTCCCGAGCTGCTGCCATTCGTTTGCGTATTTGCACGATCTTCTCAGTTGTCTCGTGCACCAGTTCTGGACCAGTCAGTTGGCTGTCTCCAACTTCCGCCCAGCAGATGGGTGATCGACACTTACGTCCGTAAAGTGCCTCGAATGGTGCAGCTTGAATGCTAGTGTGGTAGCTATTGTTATAGGAGAACTCAACTAATGGTAGATGAGATTCCCAGCTACTACCAAAGTCAATGACACATGCCCGGAGCATGTCTTCCAGTGTCTGTATCGTTCGCTCACTTTGCCCGTCCGTCTGCGGGTGGTAAGCAGTACTCATGTCCAATCTCGTGCCCAAAGCCTTATGCAAGGACTTCCAAAAATGCGACGTGAATCGACTGTCGCGATCAGATATGATGGAGATTGGCACTCCATGTCGAGTGACCACTTCCTTCAAATAAATCCGAGTGAGTTTGTCTAGCTTGTCAGTCTCCTTGATCGGTAGAAAATGTGCAGACTTTGTCAGTCGGTCTACGATAACCCAGATGGTATCGCAACCACTTGCCGTCTTTGGCAGTTTAGTGATGAAATCCATGGATATCTGCTCCCATTTCCACATTGGTAATTCCGGTTGTTGAAGTAACCCTGATGGCTTCTGGTACTCAACCTTGACTTTTGAGCACGTTAGACACTTACCCACGTAAGTTGCTATTTCAGCTTTCATGTTTGGCCACCAATAGGTTGTCTTCAAATCGTGATACATCTTGTCAGAGCCCGGATGTACGGAATACCGGCTCTTGTGTGCTTCGTCCATCACTACTTCTCTCAATCCTCCGTAGCGTGGAATCCAGATTCGATCCATTAAGTAGTAAGCTCCGTCGTCTTTTGCCTTTATCTGCTTATCCATGCCACGCATGGCTTCAAGAGTGAGGTTTTCAGTTTTCAGAGCTTCCTGTTGTGCTATCCGAATTTGATTCGGCAGTTCGGAATGGATCGTAAGTTGTAGTGCGCGCACGCGTTTTGTTGTTTCTTTTCGGCTCAACGCGTCGGCCACTACGTTGGCTTTACCGGGATGATACTTGATGGCGCAATCATAATCACCTATGAGTTCAACCCATCTTCGTTGTCTCATGTTCAACTCTTTCTGGTCGAAGATGTGTTGTAGGCTCTTATGATCGGTAAAGATTGTACATTTCGTGCCGTACAAGTAGTGTCGCCAGATCTTCAAGGCAAACACCACGGCTCCCAACTCAAGGTCATGAGTCGTGTAGTTCTTCTCATGCACCTTCAGTTGACGTGAAGCGTATGCTATCACTTTCTCGCGTTGCATCAGCACGCAACCGAGTCCTTGTTTCGAAGCGTCGCAATACACCACGAAGTCATCACATCCTTCCGGTAGGGATAGGATGGGTGCAGTGCATAGTTTCTGCTTCAACAGGTTGAAAGCAGCTTCTTGTTTGTCTCCCCAATCGAACTTTTTGTCTTTATGGGTCAGGGACGTCAATGATTGGGCAATCTTCGAGAATCCTTCAATGAATCTCCGGTAGTACCCGGCCAGTCCAAGGAATTGCCGCACCTCAGTTGGAGTCTTGGGTGCTTCCCAGTTTTTGATGGCTTCGATCTTGGCTGGGTCTACGTGAATTCCCTGCTCATTAACCACGTGTCCAAGGAATTGGACTTCGCGAATCCAAAAGTCGCATTTTGAAAATTTCGCGTACAGTTGCTCTTTCTTCAGTAGTTCCAAGACTAACCTTAGATGTTCGGCATGCTCTTCCTGATTCTTAGAGTAAATCAGGATGTCGTCAATGAACACTATCACGAATTTGTCAAGATAAGGTTTGCACACTCTATTCATGAGATCCATGAACACGGCTGGTGCATTGGTCAGTCCAAAGGGCATAACCAAGAATTCGTAGTGTCCGTATCGAGTTCTAAAGGCAGTCTTAGGGATATCGTTTTCCTGTATCCTTAGTTGGTGGTAACCCGATCTTAAATCGATCTTCGAATAGTAGCTTGACCCTTGCAACTGATCAAACAGATCGTCTATTCGCGGTAAGGGATATCGATTCTTGATCGTCACCTTGTTCAGCTCTCTGTAGTCGATACACATACGGAATGATCCGTCTTTCTTCTTTACGAACAAGACCGGTGCTCCCCAAGGTGAGAAGCTCGGTCTGATGAATCCCTTGTCTAACAGTTCTTGCAACTGGTTAGACAGTTCCTGCATCTCCGTTGGTGCTAGTCGGTATGGAGCCTTAGCAATCGGTGCCGCTCCTGGTGTAAGGTCTATCTGAAACTCGACTTGTCGTTTCGGAGGTAGTCCAGGTAGGTCTTCGGGAAACACTTCGGGAAAATCGCGGACTACGGCGATGTCCTCAATCTTCCTCTCTTTCTTGGGTTGTTCTGCGATGAGGGCTAGTATGGCAGTGTATCCCTTTTGCAGGTACTTGTTCGCCTTCATGCATGACATGATGTTCAGAGGTACTCCCCGTCTTTCCCCCTGAATCGAGATCTGTTCTCCGTTCTGCAACGTCACTCGTACGATCTTCTCGTTGCATACGATCTCGGCCTGGTTAGTGGATAACCAATCCATTCCTACGACTACATCAAAGCTTCCGAGAGTCACCGGCATCAAATCGATTTCGAGTTCGTGATTCGCCAAAACCATGACGCATCCTCGGAAGATGTGTTGTGTTTCAATCAGTTTGCCGTCAGCTAACTCTACAGTATACTTGTAGTCTAGTGGCGTTGGGGTAATATCTAGTAATTTGCTAAACTCACTAGATATAAAGCTCCTATCGGCACCGGTATCAAATAATATGCTAGCATAGACATTATTTAAAAGAAACGTACCGGTTACGATGTTTGGGTCATCCTTGGCTTCTCCCGAGCCAATCACAAATGCTCTTCCTTTGGCCGCTCCTCCTCCGGCCTTCTTCAATTGAGGGCAATCCCTCCTCATGTGGCCTGGTTTTCCACATTCATAACACCCTCTGGAGGTGTTCTGGTTGTTGTTCTGGTTGTGGTTAGGGTTGTTGTTACTGGGAAATTTGGATCTGCAGTCTTTGGCCATGTGGCCATGTCGTCCACACTTCAAGCAACGATATCGTTCGCATTGCCCGAAGTGGTGATAAGAGCATCGGTTACACAAGGGGTATTTCCCTTGGTACACACCCTTCCCCTTGTCGTCGGGTTGGGTGGCAGTAAAGGCTCTGGCTGGTGCAGATCTTTGTTGTTGTTGAGGTTGATGAGATTGGTGGTGGCTGGGTTCCCACTTCCTCTTCTGGCTTTCTTGAGGCTTCAGATGTTCGCCTCGTTTGGGTAGCTTGCCTTGTGCTACCGCTTGGTCGGTTAGTTTGTGAGCCAGCCTGATCAGAGGTTGGATAGTGGTGAGGTCAGACGCAGTCACCATGCTCTGAATTTGTTCGGGCAGCCCACTGATGAACTGCTCGATTTTCTTGTACTCCGGCGTCACCATAGCCGGACATAGCTTACACAGCTCATGGAATCGAGTACAGTATTGCTCGATCTCAGAGCCCACCATCTTCAGTACCCAGAACTCAGCCTCTAGCTTTCTGATCTCATCACGAGGACAGTATTCCTCTTGCAGTAGTCGGGTGAAATCAGCCCATGGCATGGAGTTGGCACCGTCCAACCCCAGGGTTTGTACATGGGTATTCCACCATGTGAGTGCTGGTCCTTCCAGTGTACCAGTTGCGAACTTCACCCGGTTCTCTTCAGTACATTCGCACATAGCGAATACAGACTCCACTTTCTCCACCCAGCGGAGCATTCCCACGGCTCCCTCAGTCCCCTTGAATTTGTGTGGGTGGCAGTTCAGGAAGGATTTAAAAGAACATCCTTTGTTGTTGTTGCCTTGTGATCCTGTCAGTCAGAAACCAATGTCGTAGGTCAGAGCGTGTTAGCTATACTATGTTAGTCATGTTAGGCGAGTGTTAGTACCGTTGTTCGAGCCACTGGTTTCACTAGCAAGGCGGTGTGCCTCGTGCTCTGCCAGTATCTTGTTAACCCGTCTGTCAACCATCATCTTAATGACGGCTGCGTCCAGTGTTCGTCTAGGAGGGCGTGCATGTGGTCCTCTTCCCGCCATAGATATTTTCTATACGGAAGGGATAGAATGTTAGTAAGTCAGAATGTTAGTCAGATGTTGTGTCGGAAGTCAGATCATATGTCATGTTAGTTGTCAAGTCAAAGCAATCATGGTCAACATGTAATAAGTAAGACAAAACATAATTCTCATTAATATTAAATTGGAAGTACAATAATTTCAAAAGGAAATACATAATAAGTTCTTCGAGCACATCCCGCTCGTCTAGGCCAAAATAAAGAAAATACAAAATACAATAGTCCTCTAATCCGAATCCATAGAGACGTGTGAGATATCGCTAGCAGCGTCCCCGTCATCATCATCCTCCTCCGGATCCTCATTAGGATCCTCATCAAGGTCCTCATCTTCGAGGTCCTCGGCCTCGAATTCAGGACCATCCTCCTGAGGTGGCTCCTCAATAAACTGTGCAGCCCATGCATTAAGCATGGCATCACTGGCCTGCACCATGGCCTGAGTCTCGGTGATATCCGTCCGATTCTCGGTTATACGCACGTCGTGTTCCTGCACGACATCGACGACCTGTCCATGCTCGGTCAGTAGTTGGGACATTTGGAGTCGTAGGGCCTCCATCTGGGCTTCCAGTCTGTTGTTGCGCTCCTCCAGTCTCTCGTTCTGCCTCTCCAATCGATCGCTCTTCTCGCGAAGAACTCGGACCTCGTCTGTTAGCTCCCTACCCCTCCAGACTTCCCGTCGTGTGCAAGCAACATGTGCCGCGAAGGCCTGCTCCATCGGCACTCCGAACGGTGGTAGTCGGTGTCCTGGAGTGGTGTCGCCGGGATATCGATATGGAGGTACTCTCTCCTCGACGATCCAACTCTGGAGTATGGTGGGAAGCCATCCCCAATGTCTGGCCCGTGCTGCGTCCCTCACCCGCCGGTCCATTTCGGCGTCAACCTGTGATACTATGTCGTGGATCCGGCGTCGGCTCTCTGCGGCCATGTCATCAGTGGTCGGGTGTCGGTCTGCGTTCCTGCCGGTACTGTCATTGTTGGCCATCCTGTAAGTTTTAAGTTAGTAAGCAATAGTTCAATATAAGCAAAAACATCATCAATGTGCAAGTTCTACGTGTAGTGTCTAAAGTTGAGCAAAGGCTATAGTCTAAGCTTACTATATGCAAACCTAGTTCTCTATAACCAAGGCTCTGATACCAGTCTGTCACACCCCCAATTTCCCACTCGTGGCGTATGTCCACGTGGATGTGACGTGTCCAGAATCACAGCTCAAGGTCATATAGAACACCTCTATATGCGTTTACAAATCCAAAGTTGACACATACACTTGATAAAATAGTTTGCAGCGGAAATAAAGTAGTATTGCAGCGGAATAAATAAGTCATAACATGCAGCGGAAAATGATTGTTTACACAGCGGAAATTGTAAGTAGTTCAATACAACAACGTTTTAAATAAAATAAAGTCAAATTGTTTTCAAAAGTCACGAAAACAAATGCATGTGGGACCCTATGCTCATGTCCCCTATGTGCTTTCCTGCTCCACGAGCCTGTCATGCTAGTTACCTGAGAATACAAGTTTGAAAACAAGTGTCAACACGATGGTTGGTGAGTTCACAGGTTTTGATATACATATAGTAATAAAAGTGTGTCATGCTGTTTATCAAATGTTAGTACCGAGCCCTAGGCCCAAAGTGTCAGTGCGTCACTACCGAACTAGACTTGTTTGTCCTTGCCTCCGCTATGCCTCGTATGCATAGCAAGTTAGGTCAGAATTTGCACGGGTTATGACATCCAGTCAACATAGTGCCCCGTGGGGTTAGTCATTCCCTAATGGATCCATCCAAATCTACCACGTTGTTCGTACATTAACGGTAAGACTTTGTGAGGGCTTAATACGAGTTCAACACTTAATGTTTGTCCAATAAACCAGCATACACAAAAATGTTTGTACAGTAATAGATGTTTGACTCGATGCAACTAGTATTCTCCCCCTATTTAAAAGCGTTTGAAAAAGAGTAAAGAGGGGCCGTAAACTCACCTTAGTGAAACGAATGTATGTAAGCGTAAGCTCCCGAGTTGTCGTGTAGCACGTCGGTCACCGGCAACCTATATCGTAGATCGTACGTGAGTTCGTGTAAGTGACCGTGCTAATGTTAGTGCTCGTGTTTGTGTCCAACAACCCTTGGTTGTTCATGTTTGTTCGTGTCGGTCCACAATGACCGTGTTTGCTCGTGTTGGTCCATATTGACCGTGTTTGACCATGTTTGACCATGTTTGACCGTGTTTGACCATGTTTGACCAAAGTTGACCGTGTCAAGTCAACGACCCGTTGGTGAACCGTGTGACGGTTTGTGACTCGTGTAGCAATCGTGTAAGTGTTTGTCGTGTGCAAAACGCGTAGGTTGCGTTTATGGACAACTTACTATTTATAGTAAGTTTCCATTTTTAGAAAGTTCACAAAGCATGACGGTTTTATAGTTCTAGCATGTTCAATAGTCCTACGGGGTCATGTTAACACATAGCACATTATCATACAAGTTCATATATGCCGTTTATAACATGTTAGTGCACAAAAGTTTCCTAAAATGGAAAGTTTCCATTTTTAGCATACGTGACATCGGAAACCATCTAACTTAGCATCTAAACATCATATTATAACATAATAAATCATTTAGCATGCTCAAGTCATTCAACATATTCCTAAGTCGGTTTTTGTAACCATAAAGTTACTAAAAATAGTAACTTTGTGGTTTTGCATAAAAATGACCATTTAACATTTCTAAACCAATTTTTATATCACCAATCATCATAATAAACCACTTAACACCATTTAATCATGTCATCTCATCCCAAATTATCATTTAACAACATTCTAACTAGAAAAGTTACTAAAAATAGTAACAATGACAAGTATGACTACAAACACCATCAAAACCACTTTCTAACAAATCAAATCATCATATTATCATTCTAACAACAATTCTACATACATGCATGCTCATTATTTTCACCAAATCACCAACTTGTAACTAAAAAGTTTCTAAATATAGTAAGGTCCTTACAAATCATGTTTTTAACCATTTCCAACATCATCTAACATGTAATCATCATCCAATATCATCAAGAAACATGCTTAACTACTGAAAATCATTCTAGCTATCATCGATCGTACATGCATGTGGTTAAATCACCCATTTGTGACCAAATCATGAAGTACTCATAAACATATCATCATGGATCGTCATGAAACACCATTTAAACATCATAGATCATCATAAAAACTCATTAAAATCAACAAACCCAGATCAAAACCTCGTGCATGTGCATTCAAAGTGCTTGCATGTGTGATTCAAGTCTTGCATGTGTGTGTAGAAGTGAGAATAATGCATTTTAAACTACAAGGGGCATTGAACTACCTTTCTAAGCTCTGTAGATTGCTGAGATGATGCTCTAGCAGCTCTAAAACCTTCTGGTTCGTTGGACTCGAAAGAAATCAAGATGGTGGTGGTGGTGGATGCTCCTTAGAGGTCTTCTTCCAATGATCTCAAGCTTCCAAGGGGTGTAAAAATGGCTTCCAATAGAGGAGAGTGGTTGTAACAGAGGGTTGGGGATGAAGATGGTCGAGAGGTTGAGTATGAGGTCGGGTATAATGAGTGAAAGGAGTAGTGTAGGCAAAATGATGACATTGGGAGCTTAAAAAGCTGTTTGGCGACTGGGGCGCCCCAGGCGTATCGCCTGACGTGGGCGAACCTCGCCTGTCGTTACGCGCGGGTCTGGTCGGACGAGGCGCTCAATTTCCCCCCGCGCGCATCGCCTGTCGCGGCTTCCCGGGTCAGGCGTACCGCCTGGCCTGTTTTTCAAGCCCAATAAGCTTGTTTTTGTTGTTCTGGCCCGATCTTGCCCGTTTCTCGATCATAGAACGTCGTTCGAGCGTCGTTTGGACTCTATTGATCAATTATTAGTCATAATTGACTTGTGACAGTGTTTCGTGAAGTTTCGAGTGTTGTGCTACACAATGTGTTAGACGTTCACCAACGTTCGTGTGTTTTGACATGTGTGTGCTGTTTGCCGATAATTCCACGAATTATCAAGTCATGTGTCAGTGTTCGTACTGTCGTGCCACGTGTCACACTAAATCAATCTAATTCTAGTGCCACGTGTACATAATGCATTTAAATAAACATTTAAATAAAATCAAAGCTGACCTGGAAAATTACGGGGTGTCACAGGGTTAAACCATTATAATCATGGGTATGATTTCATGCAAACCGGACATTACAACGGATCAAAACAAGGATTTAACTGTTAAAACTTCGTGTTCTTTGTTTATAATCAATCCTAGCCATCATCTAGGCAATAATCAACAATCCTAACTATGTCATTACGTTCAAATTCAAGATCTAATCAATCAAAATCAAACTAGAAAGTTAAAAACGAATGATTACCTAATCTGACGGATTTCTGAGCTTAGAACAACGATCTGGACTTGAAAACACGTTCACTGATGCGATCCGTGGACTCTGGCAGCTTCAAATTGAAGTTTAGATGGTATAGTGTGCATGTTTTTCGTCTGTAAGTTGAAAGAGTTCGAGATAATAAGAAAATATAATTCCTGCATGAAATCTGATGAAGAAGATCAACTTATTCCACCGCCTCATTCGTCGCGTACCGCGACCAGAAGCCAAAAATGGCTTCGCGTACCGCGAAGAAATCCGGAGGAATCTAAGATATTTTCATGCATCGCGTACCGCGGAGGACTCTCAATCCCTCCTTAGCGTACCGCGACGAGTCCAATCGTTCAACACTTAGAAATTTTTCTTCGTTTTTCAATTCCGGGCAATCCAGGACTCCGTTTTGCGCACGGTTTTCGCCAACGTTCATCATTTCTCGCATACTATCGATCTGTAATAATTACAATCATTAAATCAACGTGGATTTCTAAAACAATCAAATGTGCTCACATCAATGATGACGTAATTATCAACTACAATTGTCACATTTTTAGAGTTTGAATCTCGTTTATAGTAAAGCTATGTGTTATCATGTGTGAGTGGAGCATGAGAAGGGTTGGTCACACCCTGTTTTCTTTCTAAAATATCCTTTCGGCCCCTCTGTTTTCTTCCTAAAAATCTTTGGGCCTTCTTTATTTTCTTCTTAAAATCCTCCGGCTCCTCGTATAGTATTTTTTCAAGCTCCGTCACTGCAAAGGGATTTTGTTTGGTTGATATACTTAACATTGATTTAATGCTTACTCGTTATTTTGTTCAATATACATTAATCTTTGTGTTTCATTGCATGTTTCTTAAAGTCAAAGGCTCAGAGTGATGGTTAGGATCTATAATAGTGAAGGTACGCACGCACCAATGCGAGCAAGAGACTGATTTGGAACGGAAAGCAACAGTTGGAAACCGCAACCCTTGTCGACTACCTCATCATTAGGACTATTCGTATTGCATGCCCCATGGATTTTCGAGCCGAGCCGAGCCAAAATTTCTTTCGAGCCAAAAATAGAAGCTCGAACTTGAGCTTGTAAAACCTCGAGCCACAAGCCAGCTCACGAGCTGGCTTGTTTTTTTATCTTCCTCAACTTTGAACATGTATATTTAATATAATACATATGGTATGCTATTTTAAACAAATAATTTAAAATTCAAATATTTAACAATTTTTAACTTAGAATACATACATACATACATACATACATACATACATACATACATACATACATACATACATATATATATATAAATATATATATATATATAGGGCAATGTATAAAAAATAATCCTCATCTTTTGCTACAACTACATAACCCATTTCAACCAATCATAAACTTACACATAACCATTTCATTAAAATATTAAAAAGGGCATCATAGTCATTTTACCTTTATAAGTTTTACCCCCCTCTTTTTTAAACATTAATAACTTTTTTATAATATATTATTTTTTTAAAAAAAAATTGCACCATTATATTCGTCTCATTTTTCTCTTTAATTCCGTTATAGTCTCGACTGATTTTTTTTTTACTTTTTTTAGATGACCTATATTTACATCATTGTAACGAGCTTAAATATGACAAATTTATTTGAATTTTTTTTAAAAATGATAAATTACAGTGATGTAATTTACATTAACGTAATTTATCGTAATGTAATTTGCATTGACGTAAAATTCGGTTTCGGTTTTTTTCGGTTAATTTGGTTCCGGTTCGGTTTTTTCGGTTAATTCGGTTTCGGTTCGGTTTTTTTTGCTTTTTGCTCATCCCTAATTTGTAACGAGCCTAAATACAACAAATTAGTTTGAATTTTTTTCGAACAATGATAAATTACATCACTATAATCATCATTGTTAAAGAAAAAAATCAAAATAATGTGTTATATTACATCATTGTAATTTATCATTGTAATTATCATTGTTAGAGAAAAAATAAAATAATGTGTTTCATTACATCACTGTAATTTATCATTGTTAGAAAAAAAAATTCAAAATAATGTGTTATATTTATGCTCGTTATATCGATGTTTAATAATGGACAATGACAAAAAAAATTAAAAAAATTAGTCAACATTATAACGGGAATTAAAGAGAAAATTATATTACTGTAAATAATGTGTTACGTCACCGTTAATTATGTTATTGTAAATTACTTCATTTTGTGTTACATTATTTCATTTTAAGTTACATTACTGTAATTTACCATTGTTAGAAAAAATTTCTAATTAATTTGATATCGTTAAGCTCGTTACAATGATGTAAATACATGACATCAAAAAAATAAAAAAAACTAGTCGAGACTATAACGAAATTAAAGAGAAAAATGAGACGAGTATAATGGTGCAATTTTTTTTAAAAAATAATATTGTATAAAAAAGTTATGAATGTTTAAAAAAAAGGAGGTAAACTTTACATAAATGACAAATGTCCTAAATGCCCTTCATACTAAAGACAAAGGAATTGATACATGGCACGATACTACACACTTACCTTTTTCAAGTAACCATTGGATGATGGTTAATGGGTTGTAGCAAAAGATGAGGGTTATTAAAAATTTCATCCCCTATATAGGAGAGAGTTCCTAAGAAAACCCTCTTTTTTGAGAAAACTAAGAAAACATTTAATTGATTGTTAGCAATATTATAATTAATTAGGATTTTAATAACAATTATTAGTAATTAAGGCCTTAAGGGTATAATAGGATAATAATATTTTTTTAAACTTAGAAACACAATTAATTCCTATAATTACTTTTATATTTTCTCTATCTTATCTCCCCATTTTCCTTGTTTTAAGAAAACAAGTCAATAAAAGTAATTATTAAAAAAACAAAATAAAAAAAAACCATGATAATTATACTCTGATTGCATATATAACAAGTAGTAATAGTCCATTACATATATCATGCACCTTGTTTGTACATATCATCTTATTACACATGTAATCGATCAAGTAACAGTGTATTACATATATGCAATCAATCAACGTAAACGTGTTTGTACATATCAGCTTATTACACATATGTAATCAATAAAAATAACACTGTGTTACATATATGTAATCAATCAAAGTAACAGTGTCTTACATATATATAAACATTCTTTTTCCAACAAAAAAGAAGATTAATGAACATTGTGATTATGTAAGCAATTTTACACGTATGTTATCACACCCCGTCCGACGGCGGAATACGTCGGGGCGCGATGTCGACTGTTCAAAAGCTCATGGTACTATGTTAAGGTTTCAATATTTAAAACATCCACATTAATTTAATCAAAAACATTCAATGTCATTAAATAACATACAAGTGATCAAAACAAATTTACAAATGATATTCTAAACATTTTTTTAATTAACTAGGTCCTCTGAACCTAATCTATGTCTTCATCATGTGTCTTCAACTTAACCTGTTACATATGTAAAATAAAGGGTCAACTATTTGCATAGTTGGTAAGCAATTCAAAACAGTTTAATATAATACGTATAAAAAGGATGCAAAATATTAAACTAAATAGAATAGATTTAAAACATATGTAAATTTTCAAGTAGCACAAAACAAAAATCCAAACAAATGATCTTACAAAGTTTAAGTCATTACTAGCTAGGTCTTAACTTAAATAATGTAAATCATAATGTTTATGTATGTGTATTTTTCACCTTTTTCACACAAGACATAAGTCAATGCGAAGAACGTCGCTTCATTCTTAGGCTACTAGATACTGTTTTTGTTTTTGTATGACACGTCTTCTAACCTAAATCCCACATAGAACTACTTGGTTTTTAGAACAATCAAACCATAAACCGCACCATCAAGTTATAAAACCGACCAAAACGACCAAATTTTCTTCGGTTCAGTCTGGTTTAGACGGTTCCGTCGGTTAATGGACACACGTTAAAGATTAAGAAAATGTAATGGTCGTATTAAGCATGAACTTTGATATACGTAGTAGTATGAATTTCAGCGCAGGAATCAATGCAAAACCCTTCATATTCATTCTTTATCTCATTCTTCTATACATCTCTCTCCTTCTAAAACAAGTTATCGAGAAAACCAGACGAGAAAAGAATGGATTCGTCGAGCAAACGAAACGGCACAGAAGATGATAGATCCGCTAACCAGAAGCCAAAAAACCCCGGCGACCTCAAATTCACCTTCGATTCTTCATTTTTCTTCGACAGCGAGTCTGACGACGATGACGAGATAAACTGTAATCACTCTTCCGATCATCTTCATTGTTTGAATATTTTCCTAAATTCTGTTGTTTTTGAGCTAATTTATTAGGTTTATTTTGTGAACAATACTTGAAGAATCAGTAGGCCTGTAAATGAACCGAACGAACACGAACACATGCATGTTCGTGTTCGTTCATTTAAACTTAACCGAACACGAACACGAATACGAACACCTTAACGAACATGAATTTTGTGTTCGTGTTCGTTATTAAGAAAATGAATATGTTCGTGTTCGTTCATTAATAAAGTAAACGAACTGTTCATGAACATAAACGAACGCAAACGAACTAAAATAAACGAACAAACAAACATAAATGGACATTTTTTTAACACCATTGAACAATCATAAACGAACATGAACACTATTGAACAAACATAAACGAACACAATTGAACAAGTATAAAGGAGCACAAACGACAAGTCTCTTAAATGTAAATACATATCATTCGTAAATTAGTTAGTTAACCGAACAAGAACTAACATTACATAGTTAACGAACATAAACGAACACAAATAAATGAACGTAAATAAACGAACGTAAATAAACGAACATAACCGAACTGTTCATGAACAAAAATAAACGAACACAAGGTGTGTTCATGTTCGTTCATTTAATTAAACGAACACAAATTTTATGTTCGTGTTAGTTCATTTATTAAATAAACGAACATAAACGAACTTCTTACCGAACAGTTCATGAATTGTTCGGTTCGTTTACAGGCCTAAGAATCAGTCGTTAGGGTTTTGATTTTATAGATATAGACTGAGTTTGTAAGCTGATGAGGCCATGCATAACAATATATCAGCTTTGAGTCAGGGATTTAAAGGCCGTAAAATAAAAAGTCGAGGCATACCGGTTGCGTTAAAAATTCTTTATATTTTATCCGGGTTTGAGACTGACAATAAAAATAAAAATAAAAGTTTATATACGGATTTTAAAAAAACTGTTCATATTTACATGTAAAAATGTTTTGATTAAATTTATTTTTTTAATTTTAAATGCAAATTCTTTAATAAACACAGACTAATAAAGCACTGCTACATATGAAAAAAAAACTTAAAAATTGAAGGTTCTTAGTCTTTGTTTGGGTTGCTTGGCTTGCTATGAATGTAGTTTTGAAAATACGTCGTTTTGCTATCAATAAAGGGCTTAAAAAAAACTCTAAACGGGTTTTGCTCCTGGTTTGATTTAGTGGTATTTCAATTTACCTGTATATATATTTTTTTGGTTGCATCTTAATTAGTGATACATGCCACCGGTAAGATCACCCCTGTTACTGTCAAAGGCTCAGACACCATCGACAAAATAAGACTCAAGATCCAGACTAAGGCGGATTTCTTCTTTGACCAACAAAAACTGTTGATCAAACAAAAGATTCTTGGAAACACCAATACCTTTGCCAACTTTCCCATCAATATGAAGGAATCTGATTACATGCTTATGAATAAATCAAGGGGTTTAATGAACATATTCATCAAGAACCTTGAAGGAAAGCTTATCAATTTTCTTCAAGTCAAACCTTCAGACACCATTGGTCATGTTAAAGTCAAAATGCTTGGTTTTCGGCTAATGCTGATCTTCAATGGTGTCGTCCTTGAAGATAACCAAACCCTTGCTGATTTAAACATCATGAACGGATCCACCCTCACAGGCGTTGAAATATCAAAAGCAAAGATGGAAATATTTGTAGTTACATTCACCGGGAAGACTATCTCTTTAGCAGTCACCCCTACGGACACCATCGCGAACATAAAGTTGGAGATCATGTATTCGGAGCATGTTCCTGTTAACGAGCAGGTGTTGATCTTCAAGGGAATGGCTCTTGTGGACAGCAGGACCCTTTGTGACTTCCATATCAATGCGAAATTGACCCTCACTCTTGTGCGTAGATCAAGGGGATTGATGCAGATATCCATCAAGACTTTCAGTGGAGAGACTTTTATTCTGGATGTCAACCCCTCACATTCCATTGGCAGCATTAAATCCAAGATCCAGGATAAGGAACACATTCCCCATGACGAACAGGAGTTGATCTTCAATGAAATGGTTCTGGACAACATTGACACCCTTGCTGACTTGCACATCAACGGAGATTCGACACTCACACTTGTGCGTATATCAGCAGGACACATGAATATAGTCATCAAGATGGAAAGCGGATACTCCATTAATATGAAAGTCAAACCGTCGAACACCGTCTACGATATGAAACAGAAGATCGGGGATATGCAAGGTATTCCCCGTTGCCAACTGATGCTGCACTTTGGCAGAAAGCATCTGCAGGATGGCGCTACCCTTGCTGACTACCACATCCACGATAAATCAACCATCCATTGTATGTTAACATTTATTGGAGATTGATGGTGTTATAAATTAGAGCAACGTATTTTATCTTAATATTTTTGTAAAACGCGATGCGTTGTATTTTCTGATGTAGCTCTGTTTTGTAAACTTGTTGTCTACAAGTATTTGAGTTACTTCGAAGCCTACAATACAAAAAATGTTAGATCCATCAAAGCAGAACTAAGAATTAAGAAAGGAAATATGTCACTTGTTAGTTTTTTTCTACGGTTACTTAAACTTCTTTTTAACCATATAGAAGACATGAGATTGGTATCGTATGAAAGTACTGATACTGAATATTTGAAAAAGTGAGTATACCGGTACGTTATTTGTTTGGTAATGGTATTTGTTACAAAATAACCCTCTTTTCAAGGTATTGGTACCAAATCTATGAAAAAGTGGTACCGAATCTATCGGTACAGTTCCGGTTCGGTGTTGGTAATTGGCTCATGTTAATCCCTAATACAACCCGTTAAAGTTTCACTTTGTTGTTGGTCCATATGGTGGTCGAGAAACAAGCTAACCCTTAACAGCAGGACGATAACTATTTAAACGAGTTTAGAGGAGATATAGGCATTATTTCTTCGATAAAATAAAGGCCAAAATGTCATTTATTAGAATGAGAATTATATTAGTGTTATTTAAATTTATTAGCTTTCAAATCCATATTCAAAATTTTGGATATCATGTGTAACTGTGTAAGACCTAATTGTTGATTATGAATTAGCTATAATATTCTAATAATTGATAATTCAACAACTTTAATTATTATGTTGATAAAAATGAATAGGACAAATTACAAAATCATATATTTTTTTTAACCGTCAACAAATACAATTTAAGCCTGGTCACCTGAGTAAATCTAATGACGAAACGTCACCTATAATGCGAAAAGCAGATAACTGGGTGACCTGACCCACCTATCATTTCAAAGAAAACCTACTGTATGAAAACTCACTATGATAAAACCCTGGCTCATTTGAAACATATTATTCTATGTGAGACTCTGATCAATGACCCTCATGGCCTAATCAATTTATATAAGGCTCATTGGTCACAAAATCATGTATAATAATTCATAACTAGGTGTTTTTTCTCTGCGTGTTGTGACGAGAAACTCCTGTGAGTGTATCATTTTTAATAGAAATAGTGGTTTACTAGCTGTGTATTAACAACCAACACAATCTTGAATACATAATCACAAATAAAAAATATCACAACGACTGTCAGTTCATCACAAAATCCTAACAAAAACCGACACACTTTTTTCCTTCTTAACGGACGTACCCATCATACACTCAAAAAACAAGTGGCCAAATTCATTACTTTACAAACTTTCAGCACACAAATATGAGAGACATAAACTCACATACCCCTCATACATCTAAAAAGTAAGTGGTTAAATTCACAATTTTACAAACTTTCTAAATTTCATATTTGAAGCCAACGTTTTTTTTTATCCAAATTGTGAAACTCAAAAATATATTTTTCCTTTTCCATAGTTTTTAATATATATAATAATAATAATAGTTGGTGGTGATTATTGGAAATTCAAAGTTTAATATTTGAATAAAATGATTAACTCAAGATATTTATATATAAATTGATGTAAGTAATTAAGAAATTTAGAAAAAAAATAGATATCCTATTCTAAGAAAAGAACAGGAAACCAGAACAGGTGTTGTCCTCTAAAAGCTTCCATTTTTTTATTTTTCCCGCCTAAATGTACGATCATTTATTTTAGGTAAATTGGAATTAGTTCCTTTAATGACTCAAAATCTAATTACATAATATTATGAACATTATTAAAACGTAATAAATCTTAAAAACAAATAAATCAAATCCAACCGAACCAAAAACGAAACGAAACCGAATTTAATTTGGTTTGATTTTGCTTAAAATCTGAACAAACTGAATTCAACTGAATAAACAAATTCAAAACCAAATAAAATGATTAAAAACAAATAAACCAAATTCAACCGAACCAAACCGAATTATGTGTGTAATTTTAGTTTTTAAGGGTCAATATGTTTAATTCTTTATATAGTATTAATTAAAATAATAAAATTAAATATAAATTTGATTTAACCGAGTAAATCAAACGAATCAAGTTTAAAAAGCACGAAACAAATAACTAAATTCAAAATTTAGATAGGGCCATAAATGGACCTAAAAACTGAATTCAAATATCGATTTGATTTTTTTTGTTACAAATATAAGATTCAAATTTTGGTTTTAACCTCCTCTTCGGTTGTCTAACACCCTAACCGGTGGCGTAAGGCTAATTTTTTTTGAACAGTAAACATCCAATCACCTGAGATCACCTTGTCAAATAGATCACCGTTGTGCCCGAATAATAGAGTTATTAGAGCGCGATGACATGACCCACCTGCTCAGGAGGAAAACTACAACTAGGAAAATGTCTGGCTCAATCCGGAGTAATACTTGTTCCCGATGATACTTCAACCCAACTCATTAAGACCGCTCGGTATGCCCGGTGAATGGGCGTGGGTGGGGCGTGGCACACCGCCCCCTAGGGGCGTGAGAGGGGCGTGGTTGGACCGGCGTGATAGGGGCAACGGCATGAGAGGGCTCTCTCTTTCTCTCTCTCTCTTACACACACACACTCACATATATATATATATATATATATATATATATAGGATTGGGTTCAAATGCTAACCCTCATTTATGGCACTAACCCATTAACCCTCATAAACCAATCAGAATTTAACACATGGCTTTTTCTTTTATTATTTAATAAGGGTAAAGTAGTAATTTGCTATATTAAATACTTTACCCCCTCTTTTTTTATACATCCATAACTTTTTTATGCTATAATATTTTTTTATAAAAATTGCACCATTTTACTCGTCTTATTTTTCTCTTTAATTCCGTTATAGTCTTGACTAGGTTTTTTTATTTTTTTTCGTATGTTCATATTTACACCAATGTAACAAGTATAAAAAATAACAAATTATTTATAACGAGTTGTAACGAATTTCGGTTTACATTGTTGTAGAATAAATACGGTTTACGTTTAAGAGTGTAAACGACCCAAGCCGATCCCGAGCTAGTTAATTACGTTATATTCTTGACTAGGTTTTTTTATTTTTTCCGGATGCTCAAAAATTCGTTATATCTACTAGATTGTAAATACGTTTTAATACTATAAAAAAATTATATATACAAGATTGTAAAGACATTTTAATACTTTAAAAAAAATAATACAACATTTTGTTGATAAAAACCAAAATTCGTTATATATACAAGATTGTAAATACGTTTTAATACTTTAAAAAAATTATATCTACAAGATTGTAAAGACATTTTAATACTTTAAAAAAAATAATATAACATTTTGTTGATAAAAACCAAAATTCGTTATATATACAAGATTGTAAATACGTTTTAATACTTTAAAAAAATTATATCTACAAGATTGTAAATATATTTTAATACTTAAAAAAATAATATAACATTTTGTTGATAAAAACCAAAATTCGTTATATCTACAAAATTGTAAATACATTTTAATACTTTAAAAATATACTATAACATTTTGTTGATAAAAACTAAAATTCGTTATATATACTAAATTGTAATATGTTTTAATACTTTAAAAAAAATAATATAACATTTTGTTGATAAAAACCAAAATTCGTTATATTTACAAGATTGTAAATACATTTTCATAATTTAAAAATTATATTTACAAGATTGTAAATACGTTTTCATACTTTAAAAAAATTATATCTACAAGATTGTAAAGACATTTTAATACTTTAAAAAAAATAATACAACATTTTGTTGATAAAAACCAAAATTCGTTATATATACAAGATTGTAAATACGTTTTAATACTTTAAAAAAATTATATCTACAAGATTGTAAAGACATTTTAATACTTTAAAAAAAATAATATAACATTTTGTTGATAAAACCAAAATTCGTTATATATACAAGATTGTAAATACGTTTAACCCCTATTTATTATACAACAATGTAAACCCAAATTCGTTACAACTTGTTACAAATAATTTGTTAGTTTTATACTTGTTACATTGGTGTAAATACGAACATCCGAAAAAAAATAAAATAACCTAGTCAAGACTATAACGGAATTAAAGAGAAAAAAAAGACGAGTAAAATGGTGCAATTTTTATAAAAAAATATTATAGGATAAAAAAGTTATGGATGTATAAAAAAAGATGAGGTAAATTATTTAATATATCAAATTACATTAATACTCTTATTCCCTTTTCTTTCAAATCAATTACATTATTATATTATAGTTTAATATCAACCATTAGATTAGCATCTTGTAATTTGATCATTCAATATGGTTGGGTTAATGGGTTAGTGCCATAAATGAGGGTTAGCATTAGATCCATTCCCTATATATATATATATATATATATATAAGTTTAAAAAATGGATGATGACGTGGAGTGAGTGGGTAATGGGGCATTTCCACCAAAATGATGGGGTGAGTGGTTGTGGTGAGTGCTTATGTGACGCCTACGTGACGCATACGTGGAGTGATTGGGTCACTTGGCATACCCAATAGTCTAAAGGTGAAACTCTGATGCATAGCAAGCACGCCAGCGCAAAAAGACTCGGTAGTTTCTGATCATGAATCCTACAAGCTCTCGGTATCACTTTCTTTACAGCGAAAACGAAAAAATGGCAGATAATGCCAAAGGAACAGGTGATGATGGTCCGAATGCGAGGAAGAGAAAAGCCACAGCTACCTTCCAATTTGTTGAAAACCAGAAAGAGAACGGGTCTAACGGCGATTATGATATAAACGGTATGGATTCTTCAGATCACCTTCGTTATTTGCATGTATGCTACATTCTGTTGTTTAAATCTGTGATTTGTTAAGGATTCTTCCGATCGTCTTCGCTAATTGCATTTATGCTACATTTTGTTGTCGTAATTAAGCTAATCAGTGATTTATTAAGGGTTCTTCCGATTGTTTTCGTATTTTTGCATTTATGCTACATTTTTGTGTTCTAATTAGGGCTAATTTGTGGTTTATTAAAGACTGTTTCAATCATCCTCGTTATATGCATTTTTGCTACATTGTGGTGTTATAATTAGGGCTAATTTGTGGTTTATTAAGGATTCTTTCGATCATACTCGTTATTTGCATTTATGCTACATTTTGTGTTTTAGTTAGGGCTAATTTGTGATATTTCAGGTTTTAGGGCTTAGTTGTAAACATATACTAGCAACCCAAACACCAAGTAACAAGAGTAAATGCCGCCATTGCATCACGTTTAGGCTAGCTCTCTGTTTAGTCAAGGATCTGATTGCTGGTTCGAGTTAATTTTTTGCTTACTTGTTCAGTTGTTTTGTTGTTCAATGTAGTTTAATCTTTATGTGTTTCCTTGCATCTTAGTCAAGACCGCCACCGGCAAGATTGTCTCTCTTAGAGTCAAAGGTTCGGACACCATTGGCAGCGTGAAGCTCAAGATTCAGGCTCAGGAACATATCCCCTTTGACCATCAGGAACTGCTCTTCAATGAAAAGGTTCTTGAGAACATCAATACGCTTGCTAACTTGCACATCATCAATGGTTCCACTCTCATACTCCCGGACAAATCAGTGGAACTGATGGAAATCTTTGTCTATACATTCACCGGAAAGACCATCTCATTGTCAGTCAAGCCCACAGACACCATCTATCATGTGAAATCAATGGTCGAGCAGGAGGAAGATATCCCATGTGAGGAGCAGGCTTTGGTCTTCAACAATGAGGTTCTTGGTGACAATGGTACACTTTTTGACTTCAAGATCATCACTAAATCAATTCTCATGCTTATGCAAAGATCTAGAGGATTCATGCATATATATATCAAAACCTTCACCGGAGACACCATTACCCTGAAAGTCAAACCCTTAGACAACATCGGGAGCATAAAAGCCAAGATCAAAAATGAGACTGGTATTCCCAGTGACGAGCAGGAGTTGGTCTACAATGGTATGGTTCTTCACAACAACGATACCCTTGCTGACTTTCACATCAACAAGGAATCAACACTCACGCTTATGCATTTATCAAAGGGTATCATGATGATATTCATTGAGACCCAAGATGGAAACACCCGTGATCTGGTTGTCAAACCTTCCGACACCATCCATACAATGAAAATTAAGATCTTTAATGATGTAGGTATTCGCCCATGTGAGCAGAGACTACTTTGGAAAGGAATACCACTGTCAGAAACCGCAACCCTTGCCGACTGGCACGTCCCCAATGAATCAACCCTCCATCTTCATTTAGTCCAGAGGGGGTGTTAGATCAGACTAGTTTATATCTTATAATCCGTTATTAATTTATTATGTTAGAATTAGAAGATGATGTTTATTTGTTTCTTTTGATGCAGTTCCTATTTGTACACTTGTTGTCAATAAGTGTTTGAATTAGTTGGAAGCCTAATCTAAACAGTGTTTAACTAATTATCTGCATATGTATTAATATTTCCACTCTAATGATATTATCTGATATTTCAGTCACTCTGTTTTGTTACTTGTTATTTACAAGAATTTGAAGCCTTTACTGTAACAGACATCATCGTCATACCTAGTATTATCCCATCATTAGTAAAGTTTTTTTTGACAGCAAACACCTAGTCACTTTGGATCACCATTCTGTCCGAATAACAGAGCGTGTTGACCTGACCCACCTAGGAGAAAACTTACAACTAAAAATCTCCTGGTTCAATCTAGAGTAATATTTGTTTTATATGATACTTCAACTCAAGATCTCTTATAATAGAAGTTAAGACTGCTACTAGGCTAGAAGTTCTTTGGTCACCCTTAGTAAAGTTAAGGTAGGTTTTAAAGAAAATGATTAACTCAAGATATTTATATATAAATTGATGTAAGTAATTAAAAAATTTAGAAAAAAATAGATATCCTATTCTAAAAAAAGAATAGCAAATTAAAACACGAGGTTGAATATTGGTTACTTGAACCCCTTGACAAGGTAGCTCTTGCTTTTCCTCCAACTAATCAGCAATTTACACTTAATAAATAGCAGGTAATGTGTTCAACAAAATGCTTTTGGTCTGTTGTGTGTTAAGATTGGTTTAAATAAAACACGTTTAATTAGAGTGTGGGTTAGATTGGAAAGGTTGAGGAAAGAAAATCATGTTCTAACCTTTGACATAAACTTTGATATAGGTTCGTGTTATGTTAACAATATCTGTATGTTTTGTACAACACAATTAGTAAGGCTCATACACCTATACACAACTCGTATAGACGTATAGTCCTATAATTTAGATCGTATAGTAATCTTTTGACTTTTCTTAGGAGAGATTTTGATTTGAGTCTCGCTTATACTAAATATAAGATAGGGTTGAGTCATGAGTTTTCGTAGTTGTGAGTTTCCTTTTGCACCGATAAGTTAGGTCATCGTGTTATGTTCTTCGAGCGAAAGGATGATCTATTCGTTAGGATGATCCCGGATAATCGTGTTGGATGTTCAAGAAAAAGGGTCATGCTATTCACACACCACCCTACATCTTTCACACCCCTTATACGCATCGTATAGGGCAATCATTGTTTGTCCTATACGCCTCGTATAGGTGTATACACGTCCTATAGGTCATATATCTGGCTTATATGTGACCAATCATTGTCAAATCATTGAGTGTCAGAGAGGCTATACTCCTCGTATATGTTTATATGAGACGTATATGATCGGTGAGGTGTTAAAAAAAATTGGGTGTGCATATAACCAAGCCCAAAATATGTTTGTGTTTACTTTTGGTTCTCTCGTTAAGAAAACGTGGGAACATAGTGCTAATGAGAGAAAAGAAAGGAAATTAAAGGAAAATGAAAACATGTTTGTGTTATTTAGTTTCATTTATCGAATAAAAAGAAAGGAAAATCTTGTGTTCTTGAGTTTCACTGAAGAAAGAATAGAAGAGAATGAAAAAACAAACTAGGCAAAATTCTTAAGGTAAAAACGTTAGTTATTTAAACCACATGAGCTGATTGATAAAAGATTTTATTTTGAGTTGAAATAGTTAAAACATTAAAAACACAGGAGCTAATACCGTAATTTACTCACTCTTTCTATTTCATTTTCCTTACGCTTATTTTCGTTTACCGTTAAAGTGATTCTCAACAAAACCTTTTTTATTGTAAGTGAGCTCAAAAGCCCGAATCGTAAATCAAACCGTTGATAACGTTCTGGTTTGATTCGGCTTTTACTTCTAACTGTTCGGTTTTGGTTTTCATTATTCAAAATCTATTTTTAACGGTTTGGTTTACGATTTTACCTAAAAACCAGACTGTAAACATTCCTAGTGTGACTTGTAAGGGATCATCGCCGCGACTCGCGAGGATGACATGTTCGACCTCAAGGTTGAACATTGGTTCCATGAACCTCTTGACAAAGTTGTTACTTTTCCGCCAACCAATCATTAATTCACACTTAATAATTAGCAAGTAATGTGTTCAACGAAATACTTTTGGTTAGGGGTGTTCAGAATAACCAAAAACCGTTAAAACCGTAATCTGAACCGCATCCGTAACCGAAATAAACCGAATCGAATTGCGAATTCGGTTTTTCGGTTCGGTTTAAACCGTATCCGTATTACAAATTCGGTTTTCGGGTCGGTTTACGGTTCTCCTATTTTTTTGAATTCGGTTTAATCGGTTATTCGGTTTAAACCGTTTAAACCGAATTAATATTTAAATTTATTATTTTTTATTTGAGTGATCCTGTTTTATTCTCCAAAAGAAAAGTCGCCGTTCTCTGCTCCAAGGCTCCAAAATCGAAATCTCAAACTCTCCACTACAAGCTCCAATCGATTGCTATTCTACACTCCACCATTCATCTGCTGCACTCGTTCGACTGGCACCAGAGCTTCATATCGTCAATCTCCAATCTGCACTGGTCGATCAAATACTTTCACGATCTGGGCTCCAAATCTCCATTCTAGCTCGATCCCTTTTCTATGAGTTTCATAGATTCTAGATAGTTTAGTTTCGAATTGTGATAATTTAGTTTCCATAAATGTGATTGCATTCGTTAAGACATGTTTGAAAAGTTAGAACAATTTCTGTTTGGTTTATCTAATTAGGGTTTTTTCCCCCATTTTTCTGAATACGGTTGTAAACGGTTTAATTCGGGTTGTTCGGTTATTAACCGAATCCGAACCTATTTGAATTCGGTTGAATACGGTTCGGTTTACCTCATCTCGAATACGGTTCGGTTCGGTTTACGGTTGAGGTAAAAAAATTTGCAAAACCGTTTAAACCGAACCGAATAAACCGTTTAAACCGTAACCCGAACCGTTGAACACCCCTACTTTTGGTATGTGGTGGTAGGAGTGTTCAGAATAACCGAAAACCGTTTAAATTCGTTATCCGAACCGTATCCTTAACCGAAAAAAACCGAACCGAAATTTGAATTCGGTTTTCGGTTCGGTTTTTAACCGTAACCGAATTCCGAATTCGGTTTTCGGTTACACCTTTTTTTTTGAATTCGGTTTGTTCAGTTATCCATTTAAACCGAATATTTAATTAATTATATTAATTTATATATATTATATATGATAAAATTGAAACCCCAAGGTCTCCATATCTCCACTTCCGCCGAATCCTTTATCCCGATTCCCCTCAACATTTCGATCTCCGCTCTCATCCTCTCAAGATCTGTATCATCCTCAAGGACCTCAACATTCAAGATCAATCTCTGCTCTCATCCTCTCAAGTATCTGTATCATCCTCAACATTCAAGATCGAATCCCATCGCTCTCATCCTCTCTGCGCCGTCGCCGACTGCTCAAATCTCGCCGACCTCGACCTCCATCTGCGCCAACCTCGACCTCGGTTAGTACTTAGTAATTTGTATCTACCATTTTAGATCTAAAGACCTCTCAACCTCTCTCTCCGATCTCTCGCGTTGAATACTTGAATACACGCAGGATTGTAGTTTATGTTTGAAATTTTATTAGGATTGTGATTTTGGATTATTTGTACAAGCAGGAGATTTTGATTATTTGGGATTTTGGGTTGAGTTGCAGCACACAAGCAGGTTTGTTCGGTTAAAACGGTTGAATTCGGTTTGTTCGGTTATAACCTAAACCGAACCGAATTGAATTTGGTTAGAATTCGGTTCGGATAACCATCTAACGAATTCGGTTCGGTTCGGTTAACGGATAGGATTTTTTTTTCATAAACCGAACAAACCGATCAAACCGTTAACCGAACCGATGAACACCCCTGTGTGGTGGGTTAAAGTTGTTTTAAATAATACAAGTTTAATTCGAGTGTGGCTTGGATTGGAGAAGTCAAGGAAAGAAACGTCCGTTCCAACCTTTGGCATAAACCTTGATAAAGGTTCGTGTTATACTTGCACTTTTTGTATCAGTGTGTATGATTCGTACAACACAATCAATAAGGCTAGTAAATCTATATATGACTCGTATAATTCTATAAAATAAACATATTTGTTTAAAATGATATATCTTTCAATTTCGATTTTTTCTTTTTCACTAGGTTTTTTTTCAATTAAGATATATAATCACTGTGTTTTCTTCAAGAAAAAGGATAATCTATTTGCTAAGATGATTGCGAATGACTGCATCTGCTGTTAAAAAAAACTATCTACATAAAATGCCCTTACCAAATGTCATTATAGTCTAGTTGGTATCTCGATGGTGAAATAAGGCTGGAACTGATGATTTGATAATCAATATGATTGGGTGATACTGCCGGTAGCACGATAATACATGTCGAAACGTAAGCAGTTAAAATAAAAAATAAAATAAAGGGACCTGTTAAGAAGATGTCAGGCTGGTTCAACAAACATCATCCATACGACTTGTATGGGTCTATATAGGTCGTATGGATATTTTGTTTCGGACAAAAAACCGGCACATCAAATCATATTTCTGACACGCCCATACGACCGGTATGGATCTTTACAGAAGCATTAATGGTAGCATTTGCTTTCCTTTAAAAAAGAAAACTTTGAAATTGTTGTTATGATTTGTCAATGTCTCCTGAAAAGCTCTGGACTTATACAAATAATAATACATTTATAATATGGTAATATTGTAATGTATTAAAGGTAAAACTCCCTGACCTCAAAAATTGAAATTTGTTCTGCAAACTGAACTTCTTCTTCTTCAAAGCTTCGTCTCTAGTCTCCCGCTCTGCCGCTCGTCACAAGAATCACAACCGACAAGCACAATGGCTCACGGTTCTCCCCGACTACAGGTCCCCCGTCGCTCGTCACAAATTCACGGCAAGTTGGCAACTCTAGGTACAGTCGGCAAATTCACGACGTATGTGATTTCTCAAATTTCTTTAAGGTTCGTATAGGTACATACGTACCCGTATGTACTTTCAGCCGCAAGACATTTTTTTTGTTTGCCGTTCAAAAAAAAATAACGCGCCCCTAAAATAAAACGCCCTTGATAGATCAAATCGTGTAGTCCTCTCTGATTCTACAAAATCAAATCAAATCAAATCGTTTCACTTAAAAAACACGTCAGCGCAAGAATCGATGGAACAGCTAAACCCTCATCTTAGCTCTTGAATACACCCCTCCCTCTACATCTTCACTCAAAGAAAACCAGAATAAAAATGGCAGATAAGAGCAACGTTAAAGGTGATGGTCCTAAATCGAGGAAGAAAACAACAACCCAACTTCTTCTAGTCGAGAAAGACAACGGGTCTACCGGCGATTATGAGATTAACAGTATGAATTCTTCCGATCATCTTCCTTGTTTGCATTTATGCTACATTTTGTTGTTCAGTGTAGTTTAATCTTTGTGTGTTTCATTGCATCTTAGTCAAGACCGCCACCGGCAAGATTGTCTGTCTAAAAGTCAAAGGTTCAGACACCATTGGCAGCGTGAAGCTCAAGATTCAGGCTCAAGAACATATCCCCTTTGACCATCAGGAACTGTTGTTAAATGAAAAGGTTCTTGATAACATCAACATGCTTGCTAACTTGCACATCATCAATGGTTCCACACTCATACTCCCTGATAAATCAGTGGAATTGATGGAAATCTTTGTCTATACATTCACCGGAAAGACCATCTCATTGTCAGTCAAGCCCACAGACACCATCTATCATGTGAAATCAATGGTCGAGCGCGAGGAAGATATCCCATGTGACGAGCAGGCTTTGATCTTCAACAAAGAGGTTCTTGGTGACAATGGCACACTTTTTGACTTCAAGATCATCACTAAATCAATTCTCACGCTTATGCGAAGATCTAGAGGATTCATGCTTATATATATCAAAACCTTCACCGGAGAATCCATTACCCTGAAAGTCAAACCCTTAGACAACATCGGGAGCATAAAAGCCAAGATAAAAAATGAGACTGGTATTCCCAGTGACGAGCAGGAGTTGGTCTACAATGGTATGGTTCTTCATGACAACGATACCCTTGCTGACTTTCACATCAACAAGGAATCAACACTGACGCTTATGCATTTATCAAAGGGTATCATGATGATATTCTTCAAGAATATAGATGGAAATAACCGTGGTCTGGTTGTCAAACCTTCCGACACCATCCATACATTGAAAATTAAGATCTTTAATGATGTTGGTATTCGCCCATGTGAGCAGAGACTGATTTGGAAAGGGAAGATGCTAGAGGAAACAGCAACCCTTGCTGACTACCACATACCTAATGAATCAACCATTGTTCTTATTCTAGCCCTGAGGGGGTGTTAGATTAGACTGGTTTATCTTATAAATCTGTTATTATGTTAGAAGATGATGCTTGTTTCTTTTGATGCAGTTCCTTTTTGTACACTTGTTGTCGACAAGTGTTTGAATTGCTTGGAAGCCTAATGTAAATTGTGTTTAACTGAATTATCTATATATGTACTACTGCTAATCGAATGATATTATATGATATTTCAGTCACTCATGATTTGAATGAATATAAGAGCTATGAAATGTTTATGTTTCATCTTGAACGACAAACGGATTCAATCAAAATTATTTTCTTTGTTAACAGTCGTTAACAATAGACTGTTTTGCAAGATTCATGTACGCGTCATTCTTTGAATATAAGACGACTTTCGAATTTTAACCAGTTTCATATTTTTTGTCGATCAGCTTTGCAAATTGTGTGTGATCATGCTAGTTTTAAACTTATATATTGGTCACCTCGACTTCAAAGGATCAAAATGCGACTTCAAATGATCGAAATGTGAAGTATTTTAAACAAGGCACCCAAATTAGTCTGAATTTCGATGCTTAAAATGATGGTTGATGTCAAAGGATTTGAGGGATTTTGTTTGATTGATGTATTTACACCAAGCAACAAGAGTAAACACCAAGGGAAGGGCCGAAGGGATTTTGTTTAATTGATGCACCAATGTTTTGATAATCGGACATTGAACTGGACGTTTATTGGTTGGATCGGTTGGACTGAATTAAAGAACCGGAATAATTTTGAAAAATATTTAATGTTTTTATAATCAAATAAGTTTTGTTTAATTATATGTTAGTTTGAATAATAGTGTTTTTTTTAAAATCTTGTCCCACATAGGTGACATAACAAAGAAAGAGATATCACTTCTAGATAATAAGAATAGAGAGAAGCACGAGTTTGTATGAAAAATGTTGTCTACATTGGTGAGATAACAAAGAAAGGGGTTTCTCACATCCTTATAAACCGGTTCAACGGTTAAGCGGTTCGACCAGAAACCGGCCGATTCTTATTTTGGCGGTTTAAATGTTCAATTTGAACTGTAATTCTTAATGGTTCTTGGTCCGATCGGTTGAACTGGTTGGTCCGGTCTGGTCTGGTCATGAAATCATTGTGATACACTTAACATTGATTTATTGCTTACTCGTTCTGTTGTTCAATATACATTAATCTTTGTGTTTCATTGCGTTTCTTAAAGTCAAAGGTTCAGAGTGATGGTTAGGATCTATAAGACCATGGGGTATGCCCCATTACGGGCATTACCCAATCACTCCACATGTGTGTCACGTAGGCACTCACCACAACCACTCATCCCACCATTTTGGTGGAAATGTTCATTTATCCACTCACTTCACGTCATCATTCCTTTTTAATTTAAAATGAGATATAATTAATGTTAAATTAAAAAAATTACATAAAATAATAAAAAAATTACAAATTAATAAAAAAAATTACAAATTAATGTTCGGGGTACTTCGGATTTTCTGAAAAATAATCTTCAACAAGACGTGCGTGAGCTCTAAGACGATCTCGATTAATTCGTGCTCTTCTAGTTAGAACAGGTCTTTCAACTTGTTGTCTGATGATGTCGAGAGTAAGTTGTGCAGCTTCGATTAAAAAATCTTCGTCTTCGCTAAAATTGTCATCTTCCCGTAAAAACTGCATTTTTGTAAAAATACTAATTTTTTGTTTGTTTTTTTTTGTGTGATGTGAAGATTAAAGAGTGTGTGATATGAAGAAAAAATTAGTGTGTGATGGTTGTATATATAGGTTTTATTTAAAAAAATTAAAATTTTTTTTTAATGAAGTAACGGTCGAAACCTTGGGGTCCAACGGCTTGAACGACCGTTGCCCCACTCACGCCTTAGACCCACGCCCCTGCTCACGCCCATAGGGCATCCATTTTGATACAACTGTTGATCTTGATTCTTCTTCATTATACTAATTTTCTCGAGCACCATTATGTGAGTAATATATACTCCCTCTTTACATTTTTGTATTTTTGGGATGTTACATATGCTACTATTCAAAAACTAAGTTATTCTAGAGTCAAATTCTATAGATGCAATGCCTTTAGTTTATGTAGTTTGAATCTGTGCTATGTGATACTACTTGCTTTGTGATGCTATGTTATTCTATGTTATTCGATACCGAGTAGTCTAAGGTGTGTTAGATACCACCTTCACTTTGACTTAGGTCAAATGTGTTAAAAGGACGAAAAGTACAACCATGGGCAAACTTGTGAAATACTTAGCTTTGTGCTATGTATTAGAACGAGTTTGGAGACGACATAAACTATTGCAAACTTGTAGATATACTAAGCTTTTTAGCGAAGTATTGATACGAGTTTGAAGACGAGATATTCTATAAACTTAATTGCAAACTAGTAGGATATGCATGTTAGAATTTAAACTTTGTAGTCTAATTGAATTGCATCAGTTTTTCTATGTAAAGTATATAACTAGATGGGTTACTCACCAACTATGCAAATAGTTGACCAAATCTTTATTTTGCATATGTAACAGGTTAAATGGATGCTTTGATGAAGACATAATATATGTTTCATGTTAGTAGACCTAGTTAATTCTTTAAAACAATGTTTAGAATTTCATTTGTAATTGTTTGTTTATTCAATTCTTGTAATGTAACTTGAGTGTAATGAATGAAGTGTTTGTATTGTTAATAATAAATGCTTTAATTATTCAAACATATTAATAGCACCATGAGCTAATGAACAGTCATCGTCGCGCCCCAACGTATTCCACCGTTTGTCGGGGTGTGACATAACCCTGACATCTTTCAATGTCCAAATGTCCAAACAGTATTTAGTGAAGTCCTCAAATCAACATCACCAATCCCCACAATATCCAAAGTCTGATCATCAGCTAAACGAACCTTACAAGGTTACCTGTTTGCAGATTCTTGATCAAATCAGGAGATGAAACAACATGTAACAAAGCTCTAGAGTCTAGAATCCAAGATTCAACATAATTCACAACACAACATATGTTGGCAGCATCGATCTCTTCACAAATAAGAGCATCATCAACCTCATCATCGGTAACATTACTCATCTGCATCTTTCCTTTTGCAACTGATGGTTTAGGGCATTGATTTCTAAAATGGCCCTTTTCCTTACAATTCCAACACTCAATCTCCTTTCTATTCTTTGATTCACCCCATTTTTCTTGACTTTGACATGTCCCTGCTATGACCCCTTTCATTTATTCTACCTCTTCCTTCTGTATTCAAAAATGTACTAGAAGATTCACCCGAACTCCTCCTACGAATGTCTTCACTTAAGATGATGTCACGAATACCATCAAAAGTGAGCTTAGTAGTTCCAGATGAACTACTAACTACAGTAACTATGCCTGACCAGCTGTCAGGTAATGATGACAATAGAAGGAGTGCTTGAATCTCATCCTCAAAGTTTATGTCAACAGAAGCCAAACATGAGATAACATAATTGAACTCATTGATGTGAGCAGTGATCGACATACCATCCTTCAGCTTGGTGTTAACCAACTGTTTGATAAGGAGTACTTTGTTGGAGGCAGACAGTTTCTCATACATGTTGGACAATGCTTTCAAAACCCCAAATGTAGTCGTTTCTTTGACAATGTTGTAAGCCACGTTCTTTGACAAAGACAACCTGACAACACCCAAAACTTGTCTATCTAGCAAATTTCATTTAGCATCCATCATCTTTTCTGGTCTGTAACTCAAACCCAACATAGGAAGATGTAAACTCTTCTGATACAAAAGATCTTCCACTTGCATCCTCCAATACCCATACTCACGTCCATCAAACTTTTCAATCTTTACTTTACCGTATTCTGCCATTGAAACTTACCGAACTATCACTGATTTAACCGAGATGGAGAGCAGTGAACAAACACAGCAATGGCGGCAGCCGGAACTTGACGACTGTTATATTGAACACTGTCTTGGCGGCCAACTCAGAAAAAATCAGTAATAAACATAAGAAAAACAACGGAATTAATCGATTATCCGGTCTACGAATGGCGGCAGCAGCGGAAACGGGACAGAAAACCTTCTGTCTGTGGCAAAGTAGGCTGTTTGACTATTTCTGGTCAAAATCTGACCCGTTTGGTCAAAATCGGACCTTTCTGGTCTGAATGGTCAAAACCGGACCTTTCTGGTCAAAATTGGAGCTTTTCTGGTCAAAATCAGAACTTTCTGGTCACAGATCTGGTCAAAATCGGACAAATCTGGTCAAAATCAGACCCATCTGGTCTAAATAGGACCTTGAACTGAACCAAGAAGAATAGGGTTTGTTGGAACCCTAATCGGCGGCTGTCGACGGCTAGACTAACTCGCCGGAACCCTAATTGCTCCAATCGGCAACGGAACCCTCTGTCGGAACCCTAAATCGCGAAGGTGATGAGCGGTGGCTGTAGAAAACCCTAATCCTTGAACGTGGCACCTATTTACAGGTGACCGGAATCGGGCGGCGGCAAACGGTGGCAGCGACGATGGTGACTCCAGGAACAACTGTGTTAGATCTGTTGTGTGATCTATCAAGAACCGTGGCTCTGGTACCAGTTGTTGGGTATCACACACACACTAACATACATGAAAAGCAGTAAACTACACAAGGATTTAAAGTGGTTCGATTGATGTGACCTACGTTCACTAGGCTGCAACTAGGATTTGTATTATCAGGTGCTCAAAAGATTACAAGTACAATAAGACATATAAATAGATATTACAATTAGGTATTCTAAGTTAACCTACAAGATAAGCCCAACCAGTGTGTGCTGGCCCATCAAGGCTTTAGAAGCCTCCACACTCAATAATAATCTGTTAAGGATGGAAAATTTGGGTTATTTTTCAAAAATTAGGAAACTATTATCTGAATTAATCTTGCCGGTCAGCATCTTTAACAATTTCATTCTTAGTAAATGTTGAGTGTTTGTCGATCCTCAATGACTTATGGCATGGTACCATATACATGTATGTCGTGGATGGGATCGACACATATTTGTTGACAATGCAACATGGTCTTGCATCAATGATTGATTGAAAGTGTTTTTGCTTGTTGAAATATGCCGTTATCTCAATTGCACGCCCTTGTAAATAGATTAATAAGATGTCAATATATGTAACCACTTATGTACAACATATTTCAGGCATTTTAAGGGTGAAGTTGAAGCCTTTGAAGATCCAAAAAGCATCAACCAACCTTCTTACTTGTCTTGCTTGCTAGTGGTTTGAGTTTATTAGCTTTTATCATGCATTTTGTTAGTTTAGCAAGCATGTTTGTAACTTTTGTAAGCCACATGGGCTAAACACTCTTGTTGTTAGTGGTGCACAAAAAAACCGGTTACCTGAACCGAACCGGTTATGGGACCGGTTAGAAACCGGTTTGGGAACCGGTTATTGTTACCGGTTTATGCTAAGTTGGAAAACCGTCGGTTATAGACCGGTTGGGAGTTTTTTAGCCGAAACCGGTTTGGAACCGGTTAAAGTAAAACCGGTTAAGAACCGGTTAACCGGTTACACATTCAAAAAATGTAGCCGTTGATGACCGTTGAGACAAAAAATAGCCGTTGAGACCGGTTAACCGGGTATTAACCGGTTAACCGATCGAGACAAAAAAAAACTAGCAGTTTTATGACCGTTTATAGCCGTTTTTAACTTTTTTTGGACCGTTTTGCCCCTAAACGTTAGTATAAATAGATGAGGATTGTTTTGGTTTGATCACACAACATCTTACAACGTCTCTTGTTCTTAAACGCTCGAAAACGATCAAAAACACTCAAAAAACGATGCCCCAATTCTTCTCGATTCAATCTCTTCTTCTATTACGTTCGTAAATCTTAATTCAATCACTATTTCATCCATGACAAGCTCACGAAGTGCTCATAGTTCCGTTGGTGTTGGTGCATCCACTTCAAACGAACCAACCGTTGTTAGAATAAAAACTACGAGGAACAAAGAGCTATTTCAACATTTCGACTTATGCGAAATGTCAAACGGTGTCGATAAGGCACTGTGCAAAGGTTGCGGTACTTTTCTTAAACCAGAATCTAATTCTACTTTAAGAATCTATTTGACGAAGCATTGTGTTGTTGTCAAAAATAATCACACAAACTAATTATGAGTTTAAGGTTTTAAGGTTTATTAGTTATTAGATTAATATTAGTTTGATTAGTTTAAGGTTTATTAGGGTTTGGTAATTATAAGTTTAAGGTTTTAAGGTTTATTAGTTATTAGATTAATATTAGTTTGATTAGTTTAAGGTTTATTAGGGTTTGGTAATTATGAGTTTAAGGTTTTAAGGTTTATTAGTTATTAGATTAATATTAGTTTGATTAGTTTAAGGTTTATTAGGGTTTAGTAATTATGAGTTTAAGGTTTTGATTATTTTAAGGCTTATTAGTTATTAGATTAATATTAGTTTGATTATTTTAAGGTTTATTAGGGTTTAGTAATTAACTAATTATTATTTTTTAGTTTTAGCCTTTTAGGTTTAATTTGTTAAGTTTTTTATTATGCTTTTATTAATTTAACTTTAAGGTTGAAAACGTATAATAGAAAAAAAAACGGTTCATACAGTGTCAAAGCCATCAGTACAATTCGAAGCGTCCAAATGATGCCTCCTGAAGGTAACTTAAATTCATACAGTGTATATTCCTCTTTAATTTCTTGGATCCAACACACTCATTTTTTTGTAAAAAATATAGGAAGATGAAGACACTATAGAGATTAATGAGTTTAATCAAACTTTAGCCATTTCTAATGATGTAATATCATAAACAGGTGGATGTTTACAGTTTAATTTAGAATTTTTTGCAGAATTACTCAAGTTCATATGAAGCAGCAAATCAAAGATAAAGAACAGCTAAACTATGTCATTAATAGACGCAAATAATATGTTGTTTTACTTTTAATGTTATCTACTAATCATTTTTTTATTTAGTTTTCATTTATGATGAAACGAAGCCACATTGCTACAAGACATGAAATAAACTAAAGGTTTTATTGTTTATCGAACTCCTTATTAATGTTTTTAATTTATTTATAATAAAGCTTTTGCTCGTAAAACACAAATCAACATTTTTCTTTGTTTAGCCTACATTTACGATGGAACAGAGCCATTTTGCTGAAACACATGACACATGACACATGACACATGACACATGACACATAATTAAAGGTTTTATTGTTTTCAATTCTTTTATTATTATTATTCGGTGTTCTCATGTATTATGCTTTGCAAATTAAGATCATGATGACAATGTTAAGATATTAAAACAGATCGACATTTTTGTTGTGTAGCTTGCATTAATGATGGATGGAACAATTACATGATGCTGGAACAAATGACAACAAAATGAAGATTTTATTGTTGTTCATTCTTTTGTTTTTTTTTTTTTGTGAACAGTTGAATAATGTTTTGCAAAATACAAGATCATGATGACAACATTGAGATATTAATATGCATTAGTATTGTACGGGTTATGCTAACCAGGTAAAGTAATAAAAGCATCAGAATGATGTGTCATTTCTACTGGTGCGTATCTTTCACTTCTCCTATAGTTTCGGTTGCAAACCAACAAAAAAAGACAAAAAAGTTTACTTAAAATGCATTGATAAATAAAAAGAATAGTTCTAGAGAAAAAAAAATATTGAACAGGTTTTTTTATGGAGTAAAGGGCAATTAAGTAATGATAATGTTTGCACCAATGGTGGACTTTTAACAATCTTTTATATATTCAGCATATCTCATTATTTAGGATACACAATACTTATACATATGCATACTAATATGTAGAAGAAAGGTACTTGATGTTAGCAGTATAGGGTGGAATTTTTAGGAAAGAATGACACTACAAAAGTATATAAATAAAAAAATAGAAATCATTTTAAAGAAAAAACCATATAATTACCTGCCCCAATTTGTACTCTTGATAAACTCAACTCGATTTGGATGCAACAAATATCAAAACCTAATCAGACATGAACATACAAACACTAGACAACCCCAAATAAACATATTTAATGAAAACCAAAACATAAGCAAAGACTAAATTTAAAAGGATCAATATAGAGAAAGACTCAGATTCTTTCAAAAAAAAAAGTAAAAGAAGTTGAAACCCTAATCGTATTGGTGAAGAAAATATCTTTAATAATGAAAGAGTAATTGATATTGGGGTTTAGATGGGTTAAAAACATTGTCAAAGATCCTCGTGATCACCCGGGCTATTTACCAATTTTATTGGAAAACAATTTTAATTTGAAATATAATATAATTATGTTTGTTAGGTAATAAAACTAACAAATGCCTTTTCAATTAAAATTGTTTTTGTAAAAAAATTAAAGTGCATGGAACTTACACGCAAAGCACAAACAAGTCTAGAAAACCCTAGTGTTGAATAAATACGTAGAAAACAGTAAATCTAACAAAATAAACATTCAAAATCTATATTCGATAAAAACATGTTTACATAAGTTGAATCAAACCATATAATACAACATAATCGCAAAATTCAAATATAAACGGAATAATAAGTTGTATAAACCCTGATCTATATATGAACCATAGAAATAGCAAGAAGCCATCAAATCAACGAGATAAAAGCTATTAAAAGAGAAAAGAAAACTCACATATCTCCTTAAATGAACTCGAGAACAGAGCGTTAAGTAGGGTTTCCGGTCTCAAGAATTTAAATGTCTGTTAAAGTGTTATCTTATAGACATATACCAATCTTTGTTTGGGCTTGTGTTGTGCCAAGCACATTACATGAATTTATAAGCCCAAATATATCACAAAATATAAAAATAGAAATTTCAATATAACTATATCTATATTAGTCTAAGAATTGTGTGCACTTTTATATTGCCTTAATGTCTTTATTTTAATATGAAGTTAGTTGGCTAATTTTGATAATATTTTCAATCTATGTGAATATTTACATTGTTAAGCTTAAATCTTTTAGCAATTACTTCTTAACATTGTTTTTTGCTTTTGTTAATTTACTTTGTCATTTATTGGTTAATTATTTAATCAATTTTGTACTTTGTCATTAATTAAAACGTTGTCTTTTTGTTTAATATAATGATGTCATTATGACACTAACGTGCCCGGCCACCGGACGGGTATTCAGCTAATTTTTTGTATGTTATCATTATCATTATATATTAAACTTTTATCATTTTATTAGTTTAAATGATATCTCAAATATTATGACTTACATGTTGGTTATTTGATATTTAGATTTTTAAGGTTTTGATTATTTGATATTTTGAATATATGAAGATAACAAGTATATAAAATTTTTTAATTAAATTGAAATCAAACCAATTCTAATTCTAATCAAATTCGAATTGGACGCGGTTCGAATTCGAATGCTCTTAAAAATTCAAAATCATTCGATTCAAAATATTCGAGTTATTCGAAATTGGATTCGATGAACACCCCTAGATGAAACATCCTGACTAACTTGCCAAACAACTTAATAGCACAAGACAAGATAGCTGGGATGAGCAAACACATGTAGCATATTATTTGATATAACCAACAGTTTGTTCTTGACATATTTAATATATTTTTTTTCATAACAAAAAAATAAATTTAGTATTGATTACCTAATAAATACCTTACATGTTTTAAGTCAGTTATTCTCAACAAATATATTTAGTTAATTAACGGGTATATCCAAAACCCGCAAGCCAATGGGTTTTGGCCGGATATGAAACGAGCTTTTATAATCAAGTAAGGGTTAAGATTACTCATATCCGTCCCAAACCTAACCCATTGTCATCCCTGTATACATCTCTTTTTTTTTTTTTTGGTGAAAAGCAAAGCCAACATTTCATTCATACTAATCAGTACAAAACATTCGATGCAAAGCCATGAGTTGGCCCCACAAACATTATCCAAAACAAACAAAAACCATTAGCCTGGTAAAAATACTCACCTTATATAAGACTACATCAAGCTAAAACTGCTTCAATTCTTCCATCCCGCCATAGAAAAAGGTGATCGGTTTTGGAGCCATAGAAATAATAGCACTTTTACCTCTTCAACTGTTGAAAACCATTGCTTGTTTGCACCTTTGAAGACTTTCTCATTTCGTGCCAACCAAATTTTCCATATCGTTGTTTGGAAGATTAAATTCATAACCTTTATCATTTTTTTTCTCTCCACCACTTGCATGAGCATGGTCCGATAAACCTTTCACTGTTTCAAAAGTTATTGGACATGGAATCTTCAACCATCTACGTATCTGCCACCAAATTGTCCCTGCGGTCACACATTTTTCTAACAAATGATCTTCTGACTCTTCCATCGTTCCGCAATTCGAACACGCTGACGAACCAACTTCCATCTTCGACAAAACAATGCATCCTTGGTTGGTATTCTATTTATACATACTCTCCAAACAAACACATTGACCTTCCTTATCACCCAATAATTCTATACAAATAATCGATCCGGCTGTACTGGATATTGTGTTTTCTTCCGTCTCTTTTCTAACTACCTTAACCGAGAAATCTGTCCCAAACTCATTCTGCCAAGCCCATCTATCTTCTTTGTTACCTAATAGGCCCTAATATATGCATATCTTTTTACATTAAAAAAATAAAAAAAAAGGTAGAAATCAAGGTGTTAATAACGGGAGGCTCGGCCATTCCATAGTGAACATGCGAACCGCCTCAAGCAAACCGGCTAGTTGTGCCGGTTCATCGATCGGACCGAGAACCGGTTCACTACTCGGACCGGTTTTCAGTTTTTGTTAACTAAAATCCAAAAATTAATACCAACCCAT
Organism: Mikania micrantha; assembly: GCA_009363875.1. NCBI lineage: Eukaryota > Viridiplantae > Streptophyta > Magnoliopsida > Asterales > Asteraceae > Mikania > Mikania micrantha. The sequence continues at coordinate 51,704,372 of CM018686.1, forward strand.
ATATTTTTTAACATGTTTATGTTAGTTTAAACATTAATTATGTTTGTTTAAATTTGTTTATAATTTTATAATATTTTTGAATTATTTATATATATATTTTATGTTATTCAGTTCTTAAATCTACTCCGACTAGTAACCAGTAAAACGTCCAATTATATGTACGGTCCGAATTTGAAAACATGGCTGCTAATATTGGATCAATGTATCAATAATCTATCCAATGTGAAATTATGTAGTACCCTACAATTCTACATATTAAGGGAAAATCACCAAAATAGCCAATTTGACCGGTCAAAGTGGCATTTTAGCCGATACTTTTCAATTTTTCTCCCATTTTCGTCCAATCAGAAATTGTCATTTGTCAAAATATCGCTGAAGGAGATATTATATGAGATAATATCTCTGATGTATAAAAATATCTCCATTTCAGAGATATTATTCCATAATATATCTCTAACCTGTAAAAATATCTCCAAGTCAGAAATATTATCTTAAATAATATCTCCCATAATAAAAATAAAAATTTGCACGTCAAAGAGGCCACGTCGGAAATATTAAAGTTACACATCAAAGATATATTATGTGTAAATATCTCTGAGTTTTATTTATTTATTTATAAATAATTGTTTAAATTAATAAAATTTAGAAAAATGTTATTAAAAATACATTGAAACAAAAATTTATTTCAGCAAATATTAATAAGAATAAATTTATAACAAATTTTTTTTAAAAAATTTCAATTACAAAAGTTTATTGATATTAAATTAGATACAAATGTTTTTAAATATTTTTAAGAATTGTTTAAAAATGTTTAATTACAATAGTTTTAACTATTTAAATTAGATACCAACGTTTTTAAATATTTATAAAAATTGTTTAAAATTTTTTATCAAACAAACGTTTAGAAATATTAAATAAATATTAAATTAGAGACAAACATGTTTAAATATTTTTAAGAATTGTTTAAAAAGTTTATGAACAAATGTTTATAGGTATTAAATAATATTCAAATATTTGTAAATATTTATAAGATTTTTTAAAAATTTTTTATGAATAAACGTTTATAAATATTAAATTAGATACAAACATTTTTAAATACTTTTAAGAATTGTTTAAAAAAATTTAATTACAAACGTTTAACTATTTAAATTAGATACCAACGTTTTTAAATATTTATAAAAATGGTTTCAAAATTTTTATGAACAAATGTTTACAGATATTAAATAATATAGAAATGTTTTTAAATTTACCTGAAAATTGTTTTAAAAATTTGAAGGACAAACGTTTATAGATTTTAAATAATATACCAACATATTTTAATATTTATAAGAATTTTTTTTTAAAATTTTATGAACAAATGTTTATAAATATTAAATTAGATACAAAAGTTTTTAAACATTTTTAAGAATTGTTTTAAAATTTTTAAGAACAAAAGTTTGTAGATATTAAATAATATACAAACGTTTTTAAATATTAAATTAGATACAAATAGTTTTAAATATTTTTTAAGAATTTTTTTTAAAATTTTAAGAACAAACGTTTTTAAATGTTGGGTATTTATCTATCTTTAATTTAATTAATTTGTTATGTACTTTTCACCAACTTCAACCTACAACTATTTATAAATAACCAATTACCCAATCAAATCTTAAGTATTTCTCTATCTTTTAATCCAATATTTTGTTCAAAACATCTTTTTGTTAAAATTTTCTCAATGAAAAACATCAAAATGTGTATTACAGTTCTAATATGTAGTGAAGGAAAATGGGTTTTTAATAACGGTGTTGAAGAATATTTACCCGTTAGGGGTAAATGTTTAAGACGTGCGTTATGTTTGTTTCGGGTAAAAATTAACAAGTATAATTTTTAGCAAAACCGAATTAGTTTAGTGGGGAATTGTGTTTTATAATCAAGAAAACAATTTGTAAGTAAATTTCAACAAGAATATCCCTAAGGATCCCTAGGGATATTTCAGAATATAAAATGAAATTAACAGCTTACACACGAGATTTATACGAGGAAAAGTCCTTAATCCCTTAGGATTGCCGGCATAAAAACCTCGGGAGGTGACAATCGTCACTCTGCCTAGTTTATATTAAAACAACAAAATGAAATTACAATACAAGAGCACAATCAATCGATCACTAAGTGTAGAGAACTCTGAATCTTGTGAATATGAGCAAAAAAATAAGCAGAAGTCAGCTAGGTGAGTCGTGTGTGTTTTTCTATATCGATGTTGCCTCAATATTTATATAAAAAATGATACAACGGTTGTTCCAATGTCGTTCCACATTTCATGCTCCACTTCCAGATCATGCGCACACCATTCCACATGACCGTTAATGGGTTCTTCACATTGTCCACGTTTTTCTCCTTATTCCGAGAAAATAGGCATAGTTGTTGCTTATAACCTGTTGACTTATTTCAAATGTTAGTAGCACGTGCTGAATAATAAAATAACAATAATTAATTACAAAGTATCATTATTTATTATTCAGGCTATCAGATCATATAAATTTATATACGCAAATATTCCTAATTATCCCGAAATATTCCGTATCCCGAATTATTCTGAATTATAAGGGTAAATTTTTACAGGTATAACAATTGCCCCCAAATTCTTATTGCCGTTCCAATTGGTGGTAAGAATTTGAAATTAACCGTTTATTTTGGCTCCTGATTTAAAATTTGAATTTTAAATTGATGTGATTGATGTCAGGACGATTATGATTGTGGCAGTTTCCCACATATTCCAGCCGTTTGCGCAGGATATAATGATCACATCGCCTTCATTAGATGCCATCATTTTCAACCAGCTCTTGCTATAAGTTTCTTTCCTTCTTCCTCTCAATTTTTAATTTTTCTTCTTCGAAAATGTCTGGATCATCTTCTTCCTCTGATTTCAACTCTGATGACTTCACCGATCAAAACATTTTAGCTTTAAATCGTCAAAACATAAATGTTTTTAACGATGATCGGATTGAACTGATGCGTCTCTCGAAAACTTTTCCTGATGAAACTGTTTTTCATCATTTTTCTGAAAATCTTAAGGCTGATCACGTCTCACCCACTTGGGTATGTTTTTCGGAGTATCCCTTCACCTTGGGTCTAAAGTTTCCTTTCCTCGACCTTATCCTCAATTTTTTCTTAACTACCAAGCTTTGTTTTCCGCAACTGATGCCTATGGGATGGCATCTTCTTCACACCCTCGACCAACTAAACCATCACTTTGGTTTAGATATCGGTATTCCTGAGATATCTTTGATGTACCAACTTAGGACCCACGGGTCATCCCGTTTTGTTCTTCAAAGGAGAAGTGGGGCTCCTATTTTAGTTAATGGAATCACTCTAAATGAGGATAAATGGAGAAATAGGTTCTTTTTTGTGAAAAGAAGTTATATTCCTCATGGGGAACTTCTTCCTTTCAAATGGGTGGAAAATGGTAGGATTCTTAGGATTTTCCTTGTTAATTAAGATTTGTCATTGTTTAATTTTACTTATCATGATTTTATTTTTTGCAGCTCCTAAGTTTGAATCAATAGTATCAGAAGAAGAAGAAAGCAGGAACAAGATTCGTTCCTTATTGCAGATTGACGAACAATACAAGAAGTTCGGTGCTAATCTCGAAGCAGTCATTCCAATGGCCTCAGGTATATAAAATATTTTAGTATTCTGAAATATTTTTATTTATTTCTAATTATTCTGATTTATTTTACAGAATCAACATTCAATCTTGAAGACCTTGACACCTTCTTTGCTGTGAAAAAGGAGAAAACCAGTCCCGTTGCCCCCAAGTCGCGTGCCATGACTACCCGTTCTTCAAAGACTACCAAAAAACGCAAAGGGGTAGATACTGTGGACCTTGAAGAGCCATCCGATCTGTCCATTCCTGATCTTCTGAAAAAGGTATATTAATTACTCTGTCTATTTGCGTAATATCCCTATATATTCTGAATGATCCATGTTTTGTAGGTCTCTACTAAGTACGCCTCTGAGAAAGAACAAACTGATAAGCAGATAGAAGATCTTGAAGATCAGAAGAAAATCTTCACTGTCAAAACCGGTCACTATGAGAAAGAGTTCGCCAAGGCAAAAAGCAAATGAAGGAAATGGAGGCCTCTCATAAGCTTCAATTCAAGGAACACCTTGAAGGAGCCAAAAAGTCTGCCGCCATTGCTGTGTTGAGGGCTAAGATCTAGTTGGTGAACCAGGCTAAGGCTGAAGGTATGGAGTCGCTAGCCAAAGCTGGCAAACCTGGCAGGTGACAAGGCGGAGGCTTCTGTGGAGGTGAACAAAGTTGGCGAGGTGGGGGAGACGAGTAAAGCTGGTGAAGGTGAGGCGACGGGCGCGGAGGCTGGAGCGGTTGAGCAGGAGGTGACGATGGGCGATGATGACAATGATGCTAAGGTCTGAGCCCATCTTTTTAATATTTGTGGTTCTGATGATGTAACACCTCTAAACAATAGAAGTTTTAGGAAAGTCCCCTGGTTTTGGGGCAGACAATATAAGAATCAAGGTGGAGGGACCATGATTTTCATGGCGAAGCCTTGATTTCTTTTAACTTTTGTTGACATATCAAGTGGAGGGACCATGAGTTTCACGGCGAAGCTTGATATGTTAATCTTTTAACTGTTTTTGGTTGTTAATATAACTTTTAGTACTTTGGATAATATTTCTGTGTTTCATATAATAGTTTACTTTTAGATATCCTTATGTAATCTGAAGTATTTTGAATGTTATTATTCTGTTGCTGAAAACTATTCCTAAATATACCCAAATATCCTTAATTAAGTTATACAACCTATACTTAGGTTAATACAAATGCCTAATATAGTTTCACTTGATATATTATATAACACTTAACTTTTTCCAAGTGACTTCTTGCTTAGACTATTCACGTATACGTATTCTTAGGCGTATTTAGGAATATTTGAGAATAATCTGGCATATTCTTAAAATGTTATGACTTAGTTTCAACCTGAATATCAAATATTGTATTCAGCATTGGAGATATCATTTATTTCAAAGTTCAAATATAAACATTTTCGAGGACATTTATTTGTTTAACTGTTGGAATATCCTTATATATTCCGAAATATCCTTGAATGTTTTTGATATGTAGTATTTATGTAATGGATTAATTTCTTAAATATCTTTCAATAATATTATGTTACTTGAACTAATGTCCGAAAGCAACTTAAATTATTGAATACATTAATATTGTATCCAGTTATAGTTCACTATTTATAATTATTGTTAGGATATCTTCGAATATTCCTAAATATTCTTAATGATATCTTGGATATTTCGTAAACTGTTTAAGGGACTTAATACTTTTATAATTCTCACAAGGATTTGGTTTTGGCTATAAATAAATCTCTATTGAAGAATTTTAAAATATTTTTCCTCAAATCTAATATATATAATATATTTAGGAATCATTAAGAATAATTTAGATTGGACTTATCCTTATTCGACTAAGGTTTTTATTACTTGAATGGTTATATATAACTTAAATATATATTCTAAAGTTATAATGGCACACGGGGTAACTAGTAATTTAGTTTAGCATATCCCTAAATATAAGTTTTCATGTAACATATTTCTAAGTAGAAATAAGTATAACGCATTCTATTAAGCATTAAGATATAATTATAAATAATTAGAAATAAAGAATGCAGTATATTAAAAGAATTGAGAAATAAATACCAATTTCTAGAGATAGTAGATTTAATTCGAAATCTTCTTTGTTCTTGCCAAAACATTAAAAAGATTTCATACCTGAATATCCCCAAGTATTTTGCGATATTCCTAAGTATCCTTGAAAGTCAGTCCTGCATAAATAGAAAAACAAGAAAACTTGGGACAAGCCCAAGATACTGGCGACAAGGCCGATAAAACTGGCGACTAAGGCCGGAATACTGGCGACAAGGCCGAAAGATACCGGCGACTAAGGCTGGAATGCTGGAGACTAAGGCCAGGATACTGGTGAATAAGCCGAAATTCGGAGGATCTTTGGTAATATTCTTTGAAAATGAAATTGTCAGCCACTCATGCGTGTACTGGTCCCAAAATCTCCAACTATACCGGGATATTTCGGAGGATCCTTAGTTATAGCCCTCGATAATGAAATTTTCAGCCACCCATGCGTATACTGGTCCCATTATCTCAGACTATAATAGGATAAACGTGCGCAACTGGCGAGGGTATGAACCCTAAGTCTTCGTGAGAGACAAAAGTCTGTTGAGTTTTGATTTCAGGTCAAAACTTTGCAGCTATACATAAAGTCAATGCGGGGTCTTCATCAAGTTCTGATTTCAGGTCAGAACTTGGGTTAAGACATAAAGTCTCATCTCTTCTCCTGCAGGGGTCTTCTACAGTTTTGATTTCAGGTCAAAACTTTGCAACTAGACATAAAGTCAGTGTGGTTCTTCATCAAGTTCTGATTTCAGGTCAGAACTTGGGTTAAGACAAAAAGTCTCATCTCTTCTCCTGCTATACCTACAAAACAGTTAGATTTTTGCATAGCTGGGAGTCAGTGTTGTTCACATGTTCTCCCAATGGCTTCTCAATAGTTATATTCACAAGTAATATATCATCCTAGTAGTGATGCTTATATATAGGGCATATGTAAGGGAACTAAGCCCTAGCCAACATCCCACCACATCACTACTAGAACTCCACACTACTTGCAATACAACTATTGATTTCCATTCCCATTCCACATGTTCATCTCCCTATTGATCACCTATGATATCATGCATAGAATAATATAATAATAGAATTGTAGTTATCAAACCGAAGTATTGATAACCATTATATGTATTAAGGATATTAGATTTACTTAATCTGTTCCTTGTATTATTCTATTGCTTGTGGGGTTAACTGTTGATTCACTTTTAAATATTAAAAGTGTTAGTTAACTATTTGTCATTTGTTCTCAATGCGAAGTGCATAGAGCCTAAAAGGAATCTATTGCAATCCTCACGTAATCAGATTTCAATGCATCTGATTTACCTCTACCACTTAGTGATCCCATTGCCTTTATCGAAACTGTTACTAATAATATGACATGAGAGAAAATAAATTCCTCAGTCTACCAGTCCACAGGTAACGATGGATGATGTACATCGATGTTATTGCTTGTTCTCATTGTGGGATGTTCTCATGTGATTAACAAAGTCGAATAAGAACTTGTCTTATTACGTTATGTTAATCATTGTGTGAATGATGTTGTTATCATGAAGTTACGTTATCATGATTATCATTCCATGTAATCCATATGTTCACCATGTAATCCTTAAGCCGTAGTAAGAACTAGTCTTACTACCCTTAAGTGACGCAGGTGGTGGATACTCAATGCTCCATGTTATCACATAACATGTTTTAAGGTGTAAACTAAGTGTTTTAAGTACTTGACTTATCACACTTAGTTAATTTTGATGTTGAATGATATTAAGAAGATGTATTATCTTCTAATCATTCATGTGTTTTGTAATGTCATCATGTTTCTCTGTAAATGTTCTCAATGTTTATTTGTGTATGAATTTTCTCAATGTTTACTCATGTAAGAATAACTAAGTGTTATAAGATAAAATCTTACAACTATGTTATTCTAGTGTGTTGATGAATTATGAAATTATATTATCATATTCATCTGATTGTCCCTGTCATATCATGATCATACAAGCATGCATACAATGATAAGCGATAATAAACAATTTAATATTATCTAAATTAAAGTATAAGCAGTATGTTAAGCAAAACTTTTAAATAAATAAAAGTAAAGCATGTTTCTCAGCCCCGTGAGTTTAAAATCAGTTAAGATTAAAGAAAAGGGGCATATGAACTCACCTTATTATTGAAGTGGTTGACTTAGCTTAAAACAAGAATTGCACGCGCTCTTGATTGTATTTGTAGAAGTTTTCACGATCCTGTATTGATTTCATGTGATTGTAACTTATAAGTATAAGTTGTAAGGTTTTGTGCACGTGTATGTGTTAGCCCTAAGGTTGGCTAACACTTGTGAGTCTCGGTAATGATTCGGCCCTTGTTTGTTGATCATAGATTCTCCTACATTTGATCTCATTAACTTAGGTTATTATGTGCTCAAAATTGTAAGTTATACTAAATCCAAGTCATAAATGTGACTTAGATTTATAAGTTGAAGGTTTGTGTTTTTATCCCGTTCACACTAAATTTGTATAATTCCCCAATAATTATAGTTTTAATGTGTTAGATTACATCGTTACGATATGGGTCAAAATTCATTGAGCCGAATTCAAGTGGGTCTTGGACCGAATGTGGTGAGCGTGAGCCCAATAAATAAAATGGCCCAATTGGATCTCATGAGTCAATCCTTATGGTATTGGGCCTGGGTAATTATTGTTGGGCCTAATGGGCTTTCGTTGTGGGCTGCCCTAAAGATGTGGGCCGAATTGTCTATACTGGGCCGAAGGAACTTGGACCAGATGTATGTATATACGGCTGGTTGGGCCATGATGGGCTAAACCTTTCGCATGGCCAGGCCAATTATTACTGGGCCGCATACTCACATAGCCCAACAGGGGCATCAACTTATTCGAGGTGTTCTTGGCCCAATAGCTGATGTTGTTGCCGAAGTGGGTAGCAACACCCAAGTTCCAGCGAACCTTCATGTCTGATGGTCACAGGTTCGGCATCCATGTTAAGGTTCGGTGGTGATGGGTTGATATTATAAGGTTCGTGGGTAGTGGTCTTAAGTCCCAAGGTTCGTGGTCAACTACCACTTATTAGGTTCGGCTACTGGTGAAGGTTCGCATCCATGAGGTTTGCTCAACATGTGTACAGGTTCGTTGACTAGAGCAGGGTTCGGCTATCACAAGGAAGAAGGTTCGGCTGCCCACACACAAGCTCATAGGTTCGGTAGGGATGCAGTCAAGGGTTCGCAGCTCAGCCCCTGTACAAGGTTCGATTGAATGATGAGCTGCCCATGCACAAGGGTTCGTGGCTCAGTCCTGAGTAACCGTAACACATAGGTTCGTCTAGAGGTTCGCCATGCAACTCGAGTATGGGTTCGGGTGGCCAAAGGTTCGGCCGGCCTCTACCCATGCGAACCTGCAACTGGTTGGCAATCATCTCGACTTTCAGATTTGTTCCAAGTTATAACCAAGACAGTTTGAGGTGTATATGAGTTCTCGAGGATGTGTAGTGAGTGCGTATGAGGTTCTTAAGCCGGTTATGGGTTGGGTTGAACAAAAGCTTAGAAAACCCTAACTTCCGTGATCTTTAGAGCATCATACCTCAAATTTGTTTGTTTAGAACTCCAGATTTGTTGTACTTTCTTATAGAGGAGGTCGAGAGCTATGCGTGAACACCAAGAACGCCCAAATCCGTCAAGAAACGAGCAAGTTATGTGGATTTGAAGAGTGATTCTCCTAGTGAGAGAATAGGTTCGTGGATCTGCCCTTAGAGAGAGAGTGAGCTGCCATAAATGAGGAAAAACACCCTCATTTGGTGTTTAAATACTCCGGGAGTATTCGGGTTTGTTTCGGTTGCTCGGTTCGCGTTTTCATTACGTTTCCAGAACTTTTGCGCGTAATTTATTTGTTTTAATTAAAGAAGATGTTTTCAATTATTTTGAAGAGTTTCAAAATTGTAAAACATTAAATATTTTATTTAATTAATTTATTTTCGTTCGTGTCGTGTTTCGTTTCGTTTCGTCGGATCGCGTCACCATCGCGCGTATTCGTTCGAATCGTCACTCGAACAAACACGACGATGATTTCGCTTTTCGACTTTTGTTATCTACTTCCCATTCATCATTTCAGAACGTTAAACTCACAGATATGTTTGTGTGAATCGTCACCCACGCAAACACACTGTCAGTTCGTTATTCTGAAATAACACTGCAATATTGTTTTTAAATTGTATTTCCTCACTGTCGGACTCAACTAAACATCCTATTATCATATTGTTTTCACACTGGTTTGTCGACCATCTGATTCCTGTCATCTATCGATATCAGATCGCAACCGACTTGTTCTTGTTATTTGTTTGAACACTGTTGTTTCTCCTGATTAGTTGTGCTAACTATACTTAGGTTTTCACCTAAACACTAACAACTATTGTTTAAAATGAGCGTTGTACGTACAACATTTAAGTCTACACAAAAATACGTACAACTGTTGCTTGTATTTCAAATTCTGTTAATACAAGTACTGTTTACACACATGTATTTACACATAGTTACTGTTAAAAGTACACATACCGTACGGACTTGCCGGCCGGTCAGGTACTAGTTGTCACATTTTTCCTATGAACTGAGATCTGTTGTCACAAGTGATTTCTGCGGGTATCCCAAATCTAGTCAGGATATTTCTTTTTATGAATGAGATTACTTCTTTTTCTCTAACTTGCACAAAGGCCTCAGCCTCAATCCATTTTGAGAAGTAATCTGTCATAACCAGCATAAATACCTTTCCTCCGGGTGCTTTGGGTAACTTTCCTACTATATTCATTCCCCATTTCACGAATGGCCATGATGAGACTATTGGATGTAGAGGTTCAGCTGGTTGATGAAGTATATTGCTATGTCTTTGACAAGCATCACACTTCTGGGAATAAGACATCGCATCTCTTCTCATGGTTGGCCAAAAGTATCATGTTCTCAGGATCTTTGAGAATAATGCTCTGCCCCCGGTGTGATTTCCACAATCTCCTTCATGGATATCTTTCATTACTTCCAAACTTTCTGGTTTCTCCAAACACCTCAAGTATGGGCCTGATACTGATTTTCTATATAAGATATCTCGTATGATTGTGTATCAAGATACTTTTGCTTTAAAAACTCTGGGATTTGTTTCTTCATCAGGTATTTTTCATGTTTGAAGGTAGTTCTTAATAGGGATAGTCCAGGATATTTCACGTGCTTCTGAGTGATGAACTTCGGTATTTTCGGGTTCACTATCCTGACCTATATCCTGCATATCTATCGCTGGTCTTAAAATATGAAGGATAGGGATATTAATATCCTCAGGGATTCTTAGGGATGATGCCAAATTTGCCAGTGCATCTGCTTCGGCATTCTCATCCCTCGGCACTTGAGTGATATCAAAGTTGTAAAAATATCCTGAAATATCCTTAACTATTTCTAAGTATTTTGCTAATTTATCTCCCTTAGTCGTGTAAGAACCGTTAAACTAATTGGCTATCAACAGGGAATCAACAAAAACATGTAGGTTTCTGATGTTCATATCCCTAGCCAATTGAAGTCCTGCTATTAGGGCTTCGTATTCTGCTTCATTATTAGTTGCTTGAAATTCACAACTAATTGATTGGGGTATTATGTCCCCCTGTGGCGATTTTAGTATGATGTCTAGTCCTGTTCCTCTCACATTTGAAGATCCATCTGTGAACAAAGTCCACTCACCAGTATCTTCATCTAAGAGTTTAATTTCTAGATCTACTTCTGGTTGTAGATCACTACTAAAATCAGCCACAAAGTCTGCTAATGCTTGTGACTTAATTGATGTCCTTGGTTCATAGATTAAATCATAAGTACTGAGTTTGACTGACCATTTTGCCATCCTTCCTGATAGCTCAGATTTTCTCAATACGGATTTAATAGGATAATTTGTTTTAATGTGTATTCTATGTGTCTCAAAGTAATGCCTAAGTTTGGTTGATGCCATGACCAAAGCCAAAATTAGCTTTTCTAAGTGAGAATATCTAGTCTCAGCATCTACTAGGCTTTTACTTACATAGTACACATGATTTTGTGATCCCTGATGATCCTTAACTAACACAGCACTTACAGTAGTTCAGGATACTGCTAAGTACAATGACAGTGGTTCACCATCTTCTGGTCTCATGAGCAACGGTGGTGAGGACAGATATTCCTTCAGATCCTGAAGTGCCTTCTCATGCTCTTCATCCCGTTGGAACTTCTTATTCTTTTTAAGGATATCGTAGAATCCTTTAAATTTTTCGGAAGATCTTGAGATGAATCTGTTGAGTGCAGCTATCCTTCCTGTTAGTCTTTGCACTTCTTTTATGTTCTTTGGGGATTTAAGGTTTAGAATTGCTTGAATTTGTTCCGGACTGGCCTCTATTCCTCTTTTAGTGACCATATATCCCAAGAACTTTCCTGATCTTACCCCAAAATGACACTTAGATGGGTTAAGTTTCATATTGTAGTGGTCCAGGATGTCGAAGGATTCCTAAAGATCCTTAAGGTGATTCTCAGTTATCTTCGATTTGACCACCATATCATCAATATATACTTCCATAGTGTCCCCCAGTTTTTCTTTGAACATCATGTTGACAAGTCTTTGGTATGTGGCTCCAGCATTCTTCAAGCCAAATGGCATTGCCGTATAGCAATATATCCCTGTTGGCGTCATTAATGTTGTGTCTTCTTCGTCCGAAGGTTCCATTTGAATTTGTTGAAAGCATGCCGATGCATCCATGAAAGTCAACATCTCATGTCCTGTTGTTGCATCTACCATGGAGTCTATATGTGGCAATGGAAAGGGTCTTTGGGACAAGCCTTGTTGAGGTCTGTGTAATCCACACAAACACTCCACTTTCCATTCTTCTTTTGAACCACGACTACATTGGCTAGCCACTTTGGAAATTTCACCTCTCTAATCATTTTCTCTTTGAGGAGTTTATCTACTTCCTCTTGAATGATTAGATTTATTTCGGGTGCAAACTTCCTTCATTTTTGGTGGACAGGCTTAATATTCCTATCTATCCCTAACTTATGTGTAATCACATCTGAGGATATTCCTGTCATATCCTCATGTTTCCATGCGAATGTGGTAACTCTTGATTTCAGAAAAAAAAATCAGTTTCTCTTCAATATCCTCAGGGATATTTGTTCCTATAAGGACCTTGACCTCAGGATCATCGGGGTTTAAAGGCACTTCCTTTACTTCCTTTTCCCTATATTCCTGAGTATCCCCAAGGTCGCACTTTGATTGCTATGCTGATGAAGGTTTGGTTGTTCCCTTCATCGAAGACGAACAACACTCATTGGCTTCTTGTTGATCACTGTTGATCTTCACTACTCCCCATGGTGTTGGCAGCTTGACACACTGATGATAGGTCGATGGGACTGCTTTCATGTCACGTATCCAAGGTCTACCTAGTATAATATTATAACAAGATAGAGAATCTATAATACAAAAACATTGCATAGAGTTTACCCCCTTGATGTATACCGGAAGTCTGATTTCTCCAACAGTAGCTTTGGCTTCACCGCTAAATCCAACCAGGATTAGAGATTTGGTAGTTATCTCTGATTCAGGAATATTCATCCTTTTGAGAGTTTCCAATTGGATGATATTGACTGAACTTCCTCCATCTATAAGTATCCTGCGTACATAATGGTTAGCAACATATAATGTAATGACTAACCCATCATGGTGAGGATCCAGGATATTCTCGCAATCTTGTTCTTCAAAGGACACCACTGTTTCAGTGGTAAGTGTTGATGTCTTTGTGGGTCTCTCTCCATTCTCCATCTTGGCTTCCTTTGCATGTTTCCTAGCTGCAGAATAAGAGGTACCACAAATTTCAGAACCACCAGAAATAAAGTTGATTGCCTTTGCATCCTTTGGTGGGGATGCGACTCTTTTTGGGAATCCGTTGGAGTCCTTTCTTTTTTCTTTCTTTTTCCCCAGTAGTTCCTTCAGATGACCTTTGCTTAGTAGGTAGCTTATTTCCTTCCTTAATGCAATGCAATCATCGGTTATGTGGCCTAAGTCTTCGTGAAAGGCACACCACTTGGATTTATCCCTTGTTGCAAACTTCTTTTCCTTTGGTGGCCACCTAGCTTTTTCACCTAAGTCCTACATAGCACACATTAATTCAGAAATATCAACAGAAAAATAATAGTCAGATATCCTAGGATATTCTTCATCATCCTCATCTTCATCCACTAAATTGATCTTGTGGTTATCAGCCTTGTAGTATGGTTTGGATTTGAATGACTTGTTGGTTGGTGAATCCAGTTTTCTTTTGCCTTGATCATTGGGAGGTGTTGTGGTGATCCTCTTTTGGATTTCTTTATCATCCTCCAATCTAATAAACCTCAATGCACGGTTTCAAACTTCGTCAAGATTAGGGATATCCAGGGATTCTCTGCCAAATTTGTTGACATAACTCCTGAGGGATTCATCGGATCCCTGGGTCACCTTGTAGAGATCACTAATCAACCTCTCAAAGGCCCTTCTACAAGAGAATTGACTGTTAAATAGATTAATCAGATGAGCAAATAAAGTTATTGAATAGGGAGGAACATTAAGCAGCCATTTCAGGGCTGCCCCTGTCAATGTTGAGCCGAATCCCTTGCATAAGCATGCTTCCTTCAAATGGGAGTCAGATAAGAAGTTCCCGGGATATTGGTATTATCCTGAGATATCCTTAACCCTTGGGATCCCTGAGGATCCCCGAGACTAGTATGCATGGGAATTAAGTTTCCGGAGTGATTCCCAGACATCCCTGATGTCCCGAAATCCACTATCCTGGGAGCAAACGGGGTAGAAGTTTCAATCTGCTTATTCTTTTCAGCCCTCAAAGTTTCCATTTCCCTAAGAAGCCTTTGATTCATTCTTTGTTGATCCAACATTTGCTGTTGAACCTGCTGAAACATACTTAAAATATCATTGTTAGAAACAAGTATGGGAGCAGAAGTGGTCATCCTTGTTGATGGAACACTCTCGGCTACAAATGTGTCTTTCTTTCCAGGATTGCTAGGATTATCAGACTTTTTGGAAAAAACAGGAATCTGCTAGGACACATTAGTAGTAGTAGCAGAAACAATAGGTAATGAAGAAGTTGATATCGGTTGTGAAGCCATTTTTCATTATGTTTCTTCTGAAAACGCCTTTAAACAAGGTTTTTGTTATAAAAAAACACAAGTTTGCCCCACGGTGGGCGCCAAATTGTTTCGGGTAAAAATTAACAAGTATAATTTTTTGCAAAACCGAATTAGTTTAGTGGGGAATTGTGTTTTATAATCAAGAAAACAATTTGTAAGTAAATTTCAACAAGAATATCCCTAAGGATCCCTAGGGATATTTCAGAATATAAAATGAAATTAACAGCTTACACACGAGATTTATACGAGGAAAAGCCCTTAATCCCTTAGGATTGCCGGCATAAAAACCTCGGGAGGTGACAATCGTCACTCTGCCTAGTTTATATTAAAACAACAAAATGAAATTACAATACAAGAGCACAATCAATCGATCACTAAGTGTAGAGAACTCTGAATCTTGTGAATATGAGCAAAAAATAAGCAGAAGTCAGCTAGGTGAGCTGTGTGTGTTTTTCTAGATCGATGTTGCCTCAATATTTATATAAAAAATGATACAACGGTTGTTCCAATGTCGTTCCACATTTCATGCTCCACTTCCAGATCATGCGCACACCATTCCACATGACCGTTAATGGGTTCTTCACATTGTCCACGTTTTTCTCCTTATTCCGAGAAAATAGGCATAGTTGTTGCTTATAACCTGTTGACTTATTTCAAATGTTAGTAGCACGTGCTGAATAATAAAATAACAATAATTAATTACAAAGTATCATTATTTATTATTCAGGCTATCAGATCATATAAATTTATATACGCAAATATTCCTAATTATCCCGAAATATTCCGTATCCCGAATTATTCTGAATTATAAGGGTAAATTTTTACAGGTATAACAATGTTTATCTACAGATATTTTTTTGAATGATATGGTAAAACTTATTTCTGAAAAATGTTGTATTAAAAACTATATAAGATTATCTTATAAAATGTCAACTTACACTCATTCAATTGATATTCTGGATGATAGTGATGTTAAATTGTTTTTAAATGCTGTTTTAAACGATCTAAGTCAAGTGTTTACAATTTTTGTTAGTAAAGAATCGTGTGTTGGAAGTAGTTCAGCAAATCCAGATGTTAAAAACTATCAATCTGAAGGTTTTTTTAAAAATAGAAGTACACAGGATAATGTTATTCCTGATTTGGACTTTGAAGTTAATGAAAATATGTATTTTAATTTTAATACCGAATTTTATGAAAACGAAACAACTCTTAAAAATAAAAAAAATGTGCGAGTCCTAAGCTATCTTTAATTTTAATAATGATATTTTTTATCACCAAATAACCTATCATTAATTGACTTGCCCCGTACGTTAATTCGGGTGTTTGCTCACCGTACACTAATCATGTTATTAAACAAAATTCTCGTGGTCCAAACGTTATATTACGACCACCAACAAAAAAGTTAATGCCAAATTCTGGTGTCAGAATAAATATTTGTGTTTGTAGCATCATATGTACATGTGCTGGCTCGCTACTAATACATTGATTTGAGTCAATCTCCAAAACAGGTTTGGCTAAAAATCAAATATCTATAATAATTTTTGGTTAACTTATCTGATATCTATTGTATAACTTTCATATTACATCTTATTGTGGCATGAGCGGGGTAAAATTCCTAAAAAAAAGTAGAAAACGTTTAGTAAGAAAGAATAAGATGGTATAATATCAAAATGTAAACAACCAATTGAAAAAATAACAAGTAATCTTACAAAGTTTGACATCTTAAACGTAAACAAAACAACTTGTTTTCTATAATACGATATTTTGAACTTAATATCTCGAAATATATAATGAAGTATATTAAATCTTTACGGAAAATTGTGAATATCTCGTCTAGTCGTGTCAATATCTCATCTAATCGTGTCAAAATCTCGTTGTATCTCTTAGAAAAATTGAAATATCTCCTTAGGTTCTCCAAAATATCTCTAGAAGATATTTTCGTCATATCGTATCTACTTAGAAGACAAAATATCTCCTTCAAATACAAAATATCTCCTTGGAACGACGCGTTGTGCTTTTTTCAGCCATATATATCCTTGAAAGACGAGATTTGTCCTTGAAATACGAAATATCTCTTCGGGACCACGTTTTGTATTTTTTTTTCAGTAATATATCTCCTTGAAATACGAGATATCTCCTTGAAATACGAAATATTTCCTAGGGACCACGCTTTGTACTTTTTTCGGTAATATATCCACTTGAAAGAATAGATACTTCTTGGAAATCGAAATATCTTCTCGGAAATACAAAATGTCGGCTTATTGGGAACCGAAAAAGCTTCATTGAACAAGGCAATACACATTTTAATATTTAATAAAAAATTAATAATTGAATTTATCTTAAATTTTTTTTGTAGAGTCTTAAATTTTTTTTATAATTATTTACGTTTGTAGTGTTAACTTTTAGAACAAAAGCTTATTTTTCGTTATAAGCATTAATTTCGTCCTAAAATGTTTAAGGTCCGACACCGGTAAGATCGATATTACGAATTTTCATGTAAGAATTAATACAAACCAAAAAAATAATACGTTTATTATAATTACGTTTTGAATATAAACGAATAAATAAGACGTTTTTGATAAGTATTTAGTTTTGAATAAAAACAAAAAATATTATTTTGTTTCTAGTTATATTTATAAGTATTTTTTTTTGTATTATTAATTACCTTTTGAATAAAAAATAAAAAAAAATTAAATTACGATTTTTGTATATATAAATAAATTATTTTATATCACACTACTAGAAAACAAGGCAATTGCCGCCATAATTTGCCACCAAAATAAACAGTACCAAATTCACCTACCAATTCCCACCAAAATAAACAATAGCAAATTTACTTACCAATTTCCCACCAAAATATTAAATTCACTTGTTATAATATGGTAGCTAAATCATCAGAAAATTTACCTTTATATATTTTTGGTGGCAAATTCGTTGGAGAATATCTAAACAATATATATGATTTAAAAAACAAATTCGTTGTTGTAATATATTTCATTTTGGGCTTAAGAAATTTTAATGGGCTCAATATTATAACGAGGTGAAGAGCATTAAATTAATGGCCTCTCAATATATACTGATCGAGTACCATAAAACTCTAAGGAACTAAAAGGATGGTTGGCTGTTGTAAAGACAACCCTAAGGGGTGTTTATGAAGTTGACCAAGATGTTAATGAGGGGGAGGATGATGATAATGCAGATGTGGAGCATTTCTTTCAAGAAAATGAAAGGATAGAATGCACAATAACAAATGATGTTCTTCCCATTTCTTTTTTACATGAAGATGGAGTATTAGAAGAAGTAGAAGACTTTAATGATGAAAATTTTGTAGAAGAAGAATCAGAGTGATAGGTTTGTTATATATATGTATGTGTGTGTGTATATATATATATATGATTTGTTTGCTATTATGAATAATGCATAATTTATTTGTTGGTAATTAGTGGGATTAATAATATTTAGTAATGCTAATTATTTATGATTTTTTTGTAGATAGCATGGCACGTACTATGGGTCGAGGTAGTGTTCTAGCTGGTGGTCGAGGAATTGGTCGTGGTGTAAGTCAAAGTGTTGTTCAGCCTAGTGATAGAAGTGTTGCACAAAGTAGTAGTCAAGGTGGTGGTCTAGCTGGTAATGAAGTTGTAAGGCAACCTAGTGGCCAAGCTGGGAATCAAGTTGTTAGGCAAGGTAGTAGTCAAGCAAGCGGTCAAGCGGGTAATCAAGTTGTTAGGCAAGGTGTTGGTCAAGGTAGTGATTGTGTGGTTGGACGAGGTAGTAGTCAAGCTTGAGGTCAAGCAGGTGACCAAGGTGTTGGGCGTGGGATTAATCAATTTGGTTATCAATCTGTTGGACGACGTAGTGGTATAGGTAGTAATGATATCGTGATGCCTACACCCATTGAGGGCAGTGATGATGATGATGAGTCTGCTTTTCATGGTGCTCATGCAAGACGAGGACGCGCCTCCCAAGTTCAAGTACCCGTACCAATGAATCGCGAGTGGATTTGGATTGAAGATGGGGAGTAAGTATATAAAAATTAATAATGTTTCTTTATGTATTTAAAAGATGTTACTAATGTGGTTTTGCATTCATTGCTCTCATCTTATAAATTTAATAATCAAGAGATGTCTACTAGGATAATTGGAGTGATCTTAAATGTGATGTGGAACGGTCCATGGGACACTTGGAGAGATGTTCCTACTGAGGACAAGAGACGATTGTTTGAACGTTTTCAGGTATTTGTTTGTATACAATTTTTTATATAACTTATTGAACCATTTTTGTATGTTTATTAACTTTTTTTTGTAGGGTTATTTTCAGTGGGAGGATAAATGGAATGCATCAATCTCTAGGCACTGGGAAAAGTGCATTGCTCGTAAGTTTCTCGATTTGTTGAGGAGGGTAAGAAATGAAGCCAAAGAGACGGTAAGAAAACAGGGTATACAAGTTGAAGATGATATGCTCGTTCTTATTGACTTTAAACCACCATGGATAAGAACAGACATATGGAAACGAATGATAGACATTTGGAACACACATGAATGGAAAGCAAAGTCAAAAAGAAATAGTTATATTAGAAGTAAATCGACTGTAGGCAAACATACACTTGGATCTCAAACGTATATGACTGCAAAAAGAAATGTTGTAAAAAGATGTTAATCATTGTGTTATAAGATATATATATATATAATGTCAGTACTAACATTTATTTATTAATTCTAAATTCTACTTTTGTAGGCTAAGATACTCGGACGTGAACTTCAACCTCATGAGATGTGGAAGCAATTACATTGCAGGAAAGGAAGCAGGCCTTTGGATAAAGATCTAAGTTGTAGTACTTCACAAGTTTCTGATGTTGATTCAGAAGACAATGTTGAAGAAGAAAATTTGGTCTGGGTTGATGATAGGGCAAAGGAAACTTGGGTAAGTTAACTTTTTTGTAAATCCAAGCAACAATTATTTCCTGAAGGGGTCAATCAAATTTAAATCATGTAATTACGTGTTTATTTTAATAGGATAAATATGATGGATATCTTGTGGAGAAGTATGGGGATGAAAGTAACAACCATCCCAAATTTGATGAGGACTTGTGGTCACGAGCTGCCGGCGGCAAGTATAAAGGAAAAGTGTATGGGTTAAGCAATAGTAGTGACCCGAGCGCGCATGGTAGGAAAGACGTTGAGGTATGTTGATTTTTTTCTATTTTATATGAATAATAATTTTATCATTCACTGAAATGGTAAAATTGGAGTTTGAGTTTGTATATAAGTAGATATTATATAAGAATTAGTGAAAGATAATTATTGGATTGTTGATATCATAGTATACATGTTTTCCTTCTTCCTTAACATCCTTTTTTGTATGCCATCCCATCTCTAACCATCGTTACATGTTATGGACATTAGATTAGTTATTCAATGAAATAGAATTGTTCTTCTTTTAATGATTAATTTATCTGTTTGTTTTTTTTTCATTTTTCACAATTTATATCTCTGATTTGCGAAAGATTAGACAAGTTCTAAAAATTGATATTTGGCTTGTTTATTAACTATATGAAGGGTTGTAAGTCAATAATTATATGAGATGTATGCATCACTTATCTATTCTATTATGTATAATTAAATTCGATTCAATCCCTTATTAATTTTCATTGGTTGTTTTGTAGAATGAAAAATTAAACGAGATGGAGAAAGATGCAATGAGCAATAGGTTGTTTTGTGAAGGAAAAAGTAGAAAAAGGAAATATTAAATGGAATTATTGTAGAGTTGGAGGCTGAAAAGGAAAAACACAAGATGGAGAAAGATGCAATGAGCAATAGGATGTCAAAAATTGAAGACATGATTAAAACTATGGTCCAAATATAAACTATAGAACACTTTTCTTTGATTGTTTTGGATTTTTTTTTTATGTTTGGATAGTTTGTATTCAGTTTGATGTTTAATCTGCTTTTGTTACTTGAGATATTATGTTTAGAATTTTACTGTGTTTGGTTATTTGGTATTGGAATGGAATGATGATCATAACAGGTGGTTTTAGTATTAAAAATGGTGATATAGGCTGGGTTGATTTGGATTGGTGGGAAAATGGTAGCCAATATTGGTGGGTATTGAAGGGAAAATGGTAGCTAATGATCCTAACCAAACTATAGTAAAATGGTAGCAAAATGGTAGTTAGAATAATATGGTAACAAAATGGTAGCAACCAAAATGGTAGCAACCAAGATGGTAGGAAAATGGTAGCAAGAAAAATGGTAGCAAGTAAAATGGTAGCAAAATGATAGCAACAATTGTGACTTTTTTTGTGGTCGCGAGTTACGGTGGCAAAAAATATAAAGGTGGCAAAACGGTAGCAATAGGTCTTTTGCACCAGGGTTTTACCCACCGCCTTTTAATTTGGTGGCAATTTGGTCTCAAAATGACAATTGCCACCATTTTGCATCGAAATTCTGTAAGCAAATCCCTTGTTTTGTAGTAGTGTCATAAAAGTGATTTATCATTACTTGTTTTTATAAAAATGTTAATTTTTATTATTTATTAATATATTTATTGATTATGAGATATTATTATTTGAAGTGGAGATATTACCACATAATATATTTCTAACGTGGCGATATACACCACCAAAAATATCTTTTACTCATTGAATATATCTAACACGAAATTTCATATTTTTACATTAAATCCACGTCGGAGATATATTATGTCATAACATCGCTGATTAGGAGAAATTTTCTCGGTCAAAGACCATTTTGGTTATTTTTTGAGTCAACGGCTATTTTGGTAAAAAGGGGTGGTCAAATAGCTAATTTTGTAGTTTTCCGACATATTAAATACCAAATCAAATCATTTCCTTTCACAAACAAGTCAGCACAAGAATCGATGCAATTAGGGCTGTAAACGAACCGAACGAACACGAACGAGCCCGTATTCGTGTTCGTTCGTTTAACTTTTAACTTGTTCACGAACAGTTCACGAACGCTTACCAAACGAAAATTATTGTTCGTGTTCGTTCATTAAGGAATTTAGCTTGTTCACGAACGGTTCACGAACGCTAACGAACACATATTATTTAAACAAGAAAAATCAACATTTTTAATCTCAAGCAATGGAGATAGTCATTTATATATATATAGGGTGTGAATCCTTTGAAAACCCGATCTTAAAAAGAAAACCCTTAAACCCTACGTGGACCGTTAGATCATAGTTGTTTTAGATTTTAATTAATTAATCAGAAAAATATGTGGTCCACAATTAAAGGTGAATATTTTATTGTGGTTTTTAAGAGTAAATTTACTCTTTTACCCTTTGAGGGTATAGTTGACCTTCTCTCTCCTCTCTCTCCTCTCTTATCTATATATATAATTTATATATTTGATTTTCCAGAATAATACACATGTGTAGTGTTTTATTTTTTGGTTAAAAAATTATTTTTTTAAATATTACAACTACAAAAATAGATAATTTTCATACAAAAAAGCCATATTTTTTTAAAAAACAAAAAAATATGCGCATGTGTATCAACCATGTTCTTAACCATAATAAAACTTGTACATTTTTTTGTACACATGTGTAGTTTTCAGATTTTATAGGTATTGCTTGACAATGTGTACTTTATGCACTAAAACTTGTACATTTTTTATACTACGCATGTGTGCTTTTTCAGATTTTATAGGTGTTGCTTTACAAGGTGTACTTTAGGCAGTAAAATTTGTACATTTTTAATACTACACATGTGTAGTTTTCAGATATTATAGATGTTTGCTTAACGAAATGTACTTTACGCAGTAAAACTTGTACATGTTTATTACTACACATGTGTAGTTTTCAGATCTTTTAGTAGTGCTTAGACCAAGTGTATTGTCTGTTGTAAAATTCGTGCATTTTTATTCTACACATGTGTAGTGTGGTTTTGATAATTTTGATATTCTGTATAAAATTACACATGTGTAATGTATGTTTATGTGTAAAATACACATTTTTAATGTTTTTATTATGGTTGAAAATATGGTTGATACACATGTGCATATTTTTTGTTTTTTAAAAAAATATGACTTTTGTTTGTATGAAAATATGCATTTTTGTATTGTAATATTTTAAAAAATATTTTTTTTAACCAAAAAATAAAACACTACACATGTGTAGTATTCTGGAAAATCAAATATATAAATTATATATAGAGAGAGAGGAGAGAGGAGAATATTTTATGAGAAGGTGAATAAAATCAAATATTTATATGGAGGGAGTGTGGGAAAAATACTATTATACCCTTTTTATTTAATTAATTCAAATATAAAATAAGTTTGATCTAAGGGTTGAGATTGGGTTTAAGGGTTTTCTCTTTAAGATTGGGTTTTTATTTGATTCAAATCCTATATATATATATATATATATATATATAAATTAAGATATTATACAATTAAACTATAAATAACTTAAGTATTATGGTATTAAACTAAAAATTAAAAATAGCAACACATTTAATGAATAAATATAATAAATGAACTTAACCGAACATAAACGAACATGTTACCGAACGTTCACGAACACAAATGAACGAACACGACCTCTGTTCATGTTCGTTCATTTAACTAAACGAACGGAAATTTATTGTTCGTGTTCGTTCGTTTATTAAACGAACGAACATAAACGAACTTCCCGCCGAACGGTTCACGAACTGTTCGCTGAACGTTCGGTTCGTTTACAGCCCTAGATGCAATTGCAAAACCCTCCTACATATTATAATTTTAGCTTTTGAATACACCCTTCCCTCTGCAAGACTCTATGTATCATTTGTTGGAAAATCTTGAGGTTCGGGTCAAGTTGGTTTTGTTTACGGTTCAATTCGGGTCTAGAAATGGGTCAGCAAGTGTCTATTTTGATGGATCAAGTTTGTTTATTTAGACATGTG
The DNA here is from genome assembly GCA_009363875.1 of Mikania micrantha. Lineage (NCBI taxonomy): Eukaryota > Viridiplantae > Streptophyta > Magnoliopsida > Asterales > Asteraceae > Mikania > Mikania micrantha. The sequence goes on from CM018686.1 coordinate 51,728,146, forward strand.
TTTAGTTGTTTGGCAGTTTAATTAGTAGTCAAAGTTTACGTTGGAGTCTTAATATTATGTAGGAGTCTTCTTGTTGAATCGGTGGAAGTAGATAGTAGCTTTTGAAAGTTTCATATGGATGTCAACTATAAATAGGTTGCTTTGGTTATTGAATAAAATGTACAGAAAGTTTGAAACCATATTTCTTTTGTACGTGGGTTTTTCTTTGTGTATTTGTGTGTGTTTATTTGGGGCCTGAACCAACATCATTCAAGGAGAATCAGAAGAAAAATGGCACGTAAGAGCAAAGGTTCTACCGACGAGAAAGGCAACGGGTCTACCGGCGATTATGAGATAAAAAGTATAGATTCTTCCGATCATCTTTGTTATTTGTGTTTATGCTACATTTTTGTTCTAATCTGTGATTTGTTAAAGATTCTTTCGATCATCTTCCTCATTTGCATTTATGCTGCATTAATCTGTGATTTGTTAAGATTGTCAATCTTAGAGTCAAAGGTTCAGACACCATCTATCATGTGAAATCAATGGCGAAGCTTGAGGAAGATATCCCATGTGACGAGCAGGCTTTGATCTTCAAAAAAGAGGTTCTTGGCGACAATGGTACGCTTTTTGACTTCAACATCATCACTAAATCGACCCTCACTCTTATGCGTAGGTCTAGGGGATTCATGCATGTATTCATCAAGAGCTTCACCGGAGAGACCATGACCCTGAAAGTCAAACCCTTGGACAACATCGGGAGCATAAAAACCAAGATCAAAAATGAGAGTGGCATTCCCAGTGACGAGCAAGAGTTGGTCTACAATGGTATGGTTCTTCATGACAATGATACCCTTGCTGACTTTCACATCAACAAGGAATCAACACTGACGCTTATGCATTTATCAAAGGGTTGTTAGAAATTATGATTATCCTAAGTATATATGTAATTAATCATATGATGTTGTATAATATAGTTATGGTAGTTATGGCAGTTAAAAGCAGTTAAATAACTGTCAATTCCTAAACCTATATAAAGGGTTGTAAACTTCATTTGTATTGTAATGAAATTCACGTTTTTAGAAGATTCTCTCTATATTTGTTTATATATTTGAGATCCTGGAACATCAAGGGTATCATGAAGATATTCATTTAGAGCCTAACTGGGAAGACCATTGCTCTGGATGCCAAACCTTCCGACATCATCCTGTTAGACTAAATAATTAAATGTGGCCCTTATGATTATTTAATTAAATAGATCAATTACCTAAATACCCCTAACAGATAGATAATTATTTGATGGACGTAATTATCCTTATTTATCCTAATTAGGGTTTCCCCTTGGGTGTATATATAAAGAGATTAAGGCTCCTAATTAGAGGTTACTCACTTTTACAACATCACACACGATTTCTCCTCACCCTTAGAGAAATCGTGACCCCATAACCGAGTCTCTCTTCTCATCTCCATCCTCACCATACACCCTAAACGGGAACCCGGTCAAGATCATCATCATCTCAGGAATCTCTCAGGAACGATGTCTGGAATCAACAACGCATTCACTGGATTCACAGGTTTCATCTAATCTCTATTTCATTGTTATTTTTGTATTCATGTTTACATCTAAACCAAAGGAATCGATCCAACATGTGGTATCAGAGAAATATGTTGCTTAATCGATTCCTAATCGCGAAATTGACTAAAATTGTTATGTACTCGAAAATGGTTATTGTACTCGAAAATGGTTATGTACTCGAAAATTTCGAGTAATTTCAGTTTTTCGAGTACATTTAGATTTCGAGTACTCTTAGATTTTCGAGTACAGTTTTTCGAGTACCTTATTTCGTGAACTTAAGAATTTCGAGTACTGTTAAAAATTTCGTGAACTTAAAATTTCGAGTACACTAAAATTTCGTGACACTCCAAAATTTCGAGTACACTAAGTTTAAAAAAATAATTTCGAGTAAGTTAAATTTCGAATACTCAATTTTTCGAGTATAATAAATTTCGTATACTCAAAATTTCGAGTACATCAAATTCGAGTACACTAAATTTCGAGTACTCATAAAAACGTGTACATTAATTTCGAATACGATTAAGTCCGAAAATTTTTAGGTTTACGAAAAACGCACCAGATTCACGTTTTTACGAAAAACGAACCAGTTTTAAGGTTTTTCGAAAAACGACCCACTGTTCATACTCGTTTTTGTAAAACGTTTTTGGATTTTTAGTCAATTTCGCGATTAGGAATCGATTAAGCAACATATTTCTCTGATGCCACATGTTGGATCGATTCCTTTGGTTTAGATGTAAACATGAATACAAAAATAACAATGAAATAGAGATTAGATGAAACCTGTGAATCCAGTGAATGCGTTGTTGATTCCAGACATCGTTCCTGAGAGATTCCTGAGATGATGATGATCTTGACCGGGTTCCCGTTTAGGGTGTATGGTGAGGATGGAGATGAGAAGAGAGACTCGGTTATGGGGTCACGATTTCTCTAAGGGTGAGGAGAAATCGTGTGTGATGTTGTAAAAGTGAGTAACCTCTAATTAGGAGCCTTAATCTCTTTATATATACACCCAAGGGGAAACCCTAATTAGGATAAATAAGGATAATTACGTCCATCAAATAATTATCTATCTGTTAGGGGTATTTAGGTAATTGATCTATTTAATTAAATAATCATAAGGGCCACATTTAATTATTTAGTCTAACACATCCATGCAGTTAAAGTTAAGATCTTTAATGATGAACGTATTCGCCCATGTGAGCAGAAACTGTTTTGGGATGGGAAGCAGCTTGAGGAAACAGCAACCCTTGCCGACTACCACATCCCTGGCCAATGAATCAACCATCTATCTTATTTTAAGCATTAGGGCTTGTTAAATTAGACTGGTTTATCTTATATTCCTATAATAGAAGATGATGTTTGTTTCTTTTGATGCAATTCCTTTTTGTACACTTGTTAGTGTTTGAACTTTGAATTGCTTGGAATCCTAATGTAAACAGTGTTTAACTGAATGCTCTTTGTATGTATTACTACTAGTGAGTGCTCCTACTCAAATGATATTATCTTATGATATTTCAGTCACTCTGTTGCTTATTTCAATCATATTATCTTATGATATTATCTTCTACATTTTGTTTGATAAAGGAAGATGTTCAATGGATAACAAGATGAGGTCAAAACTTGAGCCTTTTCTTGGATATTTTTTTTAACAACTAATTTGTGGATCACTGACCGATTACTGGAGTATCATTGTATCACTTGCTGTACCATCGATCATATCCATAACCAAGTCACCAATTTTGGAGGAAACTATGTACTTTAAGAAATCCTCCTTGTGGGATTCGAACCCAGGACTATTTGGTTCCTGAGCCTTATCTAACTACCAAGTGACGCAATGTTGTGATGACTTTGATCTTTTTCTTGGATATTTAGTAGGAGTTGTAATGTGACTTTTAACCGGTATCTTACCACCAAGATACTATTATGCTATAATGACTTTAATCTTTTCTTGGATATCTAATACGAGTTGTAATATGACTTTTAACCGACAAAAGTGGATTGTTTTTCTCCAACGAAAGATGTTTTAGAAATATGATAGTGCTTATATGTTGAAGGTGTTAACATGATTATGTTGTTCCACGGAATTGTATCATGTGTGTCTTAAAGGTATAGTGGATAAAATTTTAGTGAATGTACGTCTTGAAGGTTTTGGTAGTGGGTCGCCACCTCCGCATCGCACGAGTTTACGACTAGTATAGTAATAATGATGCATAGTAAATGAATAGTAATGCATATATAGGTGCCTGATTAATGTAATGCCGTTTTGAAAAAAATAGACTTAGACCACCATAATTTTTTAACTTTAAAAAGTAGTAAACATAGTGTGTGTATTAAATTTAAGAGATTTGCTTAAAGATTTGAGTTTTATTAAATTTGAGATATTTACTTAGAAAAATTTAGGTTTTTGTATTAATTTAAACGATTGGTTGCCGGTTAGGAAAATTTTGTGAGTAATTTAAACCACAAAACTGTCCAAACTAATCATCAGTTCGATTTCGCGGTTGGTCGTTTTCCCCAATATTTGGTAGGTCGGTTTCAAAATTTTGAAAATGTAATGAAAGGTCTGGTTTACTGTTTTCATCAAAAGCCGGTCATTAAAAATCAGAACGAACCATATGTGTGCTTGTGTGTGTAGAAATAGACTTACACATATATGTGTGTGCGTGTGTATGTAGTATGTATAGGGTTGTAAACGAACCAAACGAACACGAACGAGCCCTTGTTCGTGGTCGTTCGTTTAACTTTTAACTTGTTCAAGAATGGTTCATTAACGCTAACCGAACGAAAATTATTGTTCGTGTTCGTTATTAAAGAATTGAACTTGTTCACGAATGGTTCACGAATGCAAAAGAACATATTATTTAAACAATAAAAATCAACACTATTAATCCCAAGCATTAGAGATAATCATTTATATAAATATAAAGTTACACTTTATATAAAAATCAAAAATAATTATCGTAAAACAAAACAAAAGTAATAGTTGTAATTGAAATTAAACTGAACTAATGTTTCAAAATCCTTGGTTTCAAATTTATATGTTTTTAACAAGATACAAATCACAAATGACTATATTCAAGCATAAATATTATGACATTAAACTAAAAATATAAAAAAATTAAAAATATACAACACATTTAATGAATCTATACTCTATAATAAAAGAGTAACAATTTTGTCACATGTCACCTTCTTACACCACTATTGCCACATGTCATCTTTTTATCATTTCACTAAATTCTCTCTCCTATTAAATAATTATATATTATATCTCTTATTAAATAAATCTTTTCTATTATTAAATCATTATAATACTAATAACTAATATATTATTTTATCCTTTTATTATAAAGCACACTTAAATTTTTTTTATAAAATATGAAATTTTCAAAAATAAAAATTTTTAAAGTAAGAAATATTAAAATATATTATAAAAGGAGTTTTTAAACAATGAGATATTTATCATCTAATTGCGTTTTTTAATTTATTTAAAATCTAAAATAATAAAAATGATTCAGAAAGTTACATTTTTTGTCTGTTATGTTTAATGTTAATTTAAACTGGGTCGTTTAACTTTAATAATTACAAATATTATATTTTAATATTATTTATTTCAAAGATATAAATTATTACACATTAAAAGGTTATATTTCATTTGTATAGTGATTAAAGTTTTTAATTATTTTTTATTACTTAAAATATTTATTAATATGTAAATTAATCATTACTAACTATTTAATATTTAATATTAAACCGTGTAATACACGGGTTAATAACCTAGTAAATATAATAAATGAATATAAAGGAATACACTACCAAACGTTCACGAACACAAATGAAAAACGAACGAAAATTTCTTGTTCATGTTCATTCCTTTATTAAATGAACGAACATAAATGAAATCCCCGCCGAACGGTTTACGAATTCTTCATTGAACGTTTTGATTCACATTTAGTTTTTAATGGATTCAAAGCCTGAACCATAGAAACCAATTTGTTGATAACAATTAGGTTTGATTCGGTTTTTATTTCTGACGGTTCGGTTTTAGTTTTCATTATTCAAAATCCATTGTTAACGGTTTGATTTACAATTTTACCTAAGAACCGTAAAACTAGACCGTAAACATCCCTAACGTGACTTGCCAAGGATCATCGTCGCGAGGGTGATAGGTTCGACCTCGAGGTTGAATTTTGGTTACTTAAACCCTTTGACAAGGTAGCTATTACTTTTCCTCCAACCAATCATCAATTTACACTTAATAATTCGCAGGTAATGTGTTCAACAAAATACTTTTGGTCTGTTGTGTGTTAAAAGTTGGTTTAAATAAAACAAGTTTAATTAAAGTGTGGGTTGGATTGGAAAAGTTGAGGAAAGAAAAGTCCGTTTCGAACTTTGACGTAAACTTTGATATAGGTTTGTGTTATGCTTACATTTTATGTATGGTTCGTACAACACAATAATAAGGCTCATACACCTATACACAACTCATATATAGAGGTGCTCAAACCGGGTTTTTTTCTCAAAGCGGTTCGGTTTTCAAACCGGACCGGTTTGATCAACGCATGGTCAAAACCGGTTTGGTGAAAACCGGTTCGATTTGGAAACCAGTTAATTGGTAGATTAAGGATGTCAAACCTATAAAACCGGTTTGGAGGGGTTGAAACCGGTTTGGAAACTGGTTTGAAAGATGAGGATGTCAAACCTATCACAAACCTATGGTTCGGACCGGTTTGAGTGAAACCGGTTTGAGATCAAGATGAGACCGGTTTGGGAACTGGTTTTTTCAAACTGATGACGGGAGTAGGTACATCCCTTTAGCCGAACTAAAAGTATACCATGGCTGACATTTAGCTTGGATAACAAACAGCCCGGCCAACCTTAGCAGGGCTTGCCCAGTCATGACCTGGCTAAACTTAGCAGGGATACAACCAGATAAAGTAAAGTCTATTTCCCCTCTATAAATAGAGGGGAATACTACAAATTAAGGGGACCTGACATTACAAGTGAAACACACTTAGCATTCACTCTTTTCCTTTCTCTCTCTATTTAGATAACAAGCTTCTTTATGATCTTCCAATCTTGGCTTATCTCTAGCAAGACTTGAAGATCATTGTATGTTTAATTGTTTATTCCTTTTCCTGCTGGAATATATTTCTTACCCTACTCTCTTACTATTAACTTTGGTAAGCATCAAACACATATTTCCTCAATAGACTCTCATGGGTTATATTGTTCATCTTCATATGCTTTCTTTACATATTCATACGCTATAATATCATTATGTTGTATCGATTACTGACTTGAGCGTCGGAGTGTCCTCGGGGGTAACCCCTTGGGCCCTCTAACGTAGGTTTTCTATGTTGTTGCAGCTAGGATCCATGCTCGGGATAACAAGGCATGACTTAGCCCGACTCAAGCCCGACCAGGATTCCGATACGTCAACATTGGCGCCCACCGTGGGGCACGAGACTAAACATCTTGTGTTCTTCCTGTAAAACCCAGGTTCATTTATTATGTGTTGAGGTTGTTTTGATATTTCAACATTTTATTTTTAAGTCTGGTACAACTTGTTTCTGCATACTCGTACAATTTGTACAGCTGAGTGTTAGAAGACCTTTTTTATTTTATTTTTTTTAACTATGCTAGTTTTCAGATATGCATAATCTTATGAATCTGCTAGAAACAAAACTAAGTTACAACTTGTACCATCAATGAATGAATCTCCGTCTCTTTTATTATATACACAAGAAGATAACACATTGTATTTTCCATCAAGAGTCATATATTCTTTATATTTATATTCTTATCAATTTTTGCATGTTGGGCTCAACTTGAGGTAAAGTTGTAAGACACGTCCAAAGTTTTTTTTTTTTATAAAAAAAAAACAAAAAAACAAAGTTGCTTCATATTGTTCAAAAGCTGGAAAGCTGAATAAAGCTGAAAAAGTCAACTGTATGCTGAAAAGCTGAACTTTATGCTGAAAAGCCATAAAAAATTGAAAAAGCTGAGTTTTATGCAAAAACAAAAAAAAAGAAGAAGCTAATTTTATTTAAAAAAAAAAAAAGCCTTTTACAGCAACTCATTATTTGAGCTGCTTTTGTTTCTCAAAATATACGTTGTCTTGTTAGCAAAAAAAAAAGTATTGTCATGACATTTCTTCAGCAGCAAAGCTGCACTTTAACAAAGGAAAGTTGCTTGTACATACATGCAGGAAACTTTTAGGACAAAAGTAATGTCATAGCTATGAATAGCTATCCAAAAAAACTATTAAAGCTTTTACTTTTACTGACAATGTACAACATCATGCATTGAGAATATATTTATATAGTTCGTCATCAGAAGCTCAGCTATTTAGCAATGATATCAGAAATCTTTACCAGAGAATAGTTTACCAATACTATGGTAAACCTCAATATTCATTAAATAAAAAAAGAAGAAAAAAAACAAAAAGAAGAAGAAATGAAGCCAACAAAGAAAAGTTCTTTGTTTAGACCTGCAAAGTGCAGGAAACTTTTCTGACACAATAAAGCTGTCATGGCTAAGAGTAGTCATTCAGCAAAACTTTTGACATATTTTTATTTTTTCTGACATAGTATAGCATGTACCTTCCTATATTATGGCTTGTCATTTCATTGACATGAACTTTACCTTTATACAACGTGCAATAACAATATTTGTTTTTATACCTTTTCATCTGAATCCCAGCTATTTAGTAGCAAGGTCAGGAAGCTGTATCAGCACAGCTTATCAGAGCCAACACAAGTTTTGTCACGGCTAAGTTTTGTCACGGCTAAGAGTAGTAATTCTGCAAAACTATTAATATGTTTTATTTAAACTTTAGTGACAGTGTGCAGGGCATGGCTTATCAGAGCCAAACAATATTCGGTGAAAAATAAATAAATAAAAGTAAAGAAAACTAGTTCTTGCACACATTCAGCTACTTTACCCTTTCTAACCTTACCCTCGTACTTATAACTTGTCATTTCACTTTCAAGGAAAATAGATACACACTACCTTTTTCTGACATATTATAGCACATATATTCTGATGACTGTCACTTGTCAACTTTTCACTTTTTATTAAGGATAAAGATATACAATATATTTTTTTTAACAGCTTATAACAGATATGTCATCATAGTTATGCAAGGACAACACCTTCCAGGACCTCTACCACGACCTAACTTATATGTTGAGTTTTCTTTCAGCAGGGATACCATTAGGCAGAACCTTTTCCACTACTTAACTCAGCAAGTGCCCGGCTAGGCCTTGGCTGAACCACAAGTAACTATGAATAACAAGAGCTCAAGAGGCTAAGCCAAACCACCCTTCATGAAAAATGCTACAATTATGTTGCTTGTAAAGACAAGATCTCCTTACTTTGAAATATGTCAAATCACTTTCTTAGCAAGACATCAAAGTCATCTAACATGATGGCAAGGCCACCTTGTCATGAATTCAATCAAGTTATTCTGTTTTGAAAAACTCAAGACACCATGCCTATAAAGCAACATAATTGTCTTGCCTGATGATAGGCATGACTTCCTTCTTACAAAGGAACTCAATTTATATTATTTCACAAAACCTAAAGTCGCTTTGCTTGCACAACGCAATGCTACATTGCCTTGGCTGAAGTCACTCTACTTTACAGAAGGCAATGTTATATTTCCCACAAAGAGCTAAAAGTTAACTTACTCGCCAAAGAACACAAAATACTTTTCATCCTTGATATGGATAAGCTTAAATTGTTCCCGTTTAGTAGGAACTCATGTTCCCTTGCCTAATGGAAGGAAATATCATATCTCCATGAAAGAGGTCGAGTCATCATACATGACAAGTATCTACATCAACATTCAGGTCATCTAGTCTTGCTAATAGCAAGTTTTCTGTTTAGCCATGGCTCTCTCATAAACATATCACATAAACGTGACATAAAACTTCACCGTCCGTGCTAAGCTTACCAAGGCAGATTTCTAATAAATGAAGGCAAAATTCCTCCCAAACTAGGAATAACAAAGACATATGTTGGCTAAATCACATCTCAGCCTTGGCTGAGCATTGCAAATCAGCCGAGCTAAATTTTCCCATAGCGTGGGGGTTAATACTCATATCTCGACTAAGCATACCAAGTCAGCTCAGCTAAAAATATTTATGACTCGAAACAGAATAATTTTTATCCTGGCTAAAGCGCAACAAGGAGACCTGGCTTTAACGCATTTTATCCGAAATACGACCATGCAAAAGCACTTGACGACGTGTTACTTTTGTTGAACAAGAAGATCAAATAATAAGGCAAAGCCTAAGTCATCTAACTTGGAATTACTCCAAACTTCCTTACTTTTAAAAAAAAAAGTATCAAGGTTGTCCCGTCTGACGAAAGGCAACTTGCTTTGACAAAAGCAAGTCACTTTCACCTTGACTTGCAAATAGCATGCGAGAGTTTGGCTACTAAACACCAACGCCGGTTACCTAGCACGACGGAATCCGACCTAGATTAGAAAACGCTCATGCTATATTGTTTAATAAAATCTCGAGTCACTTTGCCTAGAACAAGGCAAACATATCTTAAAATTTTGACATTCCCATCTTGCATGGAGTTGAAGAAGACATACATAACTTATATCTACCTTGAAATTATTTTTTATAAGCAATTGTTCATAATCTTCATAATTACCTTGCTACAAAATTTCAACCAAGGTTGATATTTAGGCAAGGACCAATGATCCTACTTAAGAGTATTGGGAATAGGAATTTCCAGTTCTATCTTCCTTACCTAGAAAATTCATCAGAATAAACTCATGATAAGTTCAACACTACTAATGCTATCTTGGTAGTATTGAACTGGGGGCTAGCATGGTATCATACCGCTAAAGTCAAACTGATTACATAGACAAATATTTCATGATATGAAAAAACATTATCATGACAATACAATACTTTATTCTTAATGAGTTACTGGCTTGTCCTTCTCATGTAAAGGGTGAGCACCTCATAATGAAGCTCCATGGGGTCCGGCCTTGACCTACCCATGTAAAGGGTGAGCACCTGTTACAATACTGCTCCGTGGGATCCGGCCTTGACCTACCCATGTAAAGGGTGAGCACCTGTTACAATACTGCTCCGTGGGATCCGGCCTTGACCTACTCACGTAAAATAACGCGCGTAAATTCAAAACTGTCAAAATTCGACAAACTATAGCATAATCAAATGCTTGGCAACAATCTCTAGCTAAGAGTGCCTCTTATCAAAGGTAGTTCGTAAGCACTCCAACATACCGAAGTTTCCGGTTAAGTAAATTGCATTTTCTCCAGTTGACGAGGCGCTATGGAAAACTTGCCCTCTTACTTAGGCTCATATAGCAAGAAGTGTATCTACGAATACGTCAATTAAATACTGCTTTCAATGTCAAGAAAGCCTTATGCTAAAGGAAATTTTGCCAAAATACTTTCCTTCCATAGCTTTAAATATCTACTCATTGTCATGGGATTTTCGAGACAAGATATGATCATAAGGTCAAACAATGGCATGTAGTAAAGCTAACCTTATGTCATGCGTCTAATCATTTTTCATATCCTTGGTTACTACCGACATGGTGAGGACCAGTTGATAAAACACATATACTGCATGTAGTGCTAAACTTGTCACAGCCAAAATTTATCACAGCTAAACATGTCACGGCCAAACGTGTTAGGGCCAAACGTGTAAATGCCAAACTTGTCACAGCCAAAACTTATCACAGCCAAAACTTATCACAGCTAAACATGTCACGGCCAAACGTGTTAGTGCCATACGTGTCACGACTAAACATGTCATGACCAAACGTGTCACGACCAAAACTTATCACAGCCAAAACTTGTCATGGTCAAAAGTGACACAGCAAAAAATGTCACGGCCAAAATTTTCCTGACTAGTACATGGCACGGCCAAATGCGTCATAGTCAAATATGTCTTGGTCAAAAAATGATCATCATATTTGATCTAACTAAGCCTTGCTAGGAAAAAACAGTCTTGGACTAATAGACATCAGGTGAAAAGGCAAAAACTCCACCTAATGACGTATCATGAGGTCTAGCTTACCTTCGTTTTTTGCTAAAGGGACAAAAACCTTGCCTATAACAAGGCTTGCGTTCAAATCAACCAAGAAAGTTTTTCTTGCATTATTCAATAGTACAAGACTGTGATTAACCACCTAGTCTAATAAGACAATACCCAATCTCCAAGCTCAATGTCTTACAATAAGCATGCGCATAATCTGAAGAATACAATGCATTTGCATGATGGAAGAGACAAATATGCAAATATGCAATCCAATTCACACACAGTACCTCCTCACGTGATTGGTGACACGTATAAACAATCTATATTTTTGGTTTTACCTTGTATGAGTGATACTTCAGAAACCATCTCAACACAACTTTGTGCTATATCCAACATTTGTATGTGGAGTTAGAAGCCACACATATGCATTAAGAAACAATGTCTAAAACTTTCAAAAAGCATCTCCTCAATCAGGCCACCTTGCTTTCCCTTGTCAAGGGAGCCTTGTCCCTGCCAGGCTGTCTTGCACGTTCTCACTCAGGTTATTTTACATGGTTCCAACAAATAAACTTCTTTTCTAGCTAAGCAACCTTGCTTGGTCTTACTCAGGGAGCAATGTCTCATCAATTGTCCATGTCTGGTTATGCCCAGCAAGCATTGGCCCAACAAGTTGCCTTGCCGACCTCACTTGGGCAACTTGACCTTACCTTAAAACTTGTTTCAGCACAACAAGAATAATGCTCAAAGCTATGTGTATCCTTATAGCCAAGGATCAAATTACCACACCGACAACAAAATAAAAGAAGATAGAATTAATTATGCTAGAATCAGTTGTGGTAAACTAATCATAAAAAAACTCAGAAAGTTTAGATTTAGCAAACCAAATTTTGCAAGGTTGAAGTTAATATTTTCAAAGTGGAGATCCCGCAAGTCAAAGGACAAAAACACTAAAGAAATAAAAAGTATGAGTCGAGTCTAGTATAATGTAGTTAAAACTACATCACACTAGACTGGGGGGATGATGACGGGAGTAGGTACATCCCTTTAGCCGAACTAAAAGTATACCATGGCTGACATTTAGCTTGGATAACAAACAGCCCGGCCAACCTTAGCAGGGCTTGCCCAGTCATGACCTGGCTAAACTTAGCAGGGATACAACCAGATAAAGTAAAGTCTATTTCCCCTCTATAAATAGAGGGGAATACTACAAATTAAGGGGACCTGACATTACAAGTGAAACACACTTAGCATTCACTCTTTTCCTTTCTCTCTCTATCTAGATAACAAGCTTCTTTATGATCTTCCAATCTTGGCTTATCTCTAGCAAGACTTGAAGATCATTGTATGTTTAATTGTTTATTCCTTTTCCTGCTGGAATATATTTCTTACCCTACTCTCTTACTATTAACTTTGGTAAGCATCAAACACATATTTCCTCAATAGACTCTCATGGGTTATATTGTTCATCTTCATATGTTTTCTTTACATATTCATACGCTATAATATCATTATGTTGTATCGATTACTGACTTGAGCGTCGGAGTGTCCTCGGGGGTAACCCCCTTGGGCCCTCTAACGTAGGTTTTCTATGTTGTTGCAGCTAGGATCCATACTCGGGATAACAAGGCATGACTTAGCCCGACCAGGATTCCGATACGTCAACACAAACCAAACCGGTTTGGATGTGCATCTCTACTCATATAGTCAGTCCTATAATATAGACCTATTTGTTCGAAGAATTATACCGTTCAATTTCAATTTTTTCTTTTTCACTTGATACTTTTCAATTGAGATATATAGATCATGTTCATGAATTAATTGAAATATGCATAAGCTCTATTTGTCTATGACAATCTGTCATTCTATAAGGCTATAAAAGACTTGTATATCATCTTCAAGGATTAACGAAAATGTATAAAAGTTCTAATTACCTCCCTAATTTTATTTGTTAAGATGTTAATTATGATTTAAAGGTATCTAAATAATATAAGAACTTCTAACGTAATAGTAGTCTCTTGATATTTTCTTATGAAACTTTAAATTTCGCTTAGAGTAAATATAACTCTATGTTAAGCCATGAGTTTTTTTTAGTTGTGAGTTTTTTATATGCCTGACAAAGTTGGCGGGTTGGGTTGGGTAACGGGTCAGAACGGGTGCGGGTCAAGACGACTTTTAAGTAAAATCCGTTTGGGTTTAAGCGGATCGTTTTTAAAAAAAATCAATTTCGCTCAAGTTAAAATGAGTCATAACTAAACATATAGTTTATTTCAATAAATTTTAATGATTTAATCATTAAATATGTTATTGATCATTCTTACCCATTGAAATCCATTATGTTTACATGGTTTTTAAGTTGTTCATCTTGACCCGTTTTGTGTTAAGGTGTTGCTTATCTCAACCCATAGTATGTCATAATGTTACCCACTTCGAACAAAATGATGATTTACTTGCTAGGATAATTACGAATGACTGTGTTTGTTGTTGAAAAAACTATCTAAATAAAACGCCCTTACTAAAAGACATTATAGCCTAGCTGGTGTCATGATGATGTGATAAGACTTAGCAACCAAATAGTTCTAAGTTAGACTCTCACAAGTAGGCCTGTAAACGAACCGAACGAACACGAACACAGACATGTTCGTGTTCGTTCATTTAAGTTGAACCGAACACAAATAAACGAACATAACCGAATTGTTCATGAACATAAATAAACGAACGCTAGGTGTGTTCATGTTCTTTCATTTAATTAAACGAACATAAACGAACTTCTTGCCGAACAGTTCATGAACTCTTCGGTTTGTTTACAGGCCTACTCACAAGCAAGTTTGTTCTCAAAATATTTCGAAACTCATGACTTGATGATAATTATAACCATGTAGATAATATTTTAGTTAACTGTTAATGATTAAAAATGGGGTCTATTAGAGAGACGCCAGGCTGGTTCAACATACACCATTCATACGACTCGTATGGGCCTATACGGGTCGTAAAGATACTTTATTTCCGACAAAAACTAGCACATTAAATCATGTTTCTTACACGCACTCATACGGCCCGTATGATTCTTTATTTTGAAGTTTGCACAGTAAGTGATGTGTGAGTGATGCATGGGAAGTGTGCCCCAACTAAAGTTGTTAGTTTTTGTTTTCTTTTTAAAAAATATAGAATTGAAATAAGAGTTGGAATGCAAAGCACGCCACCACAGTTCTGTATGTCATCTAATTGGTGCATTGCATGGCTTGTCAGTTTTGTCTTTCTCAATGTGTTTTGAGTGATTGATAAAACGGTGGTGTTAGATGCTAAACACTTATTTGCTTCAATTCCTTAAAGTTATTCATTTTAACTTTATTTCCCCTCGCTTGCTAGCTAAATTTACGGGTCGTATGTGGGCATCTAACTTTATTCATTTTAACTTTAATGCCTACCTAGTGTACTTACAAAAACAATCTAATGTGGTGTTTTCATTTTATTCGATAAATCTATTAATTGTTTTGCTTGATTTTGGTTTTGATTTTGGTCATATACGGGCCGTATAGGACCATACGGCCCGTATGTACTTTCAATCGCCAGACATTAACCTGACAAAGTCTGACAAAATCTGACATCCATACAGTTCGTATGGGATCATACAACCCGTATAAACCTAAGTTGTGTCAACTGATTCGTATGAGGTGTCCAAATAACCTGACCCTTAAAAATAGTCGATCAAAAGAAATAACACGTAGTTGATAGATCAAATAGTGTAGTACTGTGACTCTAGAAAATCAAATCAAATCAAATCAAATCTTTTCCTTTAACAAACACGTCAACGCAAGAATCGAAGCAGCCCTCGTAATTTTAGCTCTTGAATAAACCCTTCCCTCAACAACCTTACTCAGAGATAACCAGAGGAAAAATGGCAGATAAGAGCACAGGAAAAGGTTAGGGTCCTAAATCGAGAAAGAAAATAACCACCGTCGATTATGAGATAAACAGTATGTATTCTTCCGATCATCTTCCTTGTTTGCATTTATGCTAGCTTCATTTTGTTGTTCTACTTGTTCGATCTGTTGTTCAATGTAGTTTAATCTTTGTGTGTTTCATTACATCTTAGTCAAGACCGCCACTGGTAAGATTGTCTCTTTTAGAGTCAATGGTTCAGACACCATTGGCAGCGTGAAGCTCAAGATTCAGGCTCAGGAACATATCCCCTTTGACCATCAGGAACTGTTCTTCAATGAAAAGGTTCTTGAGAACATCAATACCCTTGCTAACTTGCACATCATCAATGGATCCACCCTCATAATCCCTGATAAACCAGTGGAATTGGTGGAAGTATTTGTGAATATCTTTACCGGAAAGACCATCTCTTTGTCAGTCAAGCCCACACACACAGTCTCTGATGTGAAATTAATGGTCAATCTTGAGGAAGATATTCCATGGGACGAGCAGGCTTTGATCTTCAACAAAGAGGTTCTTGGTGACAATGGCACACTTTTTGACTTCAACATCATCACTAAATCCACCATCACTCTTATGCGAAGATCTAGGGGATTCATGCATGTATTTATCAAGAGCATAAAAACCCTTAGACACCATTACCCTGAAAGTCAAACCCTTAGACACCATCAAGTGCATAAAAACCAAGATAAAAAACCAGAGTGGTGTTCCCAGTGACGAGCAGGAGTTGGTCTACAATGGTATGGTTCTTCATGACAATGATACCCTTGCTGATTTTCACATCAACAAGGAATCAACACTCACCCTTAGACCATTGGGTATGCAAGTGACCCAATCACTCCACGTATGCACCACGTAGGCGCCACATAACCACTCACCATAACCACTCACCCCACCATTTTGGTGGAAATGCCCCATTACCCACTCACTCCACGTCATCATTCCTTTTTACATTAAATTAAGATATAATTAATAAAAACAAATTAATAAAAAATTACAAACTAATATAAAAAATTAATAAAAAAATTACAAACTAATAAAAAAATTAATAAAAACGATTTTTCTATAAATGTACAATCAAATCGGCTTTGAGGTTCGCATGTGTATCCTCGTTGCGAAGCAGTCGACGGTTTGCTTGTTTTTCTTCGTCGTTGATTTCCACATGCTCCAACAAATTCGAATCGTCTTTTTCATAAAATTCACATATCGCTCGACCGTTATCTTCAATTATCATGTTGTGTAGTATCACACATGCGTATAACGTGTTTCGGATACGACTTGGCTTCCATGCTCTAGCAGGGTGTTGAATCATGTGCCACTTTTTCTTTAGAACGCCGAATGCTCGTTCAATATCCTTTCTTGCCCCCTCTTGACGATTTTGGAAATACAGACGTTTTTCATCTTCAGTTTGTCGTGATGTAAAGGATTTCACGAAAGTAGCCCATTGTGGATAAATACCATCGACCAAATAATACCCGTATTTGTATGTTGTGTCGTTGCAAATAAACTGCTGACCGGGTGCCTTGCCTTCAATAAGATCGTTGTAAATCGGCGACTGATCTAGAACATTTATATCATTGTTCGATCCCGATGCACCAAAGAAGGCATGCCATATCCAAAGATTTTGAGACGCAACAGCTTCTAGCATAAAAGTTGGTCTTGGATGATCGCCTCGTTGGAATTGACATCGCCATGCTGTTGGGCAATTGTCCCATTCCCAATGGGTGCAGTCGAGACTACCTAACATACCGGGGAAATCATGAACCTCTTCATGAAATGTATAAATCTGCTGGATGTCATGTGAATTTGGTTTCCTCAAGTATTTCTTCGCGTACAATTTAATTACGCATTTACAAAATTTATAAATGCATTCCCGTCCCATTCTCTCAGACATCTGTAAATACTCATTAAACGAATCGCTGCAAGTGCCGTAGGCTAGTTGCCGTATTGCAGAAGTACATTTCTGAAGACCGGAAAACCCGATCTTTCCTCTTCCGTCACACTGTTGTTGGAAAAAATCATAGTTTTGTTCCAAATCATTACGCACTCGTGAAAAAAGATTCCGACTCATACGAAACCGACGCCGAAATAAATGTTCGGGGTATTTCGGATTTTCTGAAAAATAATCTTCAACAAGACGTGCGTGAGCTCCAAGACGATCTCGATTAATTCGTGCTCTTCTAGTTAGAACAGATCTTTCAACTTGTTGTCTGATGATGTCGAGAGTAAGTTGTGCGGCTTCGATTAAAAAATCTTTTCCTTCGCTAAAATCGTCATCTTCCCGTAGAAACTCCATTTTTATAAAAATACTGTTTTTTTGTTTTATTTTTTTTGTGAGATGTGAATATTTTAGAGAGTGAGATGTAAATATTAGAGAGTGTGTGATGATTTTATATATAGGTTTTATTTAAATTTTTTTTTAATTGAGTCTAACGGTCGAATGCTCCCACCCACGCTGTTGCCCCTCTCACGCCCTTGTTCCCACGCCCCTCTCACGCCCCTAGGGGGCGGCGTGCCACGCCCCTCCACGCCCCACCAACGCCCAATCACCGGCATACCGAAGAGTCTTATGCATTTATCAAAGGGTGTCATGAAGATATTCATCAAGACCCTAACTGGAAAGACCATTATCTTCTTATTAATCCACATCATCATTACATATGTTATCATTATTATCTCATCAGTCCCTATCATTCCACGTTATTATCACCTTTATTCAATATTTTATTATTTCATTTTTATTTTTTTAATTAAAAATTAAATTAATAAAACAAGACAAAATAATATTAAAAAAATATAAAATTACAAAATAAAACTTAACAAAAATTACATAATTAAAAAAATACATAAAAAAATTAATCCATATCATATCGTTTCATAATCCGTTCCTTCGTCTTCTCGACTATTTCACGAGCGTGACCGGTTAAGTGATCGGTTGGAGTCCACAAAAATTTCATATCATTGTTATATTGTTTTTGCTCCGGTAAGTCGACAAATTTTTGTAACGATCGGAGATGGTCTCCAACGTGTCTTTGTAATCGGTTCAAGACGGAGCTTGTGGTCGTTTACCTTTGTTGTTTTGACCGGACGGACGTTGAGGAAAGGGTGGGTGGGTGGGTGGGGGGGCATGTCCATCTCGACTTCCTCATCCAACTCGTTTAAGTTAACGAAACATCGACCAGTGGAGTCGGATTGAGTGGTCGTGTACTTTTCGGACGATGACGTCTTCATCCGTATCGAAATTTGTAACTTCGGGACAGAATGCCATTTGGTTGATTTTATCATAACCTGCCACGTCGCGACATGAGAAAATGATCCGTTTTATCTAGCATAGGTCATCAACGCCTCGTTCATGACCGTTTCGTCATTCTCACCATGTTTTCAGTTGTGGTGGTGTTGAATCCATACTCCGTTAAATTTCGCAACTTTACGTTGTAAGTCGCGTCATTTTCTGGAAATCATGTCGTTCGTCCGGCAGGAGTCACGACCCATTACCGAAAAAACTGGGCTCTAAAGCGTTTCCAAAATTCTATGCTCGTTAGGTTATTACCAACGAACGGATCTTCGGAAACATCAATGTAGGCACGAGCTAGTGTCACCTCCTCAACTTCCGACCATCGAGTAATGGTTGGTTTTATTGTTTTTTCTGGCACTTCCTTTCGTCTGTGCCTACGACGCGATGTAGCCGGTAGGGGGTCGGGTTGTGTTTCCGGAACCACACTAACATTGGGTTCCGGTTGGGTTTCGGAAACGTTTTTAAAAGCGGGTGAGTTTTGGGTGAAAAAATGTTGTTGTGGGTACTAATTTGAAAACGTTAGAAATTAGTTCAGGTTGTTCGGGTTGTTTGTATCGACTTAAGGACGATAACAATTCATAAACGGGCTAAAAAACGGGTTGTTTGAGTTGTTTGGATCCATAGTGTGTAGAAGCTTTTGAAGATTTGATAGTGGAAATTTTTGAAGAGTTTTTAAGAGATTAAGAGAGTATGTAAGTGTTTTTAATTGTATTGAATGAGTTTATACATGGTTTAATTTTTTTTTTTTGAATTCAAGCAGTAATATTAAGGTTTATTTATTTATTTATTTATTTATTTTTCTTTCCCCCAATGGTCATCACCTGTGAAGAGGCTCATGCCCCCACCCGTCACGCCGGTGTGCAGTGAGGAGAGGGCGCCACCGGGGCGTGACCGGCCCCTCTCATGTCCCCACCACACACCATAACACATACCCTTAAAAGGAGTAGGAACTGATGGTGTGCATTGAGTTTATCCATTTAAGGGCGGTGTGCAACGGATCAGTTTTAGCCTTTTAGGTAACAACCAAACCAAAACTGAAATTACCGGTTATAAGATTTTTAGGGTTATAAATACTTCTACTTTATGATTAAAATTATAATATAGACTAGCTCATATGATCATGTGTTTAAATCTGAGCATAAAATATATTAGTTTGGTGGAGGAATTTAAAAAGAAGAATACGGAAGATTACCGTTTAAAAATAGCAATTAAAACATCTTGTTTAAACGACAATGATCTTTTTTTAATCGTGTAGCAGAATGATTGAAGTTTGCATGTTTTGATGTGATGGTACAATTATAAGAAACCTATAAAGTTGCGAGTAATTGATTATGAAGACTAAAACATAACGTTTAAATAAGAATTAAAATACAAGAAAAGTTAAAAGCGAATTACGCGATGCGTTATAATTACGAACTTTATTAACAATAGTATATTATTTTGTTTTAAAAAAGTTTGAATAGTTAAAAAAAATACTAGTATGTGTTTATTTTGTGTGTGTACAAACACACACATATATATGATATAAAATGTTAAAACTTAATCATTTGTATAAATGATTAAAACAATTCTGTATTGTTTTATAAATATAAACTTGTATATGTGTATGTGCGTGTGTAAAATGTTTAAAATTTTAATCATTCTCAATTCCTTTTTAGGCATTTGAATAATCAAAATATAATATTTATTATTAACATAAATCATATTATATATATATACACACACACACATGTATATATTTATTATTATTTTTATTATTATTATTTATTTATTTCTTTATTATATGTAAACGAACCAAACGAACACAATAAGCCCTTGTTCGTGTTCGTTCGTTTAACTTTTAACTTGTCCATGAACGCTAACCGAACGAAAATTCTTGTTTTTGTTTATTGATTAAGGAATTGAACTTATTCATGAATATAATACAAACGAACACATATTATTTAAACAATAAAAATTATCATTCTTAATCTCAAGCATTAAAGATAATCATTTATATAAATACAAAGTTACACTTTATGTAAAAATAAAAGTAATTATCGTAAAACAAAACAAAACTTAAAAATAATATTTGTAATTGAAATTATCCTAAACTAATGTTTCGAAAACCTTGGTTTCAAATTTATATGTTTTTAACAAGATAAAGGAACGTAAACGAACACATTACCAAACATTCACGAACACAAATGAACGAACACGACATCTGTTCATGTTAGTTCATTTATTAAATCTTTCCACCAACCAATCAGTATATCACACTTAATAATTAGCAGGTAATGTGTTCAACAAAATACTTTTGGTCTGTTGTGGGTTAAAGTTGGTTTAAATAAAACAAGTTTAATTAGAGTGTGGGTTGGATTGGTAAAGTGGAGGAAAGAAAAGTCCGTTCCAACCTTTGACATAAACTTTGATATAGGTTCGTGTTATGCTTACATTTTCTGCATGGTTCGTACAACACAAATATTACTCGGGGTTGAGTCATTAGTTTTCATATTTGTAAATTTCCTTCTGAACTGATAATGCAGGTTATCACGCCATGTTTTTCGAACGAAAGGATGATCTAATTGTTATGATGATCCCGAATGGTCGTGTCGGGTCATGTTATTCACACACACACCCCTCACCCTCCACACCTCTTATATGCCTCGTATAAGGGCAAACATCATTTGTTATATACGCTTCGTATAAGTTCATACGCGTCCTATAGGTCCTATACGCGACTTATACGTGACTAATCATTGTCAAATTATTGAGTGTCAGAGGAGGCTATAGTCATCGTATACGTCTGTACGAGACGTATAGGATCGGTGAGGTGTTAAACTAAAAAAATTGGGTGTGTGAATAACTAAGCCCAAAACATGTTTGTTTTTACTTTTGGTTCTCTCGTTAAGAAAACTTGGGAACATAGTGTTAAAGAGAGGGAAAAAAAAGAAAATTGAATGGAAATGAAAACTTGTTTTTGTTACTTAGTTTTATTTAACGAATAAAAAGAAAGAAAAATAAAACATGTTATGTTCCTGAGTTTCACTTAAGAAAGAAAAGAAGAGAATGAAAATAAATAGGCAAAATATTTAAGACAAAACCATTAGTTGTTTAAACTGCATGAGTTGATTGATAGAAGATATTATGTTGAATTGAAATAGTTAAAACACTAAAAATACAGGAGCCAAAACCGTAATTTACTTTTTTTTTTCTATCTCATTTTTCTTATATTTATTTTCTGTTTAACTAAAGTGATTCTCATCAAAACCTTTTTATTTTTAATGGACTCAAAAGGCTGAACCGTAAATCCAAACCGTTGATAAGGGTTTGGTTTGATCCGGTTTTTACTATTAACAGTTCGGTTTTGCTATTTATTATTCAAAATCCATTTTCACGGTTTGGTTTACGATTTTACCTAAAAACCGTAAAAACCGGACCGTAAACATTCCTAGTATGAGTTGCCAGGATCATCGTCTCGAGGGTGATAGATTCGATCTCAAGGCTGAACATTGGTTCCATGAACCCCTTGACAAAGTGGTTGTTCCTTTTCCATCAACGAATCAGTATATCACACTTAATAATTAGCAGGTAATGTGTTCAACATAATACTTTTGGTCTGTTGTGGATTAAAGTTGGTTTAAATAAAGTTACACAGGTATACGAATAACAATACCTTTTGTATTTTTTTAATATTACAAAATACATAAAAAAATGTATAAGTAAAAGCTATGTATGATTTGATTAATTTGACCTAGTATGGTGTATAAAAGATGTGAGTGGTGTATGTGTTGGACTAAAAGAACCAATGAGCCTGATCAGAAAAATCTCTAAGTCTCACAGCATTACAACAACTGAAGAAGAACACAAAGGCTGATATTCAAATGTGCTGAAGTCACAAGATCTGAAGAGATGTACAACAGCTGAAGTGTAAGTCGTCAGGTGTTGTAGTGTATAGTTAGTCTTCAGTAGTTTTCTTATTGTTTGTAAAAGTCTGGTGAGTAGTTTACTCATCAGAGGTTTTAGTATTTTGTATTTCAGTAGTTTCAGTATTTGTACTTCAGTAGTTTTGTTCTTCAGTAGTTGTAGAGTTTGTCTTCAGATGTTGAAGACATTCTCAGTCGTTTAGTTAATTTCAGTTGTTTTGTTTTGTCTGTTAGATGTCAACATCATGTGACATCATCAGACGTCACTGCCTTCTATATATAGGCAGTTGACATGATTGTAATGTAACGAAGTTAATCAATTGAATGAGATATTCCTTTTACAGAAAACTTTCTCTCTCTATAACAAACTTGCGTTACTGTTTGATTGAACTTGTTCTTACTTTACTTATGCTAATTCTGTGTTGAATTCCGCTGCTATACTCTACTGATTTATCAATTGAGAACATCTGATCCTACAATTGGTATCAGAGCAGGTTAATCATTGATCGATTACACAATTGATCTCTGAAACTGCTCAAATTTGTTCTCAAATTGAGTGAATTAGCTGATTAAGTAAGAATTTGTTATAGATTGGAGTTTTCTGCTAACTTCTGTTGATTTGTATTTCAATATCAATCTGTTTTGCATCAATTGATTGAGATTTGAATTAGTTTGTGTTAAATTGATTGAATCTGTGATCATGTCAACTCCGAACAATGATCCACACAATACAGGCTCCGCAACCAAGCCTCCGATGCTGGTGCGGAGTGAGTACAACATCTGGCAACGTAGAATGCTACATCACCTGTCGATTAACAGCGCAGGATGTTGGAAATCTGTTGTGCATGGACCATATAAACCCACGATCACTGATCCTGAAACTAAGATCATGATTCCGAAACCTGCTGATATGTATTCGGATGAGGACATTAAACTGTTTGAAATTGATGCTAAAGCTCATGGTATTCTGGCCATGGCTCTGCCGAATGAGATCTATTCTGGTTTGATGCATTATGATACTGCTCATGATCTCTGGGTTGCACTGAAAGAACAATTTGGTGGAACCGATGAGGTTTTAGCAAATACTAGAGAAATTCTGGCTCAGCAGTATGAGACATTTTCTCACCGAAAGGGTGAATCCTTGACTCAACAATTTGAGCGATTCTCATGTTTAATTTCTGAGTTAAAAATGGTTAAGCAAGAATACACTAATAGTCAGATGAATAACAGATTTCTCAGATCATTGCCTGAGAGATGGGACACTTATACAATTGTCCTACGCTCTAATGCTAATCTAGAAAGTCTATCTCTCACCCAATTACATGGGAAACTCTTAACTTTTGAGAGAGAGGTAGAACAGAAGAGAAAACTGTCTTCATCTGGAAAACTTGCTGATGATTTTGTTCCTGGTAACACTGCTTTACTTGGTCAGGAGTCAGAGTTTAATGGGTCTGAATGTTCTTATGATGAACATATTGACTTTTCCAACTAACAATTCTGATCATGCTTTTGTGGGAGTTGAGGGTAATGCAGGAAGTTATAGTGACAACTTGTGTTTTGTGATGGATGATTTGAAAGGTATCCCGGATGATGATCTAGAGGAGATGGACATTTTAAGTCAAATGGCATTGATCAACATCAGATCACAAAAGTTTTATACAAGAACAAGAAGGAAGTTCCCTGGATTATCTGGCAAGACTAAGGTTGGATTTGACAAAGGGAAGTTGAGGTGCCATAAGTGTCATAGGCTTGGTCACTTTGCTAGGGAGTGCAAAACATCTGGTTCTAATCCTGCTGCACCTTTTGTGACCTTTCCGAGCAACAATTCCTCAGGCAAAGGACTACAATCTTCTGGTACTAGTCAACAGCAATTCTATCCAGCTCACTTTGTTCCACAAAATCCAATGCCCTATCCATATCCTTGCTTTTACATGCCTCAACCTCCTCACAATCCAGCATTAATCTCACCACAATCACCTGCTCTTCCTGAATCCAGCAAACCTCAATCAACTCAACAGTCTCAACAACAACAGCATCAGAGTTTCTTCACTCCTGGAGTTGTTGATTGGAGTAGCTTGCCTGATGACTTATCAGACTTCAACATGCAGCCTTTTTCTGAAACTGGTCCACATGGTGGAGACAATCCTTTTGGAAATCTGGCACTGATGGCTATTGATTCAACTGACAATATCTGTCAATCCTCTTCAACATCTCAGGTATCTTCTGAATCAAAAGCTAAATTATGTTCAGAGTCATGCATTTCAGCATTTGCTTCCATTAGGGAAATCAATGTAGAACTGATTAATGAGAAATTTGAATTGGAAAAGGTTGTGGCTAAAAACAAAACTGAGTTTGAAAAAGCCTTAAATGAGAAAGAATCTGAAATTTATAAACTTAAATGCTTGTTGTCTGATGAAAAAGCTAGAGTGGAAGTTATGCTAGTGAAGCATAATGATCTGAAACAAACACTTGCAGCAACCCAAGTCAATTGTGAAAAATGGGTTGAGTCCTGTAAGGGATTTGAAATGTTATTGAGCAAACAGTCAGCTTCAAATGTTAAGTTTGGGATTGGTTATAATCACACTGGCCCCCCTACTGATTATAAACCAAAAAGTCTTGACTGTGAAACTGATGGGGAGAGTGTGTACCAATCTACCAACTCTTCAGAAATGTCTGATTCTGTCGACATATCTGAAGAAGACTCAAATGTTTGCAAAGTTGCTGCTGAAAAGGTTGAGATTGAAACATATTCTTATTCAATTGGGTGTACAAATGTCATTGAGGATGACTCTTGTCAGGATAATGTCTTATTTGAGATTAATCCTGATGAACATTTTTCAAATGTTTTAAAATTACACTTAATTGAATCAGATGGGGATAGTGTTGGTGAAAATGAGGCAAGAATTTTGATAAGTCAAAGTCATTCTTCAGCAGTTGTTGAAAAAGCTGATAATGCAACAACTGATGTTGGTAAATGTGTTGAGACACAAGTGCTGAAAAATAACTCTTCAGATGTTGTCAAAACATCAGCTGTTGTCAATTTGACTACAAATACTGATGCCTTAGATGTTCTGATGAACAAACAATCTGTTTCTAAGTCATCAGTACTTGTAGACAATCACAAAGAAAGGAAGAAGAGGGTGCCTTGTGATATTTGTAGGTTGTTTAATCATTCAACTGATGAATGCTGGTACAGAAAAGGTTCAAAATTCAATAAAATCAAGAATAAAAACAAGAATATACTTAAAATGAAAAATGCATTCAGTTCAAAATTTGTACCAGAATCATCAGTTGTTTCAAAATCTGGAAAATCAGTACAAGGAAATACTTCAAGTCATTTCAAGAAAGGAAAAGAAATTGTTCCAGATTCAGGGAAACAACACTTGAAAACATCTATTTTAACTACAGACACAAAACTGATCAACAAGAAAAATAAAAAATCAAGTCCTGATGTGTCTGATGAAATCAAGCTTTTAACTCAAACTCATAATCAACTGATGCTAATGATGCAACAACTGATAGGAAGGGTCAATATGGCAGAGGCATCTGTTGATTCATTTCATAATAAGAAATCAAAATCAAAAGTCAAACCAAAAATTTCTGATAAGAATGCTTCAAGTGTTGCTTCAACTGATAATGCTAGTTCTGTTTCTTCAAATGTTAACAGACCCAAAACCAAAATGGTTTGGGTCCAAAAGTCTAACTGAGTGTGTTGTTGTATGCAGGGTCCTTCAGCATGCCAAAGTAGCATCTGGTATGTTGATAGTGGAGGATCCATGCATATGACTGGGAGCAGATCTCTTCTTCATAACTATTTCACTGGAATGAGAGGATTTGTGTCCTTTGGTAATGATGCTAAGGGGTATATCATAGGTAAAGGTGTAGTCACTAATGGTGAGATTAGGTTTGATGATGTTAATCATGTTGAGAATCTTAAGTACAATCTGCTGAGTGTTAGTCAAATGTGTGATAAGGGTCATGTGTCTCTCTTCACTAAGCAAGATTGTAGGATTTTATCTTCTGATGTGATGCCTTTGATTAGCAAAGTGTTAGATGAGTATACACTTCTTAAGGCTAACAGAGTGGGAAAGGTATATGCCTTTGATCTTTCTAAGAAAATCTCTGTCAAAGGTCATCCTTGTTTATTTTCTAAGGCCTCTTTCAAGGAATCAAATCTTTGGCATAGAAGATTAGGTCATGTGAACATTAAGAACATGAATCAATTGGTGAAACATGGTTTGGTTAGAGGTCTTCCTTTAAAGGATTTTAGTTGTGATGAAAACTGTTCTGCATGCTTGAAAGGAAAGCAACACAAAGTCTCTTTTCCTTCAATTGGAGATTCCAAATCCACTGGTTGTTTACAACTGTTACACATGGATCTGTTTGGTCCAGTGCAGATAATGTCTATGGCAAAGAAGAAGTATTGTCTAGTTATTGTTGATGACTATTCAAAGTTTGTCTGGACTTTCTTCTTACACTCAAAAGGTGAGGTTGCCAAGGCTATTATCAATTTTGTGTTGTATGCTGAAAAGCAGTATTCTCTTTCTATCAAGTGTGTTAGGAGTGACAATGGCACTGAATTCAGAAATCATCTTCTTGATGAATTTTATCAGTCAAAGGGAATTCAGAGACAGTATAGCATTCCCAGATCTCCTGAACAGAATGGAGTGGTAGAAAGGAAGAATCGGACCCTGATTGAAGCTGCCAGAACAATGCTTGCTGATTCTGGTTTACCTCTCACATTCTGGGCAGAAGCTGTTAACACTGCTTGCTATGTGCAAAACAGAGTTTTGGTGAATCAAAGATGGTTGAAGACTCCATATGAAATCCTTCATTCTTTAACTCCTTTGATTTCCTTCTTCAGAGCTTTTGGGTGTCCTTGTTTCATTCTCAACACCAAAGATCAACTTACCAAGTTTGATTCCAAAGTTGATGCAGGATACTTTGTTGGATATTCTTCAACATGCAAGGCATATAGAGTGTTCAATTGTAGAACAAAGACTGTAGAAGAAACTCTTCATGTCAAATTCAATGAATGTCCTAAAGATTCCATTCCTCAGAATCCTGCTGAGATGTTTGATCTGAATATCTTGCAACATGATTTTCATGTTGAGAATAGTGGTGTAGAAGATAAAGTTCTTCCAGCTGATCCACCACCAGCTTCTAATGCAACATCACAAGGAATTTCAGATGATGAAGATGCAAGTACTCATTTGTTCAGATTCAGTGACAATATGTCCACATCTACCAAATCTGATGCTCCTTCTGCTTCCGCAATCCCACTCACTACAAATGCTGATGAAATTCTGGCATCTTCTAAATCCTTTGAAATTCCTGCTGCTGTACATCCTGAATCTTCTTCAACTGCTGCATCAGTTCCTCCAGCAAACACTTGCACTGATCTCATTCCATATCAAGAACTAAAGGATCATCCATTATCTCAAGTTCTTGGTGATATTTCTGCAGGTGTTTCAACAAGAAGTCAATTATCTAACTTTTGTCTTTATGCTTTGTTTGTCAGTCAACAAGAGCCAAAGAATTACCACATAGCACTTAGAGATATTGGCTGGGTGGAGGCAATGCAGTTGGAATTATTGCAATTCAAAAAGCAACAGGTTTGGGAGCTGGTTTCTTTACCTCCAGGTAAGTGTGCAATAGGCACAAAATGGGTGTTTAGGAATAAAACAGATGAAAAAGGTCAAATCATTAAAAACAAAGCTAGACTGGTTGTACAGGGGTTCTGTCAGGAAGAAGGTATTGATTATGATGAAACTTTTGCCCCTGTAGCCAGATTAGAAGCAATTAGGCTGTTTTTAGCATATGCTGCCTTACATAAACTTAAAGTTTTTCAAATGGATGTCAAAAGTGCTTTCTTATATGGCAAAATAAAAGAGGAAGTGTATGTGTGTCAACCTCCAGGCTTTGAGGACAATAAACATCCTGATTGGGTGTACAAGCTTGATAAAGCTCTTTATGGGCTGAAACAAGCACCTAGAGCCTGGTATGACACATTATCCACTTTTCTTCTAAAAATAATTTCACTAGAGGCTCCATTGATCAAACTTTATTCATAAAGAATGTAGGTCAGCATAAGCTACTTGTTCAAATTTATGTTGATGACATTATATTTGCTTCATCTGACCTAAAGTTGTGTGATGATTTCACTAAACTTATGACTACAAATTTTGAAATGAGTGCTATGGGGGAGTTACAGTTTTTCTTGGGTCTTCAAATCAAACAAAAACCTGATGGAATTTTCATTCACCAATCAAAATACACAAAAGAGCTTTTAAAGAAATTTGATTTGCAAAACTGTAAGCCATGTTCCAACCCCATGAGCACCACCACACAACTTGATGCAGATCTGAAAGGTACTTCAGTGGATGAAACTCTTTATAGATGTATGATTGGATCTTTAATGTATCTAACTGCATCCAGGCCAGACATTATGTTTGCCACATGTGTTTGTGCTAGATTTCAGGCTGCACCCAAAGAGTCTCATTTGATTGCTGTGAAAAGAATTTTCAGATACTTGCAAGGTACTCACTTCCTGGGAATATGGTACTCCACTGGACAATCCTGCAAGCTGGTTGCTTTTTCAGATAGTGACTATGCAGGATTCAAACTCTCAAGAAAATCTACTTCTGGTGGGTGTCAGTTTCTAGGAAATTGCTTGGTTTCTTGGCAAAGTAAGAAGCAAACTTCTGTAGCCACCTCCACTGCTGAAGCTGAGTACATTGCTGCTGCAAGTTGCACTTCCCAAATTCTCTGGCTTCAGTCTCAACTCCTGGACTATGGCATCAAAGAACTGAAGACACCATTGTTAATGGATAGTGCTTCAGCTCTTTGTATTGTCAAGAATCCAGTTCAGCACTCTAGGACTAAACACATTGAGATCAGACATCACTTTATAAGAGATTGTTTTGAAAAAGGTCTGATTGATCCCAAATTTGTTCCTAGTGCTGATGAGCTTGCTGACATTTTTACTAAGCCTTTAGACACATCCACTTTTCAAAATTTAGTTCTCAGGCTTGGTATGTTGCAACTTGAATAGGTTAGTGTTTAAATGAATAAAATGTTAAATATCCTTTTAAAATTCCAAAAATATTTTTTTCCTTTATCTTGACACATTTTGATATTTTCAGTACATACTGATACATATCAAAAGTACTGATTCAAGAACAGTTATGACCTTTTCTAATACTCTAAGTTACAAGTACTGATGAGTATTGATTCACTAAGTACTGAAGGTCAAACATTACTCACAAAGTTCTGATGAACAAATTGTTTACAAGTTCTGATGAACACATTGTTCAAAAGTTCTGATGAACAAAATTTTCACAAAGTTCTGATGAACAAATTGTTTACAAGTTCTGATGAACACATTGTTCAAAAGTTCTGATGAACAAAATTTCCACAAAGTTCTGATGAACAAATTGTTTACAAGTTCTGATGAACACATTGTTCATAAGTTCTGATGAACAAAATTTCCAAAAAGTCTGATGAACAACTGATGAAAACAACTGATGAACAAAACTGTCGACAACACCTGATGAGTAATTTTACTCTTCAGTTGTTTTAACTTCTGTTGTTTTCTCTATTTA
Organism: Mikania micrantha; assembly: GCA_009363875.1. Taxonomy (NCBI): domain Eukaryota; kingdom Viridiplantae; phylum Streptophyta; class Magnoliopsida; order Asterales; family Asteraceae; genus Mikania; species Mikania micrantha. The sequence continues at coordinate 51,758,481 of CM018686.1, forward strand.
ACTCAACCTTCTTCAGTTGTTTCATTATCACTTTCTCAGAACTTTTCATCTTTTTCAAAAACCTATTTTCCCTCTCCAGTCTTTGCATCCATGGCGTCAATCACCTTGAAACCTCGACACAATTCCGTTGCTTATCTGACCAAATCTTCCTTTTGGTCAAAGTTTGATGAAGCTGTTGACTTGATGAACTCCTCTCAATTCAAAACTGCCTTTCTTCTAAATCCAACTCTGTATGTCGAATCCATTCATCAATTTTGGATGAATGTTGAACTGATCAACGTGGGCACAGGAGTCATCTCACTTCGATCCACAGTTAATGGTCACAATGTGCACATCAGCCCCGCTGAAATCAGGGAGGTTCTTCAGCTTGATGATGCTAACCTGGTCACTCAGTTTCCTAAGAGCGTCACTGACCTCTGTTTTACAAGTCATGAATACCAGGGTGACCTGAGTGATTCCACACTTTTCAAGAAGCACTTCAATGACCCAGAGCGCTTGATATTCCATATGATCAACATCTGCTTGGCTCCGAAGTCTTCTTCATGGGATCAAATGTCTTCTCGATGGCAACAGGTATTGTATTCTATCCTAGAATCTCAAAAGCTAAATTTTTCTCAAATACTCTTTTCTGAATTAACTGAACATGCTGGTAAGCCTGTTTCTTCTAGATGGCTACTCTATCCACGTTTTATCATGGCCATCATAGAGAAACAGCTTCAGCAAAATGACCTTGTTGGTCAGGGGATCTCTGCTCCAGCAGTTTTGTTGGAAGTATATTCCCGACACAACTCTAACCCTACTCTCAAAGAGGCTGCCCGAAAGCTAAAACCCAAGCAGAGGGAACCCACAGCCTCCACCACAAAATCCAAATCCAGAGTCCCCACTAAACCAAAATCCAAACAAACCAAAAAGGCTGCTCAGGGAAATGAGTCTCCTGAGTCTGCCCATGCCTCACCAAGGCATGACATGGTCACTGGGAGTAGTCAACCAGTGATCCATCCGACTCCACCGGCTCAAACCGCCCAGGATTCCTCTCAACAGGAACCTGGTGCAACTTTTGAAGGGGCAGACACATCACTAGAACCTCTTTCAGTTGAAAAGGTTTCTATTGAACAGCACCAATCTCCCCGGGTGCAATCTGTTTCAAAACCAATTCCTATGGAAACCACCCCAGATAGTCCCACTTTTGTTATTGAAAACATCCTGAATCAGTTGAACACTCCTATCCCCTCCCAGACACCTATCACTACTGGGATAAGCTCCAACATTGAGGGGGAGGACCAACGTGTCTCTGATAACCCACAGGATCATGACTACAACATCAGATCTCCTAGTGTGGAAAGAGAGATTCTGATATCTGACAAGGCTGCTACTTCATCACCTCCATCATTTGGAGTGATTGCTAGTGGTACCATTGCTAAGACCTTGTCAGAGGCAACAACTGATGAAGGGGTTACCCCTGAGGTTGGAAGTCCCCAGAACCAAGAAAAAGGGGCACCTGATCATGTTGAGCCACACTCAACTCAGGTAGATCCTGATACTCTCAGGAGGTCAGATGATTTAGCTAAGGCTACTGATGACCAAAGAACACTTGCTGAGGTTCTGAAAAAGAACCAACTCCTTGAGGCTGAGGTATGTAGACTCAATGAGCTACTCACCAAAATGTCCAAGGACAAAAGTCCATCTTCCCCACTTAACCCACAGATGGCACCTTCTCATTCTGAAGGTCACCCAAACACTTCCCCCACTACTTCACAATTTCAAATGCCGCCAGCCTTTGCTTCAGGCACTAATCCTTTGGGTTCTAGCCCCCCAGAGGCATTAGCTGCTGCCTTTCTACAAATCCTCCCTCTCATCACTCCATTCCTGAAATCAATTATTATTCAAGCCCTTGATGAGAGGTTACCTTCCCAAACTCAAATTCAACAAATGGTTGATGAGGCTGTGACTGCTAAACTTTCAACTCTACATACTCCTTCTTCCCCTGCAGCCAAAAAGGGGGAGTTAGGAACTGAATCAGTCACAACTTCAGCTTCCAAAAGGCCAAGGTCTGAAGAGGTTGCATTTGAAAGGTCTCATGTCATTCAAGTAACTTATAAGAGACAGAAGAAGAACAAACCTGTTGAGATTATCAACAGAGATGATGTGGAAGTTGAGCAGGAAATGGTTGCTAAAGAAATTGACGTTAGTGCTGAACAATTGGAAGCCACAACATCTGATGTACAAGAATTTGATGTACAAGAATTGGCTACAACTTCTGAAGTTCAAACACAGGCTACAATCTCTGAAGTTCAAGTACAAGCCACAACTTCTGATGCACAAGACACTGAACTAGAGGGGGTTCAAATTCCAGAGGTTCAGACTCAGGTTGAGACTCAGGTTGTTGAGGTAAGGGCTCCTCCAAAGAAGAGAAGGCAACTCAGAATTCAAGAAGAAGAAAGTTCTGATGCAGAAGACAGGTTGCCTATCTCCACAGTCATCAAGTCAAAAGTTCAAAAGCCTGCACCTTCAACAACTGGGGTAGATCTGACAGTTCCAAAGAAGAAAATTACTCTTCCTGCCAATTACATTCCTGAAAAGCCATTAGCTTTTGGTCAACAGCCAATTATTACACCAGAGGCTAGGATGTTGGCAGTCAAAGTAAAACTGGAAGAAGAAGAGAGCCAAAAGAAACATGATGAGCAATTCCTCAAGTTGGTGGACAAAGATTATCCTCAGACTTCAACTATCACTGCAATGAAAAAGGAAGCTCAAAGGTTGTATGCTCTGAAATGGACATTTAAATATACGAAAGAATTGATTAAGATGTGGCCTGACCCAAGGGTTCTTCATAGGATTCACAAGAGACAGCCCCCAGCAACTTATGCAAATAGGATCAAAAGGGTGTTGAGTGCTGAAATCATGCTTGGGTCAGTGCTTGATCCTTGGGAAATCATTAATGACTTCAAGAGTGTCTACAACTCGGGTGCAAAAGCTCCTAACTTCTTAGAGAACAAAATGATAAAGAAGGGACTGGTGTATAGGAGGCTGGAACATGTTCAGCAAGAAGAACTCTATTTGTTTTTAGAGGGTAAGCACCCTGATGAGTTTGTGTACAGGGAAATTACAAGAGTAGAACTGAAGGATGGGACTACGGCCAGATACTTGTCTGAATTTTATGGGCCTGAGTCCTTCTTCGAAGGTGAACCTGAAAGAATGACTCCAGAAGAGAAGATGTTACTACTTGAAGCTTTTGTCCGGGAGTCTTTCAGGTTAGTATACAATCAATAGCTTCAATGAGAGGGGTTAATGCTCGTAGTCCATTTCCCCAATGGAGTTCCCTCTCATATTTTGACAGTTAGAGTTTTTGAAAGCTGTTGGTTATCAGGCTTATACTTTAATTGGTCATTTTGATACTGATCTCAAAGAAAAAGACATTTCTTTCTGCCTGGAATAAATAAGTGAGACCTTAAATAAGTTAGAGGTTTTTGGCTGCATTGGTTCAGGGGGAGTTTGTTGGACTAAAAGAACCAATGAGCCTGATCAGAAAAATCTCTAAGTCTCACAGCATTACAACAACTGAAGAAGAACACAAAGGCTGATATTCAAATGTGCTGAAGTCACAAGATCTGAAGAGATGTACAACAGCTGAAGTGTAAGTCGTCAGGTGTTGTAGTGTATAGTTAGTCTTCAGTAGTTTTCTTATTGTTTGTAAAAGTCTGGTGAGTAGTTTACTCATCAGAGGTTTTAGTATTTTGTATTTCAGTAGTTTCAGTATTTGTACTTCAGTAGTTTTGTTCTTCAGTAGTTGTAGAGTTTGTCTTCAGATGTTGAAGACATTCTCAGTCGTTTAGTTAATTTCAGTTGTTTTGTTTTGTCTGTTAGATGTCAACATCATGTGACATCATCAGACGTCACTGCCTTCTATATATAGGCAGTTGACATGATTGTAATGTAACGAAGTTAATCAATTGAATGAGATATTCCTTTTACAGAAAACTTTCTCTCTCTATAACAAACTTGCGTTACTGTTTGATTGAACTTGTTCTTACTTTACTTATGCTAATTCTGTGTTGAATTCCGCTGCTATACTCTACTGATTTATCAATTGAGAACATCTGATCCTACAGTATGAATATTAGGACGATAAATAAAACAAGTTTAATTTGAGTGTGGGTTGGATTGGAAAAGTTGAGGAAAGAAACGTCCATTCCAACCTTTGGCATAAACTTTGATATAGGTTCGTGTTATGCTTATATTTTCGGTATGCTTCCTACAACACAATCAATAAGGCTAATAAACCTATATATGATAATCTATCTATAGTAATAAATAAAAATAATTATAGATATTGTCACAATTCTAGATTGCTTATACTTTGGTTTTCCCGCTTCTCACTTCTATTTAATAACCAATATTAATTATTTAGTTAGGAATTAAGAATTATAAATTAATGATAATGAATTATAATATGTATAATAATTAATATATCATTAATTAATTTTATTTAAAATGAAATTAAACTTGAAGTCTTTAAGTAAACTTATATTTTTATTTAACAATTTCTATTTAGTACTTTAAATATAATCGAATTCAAATTATATTTCTTAAAATATTTACAAATAAATAAATAAATAATGTTACTAATTGTTTAATATAATTCCTTTTAAAATTTTTTAAACATATAATAGGATTGGATGACGAATAATAAATATATATTATATTGAAACAATAAAAAGTAAGTAAGTTTTAATAATCCAAGTTATATGTATTAATATAAATTTTAGTTGAAGTTAATTTAAATGTGTTAAAAGAAGAATAAATATACTTTAATTAAATTATTTATGAATTACATCAAATATTTTAAACATAATTTGATGATTTTATATATTAACAATTTATATTATATTTTATTTAACATGTATAAAACATGAGTTTAATTAGTTAAACTTTACAATGTAATGTTTTTTAATTACGCAACTTTTTGTTAATAGATATGTATATATAACAGTTTTTTAACCCGTGCAATATGCAGGATTTAACCTAGTCCTATAATATAGATCTGTTTGTTTAAGGAAATATATCGTTCAATTTCGATTTCTTCTTTTTCGCTTGGTTCTTTTTCAGTCAAGATATATAGATCATGTTAATGGATTAACTGATGTTTGCATAAGCTTCAATCGACTCCGTCATTCTAGAAATTTATACACGCTTTGTAGATCATGTTTATGGATTAACTAAAATGTATAAAAGCTCTAATTACCTCTCTAGTTTTATTGGTAAGATGTTAATAAGGTAACTAAATAATAAAGGACTTCTAAAATAATATTAGTTCTTTGACTTTTTTTATGAGAGTTTGAATCTTAAATAAATATAACTCCTGGTTGAGTCATGAGTTTTATAAGTTGTGAGTTTCTTCCTAAGAAGGTTGGTCAGGTCATCACTATGTGTTTTTCGAGTATAAGGATGACATATTTGCTAGAATGATTACAAATAAACGCGTTTGTTGTTCAAAAAAAAAACTATCTAAATAAAACGCCCTTAACAAAAGACATTATAGTCTAGTCGGTATCTTGGTGACAATGTCGGTATCTTGGTGACAATGGTACACTTTTTGGCTTCAACATCAATACATCATCACTAAATCGACCCTCACGCTTATGCGAAGATCTAGAGGATTCATGCATATATATATATATATATATATCAAAACCTTCACCATCAAGTGCATAAAAACCAAGATCAAAAACGAGAGTGGTGTTCCCAGTGACGAGCAAGAGTTGGTCTACAATGGTATGGTTCTTCATGACAATGATACGCTTGCTGACTTTCACATTAACAAGGAATCAACACTGACTCTTGTGCGTTTATCAAAGGGTACCATGAAGTTATTCATCAATAATCCAGATGGAATGATTCGTGGTCTGGTTGTCAAACCTTCCGACACCATCCATACATTGAAAATTATGATCTTTAATGATGAAGGTATTAGCCCATGTGAGCAGATAGTGTTATGGGACGGAAAGCGTCTGTCGGAAACCGAACCCCTGTCAGGCTATTGTTCTCTTCTTCCCTCAAAGTTATGGAGTAAGACATCGATTTCTAAATAAGATCAATTTTTTTGACTGTCGTTGCTACAGTCTCGTCTCTATTGCTCTCTGATGCCATCGCTATACATGTCGTTTATATAGATAAGCTTCTAGCGACGACATGTCGTCGCTATTGATCAATATAAAAAAAATCGAATATATTTATTCCACGTCAGCAATGAAAAAAAAATTTTAATATACTATAGCGACGACATGTCGTCACTATTTCTTGATATCTGGAAAACTCTGTGCCGCTTTTTAGCGACGACATGTCGTCGCTATTAGCATATCTGCAAAAAACAGAATTCTGCTGCATTTTTATATTTTCCCAGATTTTTTACAAAATCTTACACAACCAAAATTCATAAACCTGGAAATAATTTAAACATATATCCTACATCATTGAAACAAATATCATACAAACACAAAGTTTAAACATCCAATCCTACATCATCCAAACCAAATCATTCAAAAGTATTATCAAACATACTACTATCAAACATACTACCATCAAACATGAAAATAGTTTCAAGAATTCATTGTCAAGATGCATAGAACCTAATCACTTTCACTTTCTTCTTCTTCTTCATTTTGGGAATCTTTTTGTTGTTGAAACGATTGGCGCATTGTCTGGCAAAGTCTGCTTGCATCTTGTGCAAGTTTTCGTTCATTTGGGTTTGAACTTCTTGTTGCACCTGCTCTCTCATTTGTTGCTCCCAATTTTGTTGCCATCCTTGAGATTGAGTGGAATAAGAACTTGACATTTCAGCAGGTACGCTTTTAACAACTCTACCCACTCCACGAATATGTCCACGCCTTTCACCTAAAGCATGTTTCATCACATCATATTCGTCGAAAATTTCCGAACTTGAGTTGTCGCCCAACCTTCTTGCTTCATTTTGAATCCTTTGCTATAATAAACAATACAATTAATTAGAATTATATACAACTTGAGCATTTTAACCTTACTTGACAAATTTAAAACAAAAGTTTGACACTTTAACCTTATTAAAGCTAGTTTTAGTTATTTTGACCAATTAACACACAACTTTGACACTTAACCTTATTAAATCAAGTTTAACTTATTTTGACCCGTTTAAGCACAACTTTCACACTTTAACCTTATTAAAGATAGTCTAACCTTATTTTGACATGTTTAAACTAAAGTTTGACATTTTAACCTTGTTATAGCTAGTTTGACTTATTTTTACCAATTAATTCACAACTTTGACACTTTAACCTTATTAAAGCTTGTTTAAGTTATTTTGACTCGTTTAAAACAAAAGTTTGACACTTCAACCTTATTAAAACTAGTTTGAGTTATTTTGACTCATTTAAGCACAACTTTCACACTTTAACCTTATTATAGATAGTGTAAGTTATTTTGATCCGTTTAAACTAAAGTTTCACATTTTAACCTTGTTATAGCTAGTTTGACTTATTTTTATCAATGAACACATAACTTTGACACTTTAACCTTATTAAAGATAGTCTAACCTTATTTTGACCCATTTAAACTAAAGTTTGACATTTTAACCTTATTAAAGCTAGTTTGAGTTATTTTGACCAACTAAAACACAACTTTGACACTTAACCTTATTATATCAAGTTTAACTTATTTTGACCCGTTTAAGCACAACTTTGACACATTAACCTTATTAAAGATAGTCTAACCTTATTTTTACCCGTTTAAACTATAGTTTGACATTATAACCTTGTTATAGCTAGTTTGACTTATTTTTACCAATTAATTCACAACTTTGACACTTTAACCTTATTAAAGCTTGTTTAAGTTATTTTGACTCGTTTAAGGTATTTTGACCCGTTTAAACAAAAGTTTTAACCTTATTAAAGCTAGTTTGAGTTATTTTATCCAATTAACACACAACTTTGACACTTTAACCTTATTAAGCCTAGTTTGGGTTAAAATTTCAAAGTAAGCATAAACAATATTTTCTAAAATGCCTAAATGCACACAAAGACAAGGTATGGCTCTCCTTGTTAATCAAAGTCAATTACTGGTACGTCTAACCCAGCCATAAATGCCTAAGATGCAATAACAAAGTCATAAAACCAAAGTTTTTACTAACCCAGTCTTGCTCTGCCAAATCATTTGCCCAACCTAATCCTGGCTTATAATGCGTCTTCTTCCAGCCATCAACAATGCTTGTGGTCCCGTGCTTCTCCATCTGTAAGTAACAAAAGTTTTAGTTTCGTTCTAATATGTCTATTAATACGTAAGTTTCTAACCTCAGTCCATCGCTTCTGTGAATATGATTCACTCCCATGAAAACTTGGATATCGTTGTTTTGATCTATTTGCTTTATTTTTTCGGATCTTTTCATGTAAGCATCAGATTTAAACAGCTTATCAATTAGTTCAACCCACTCAGATTGATTCATGTACTCTGGAGGAAAATTTTTGGCCTTTTCAATGTTTTCATAGCCACCATTGGCTAGAAAATGCTTTTTTACCTTTTGTTTACGATCTTTGTAGCTTCGTGCACACTCGGCATTGATTCCAAGCTTTACTCCCTCCCATAAACCTTCATCTTGCAAAGCTTGAAGATCAAAAAATTCCTGCAAAACGAATGTAATAGAAAGAATTTTAAAAGTTATGAAATATAAATATAAATAAAAATTACAATGTATACTTACAAAGAGTGTCGGATATATGGCCTGTTTGTATTCATTAGGCACATCTTGCCAACTAGCATAATAAAAAGGAACAGTCTTTCCCACCTCATTTGATATGAGCCTTATGAAATCTGAGCTGTTATCTCCAACAAACCTATATTGATCTTCATCAGTAGTCACCGCAAGAGGTAAAGGTCTTTTGTTGTTTTGTTCATATTTTTTGTATAAAGTTAAGTTTTTGCCCTTCGATCGTCTCTTTTTGGGTTGTGCTGCATCAATACATGAAATTAAAAAGTTAACAAGTTTAAAAGAGATTATCAATTAAAACAAATATATATTCATCTATAATAGAAACAAGTAACTTACAAGACTCACAACCACCCGGGAGCCTATTTGGATTCCAAGGATCTTCATTCCCTCCATCTCCTCCATGATATGTAGTCATGTCCTTATCAAAAACAAATAAAGTATAGTAAAATATATAAATATACATATATTAATAAATTTTAACAACTACAACAAAATTAAACTTTCATCATCCTAAATCATGGGAGTAAATTTTAATAATTACAACAAAATTAAATTGCAAACATACATTTAATCAGAATCATCACTACAATAAGGTGTGTTTTCAAGACCATTATCGTCATCGTCGTCATCATCATTATCATCATTTAATTCTTCTTCTTCTTCATCTGAATGGTATGCATCTTCATTTTCTTCACTATTATCAATTAAAGTTTCATCATCCTCACTCAAGTCTATATTAATTGGGTCACCACCTTCACCATGACTCGTGCTCATAGGCAAGTAGCCCAAGTCAACAACCAAGTTACAATGAACATCTTGAGTGTCCCGTAAGACACATGTCTCATCATCATTGACTCGTACACTTGACTCACCAACTTCACAAACTGAATCGGCAATGAAATTATAGTCAGATGATTGAGTGTCATGCAATAAATCTATCTCATTAGCAACACTCATACTTGGATGGTCCCAAAGTTTTCTATGATGCACATCTTGCACAACTCTCCAATTGGTAGAGGTTCGATAAGGATCTTGGAGATAAAATACTTGTTTAGCTTGTGTAGGTAAAATATATTGTTTGGTGTCATACCATGCATTACCAACATACCATTCACGACTGAAGTCAATAAGTGTGATATTGTCTTTCTTAATTAATCTCTTACCCGATGTGTCAAACCATTTACAACGAAATAATACAACCGAGTGATTGTCTATGTAATTCAACTCTATGATATCCTCTAGTTGACCATAAAATGGAGTGCCATCTTCTCCTATTGTAACAACACCACTATTCTGAGTAGTGCGTCGGACATCACGATTATTTACCACAAATCTAATACCATTAATTATGCATGCACTATAAGAATATGCGTTCAAGGAACCATGTGCCAATGCCTTCAATTCGCTTTTACACTCCGGAGACAAAGATGAAGATGAAGATGTATTTGCTTTATATTTAAACCATGAAGCAAATTCTGTTTTCATATCACTATTTGGAAATTGTGATAAAAATTCTCTAAACAAGTAACAAAAAGTTCAAATTAGTGTATGATGATTATAGAAAAAATGAATATAAAAAGGTAAACAACTTACGATTTATGGCCTTGAATTTCATCACAGTTGTTTAGTACAAACCATTCTAACGCCTTTTTTGCATCCACACATAGTCCAATGATTTTTTTCTTTGAAATTGGTCTACATTGTGATGAAAACACATGCAGTTGTCTCTTTGGAATATCAGCATCTGCATTTCTATCAAGACGGTTGAATTTTGTTTGCATACCTTCAAGATACATAGAGCAGAATGTCAATGCTTCATCTGCAACATAACCTTCAGCTATTGAGCCCTCGGGCCTGGCTTTGTTTCTAACATACGCCTTTAAATTTTTCATGTATCTTTCAAAAGGATACATCCACCTCATGTAAACAGGCCCACCAAGAATGGCTTCTTCAGGTAAGTGAAGAATTAAGTGAACCATTATGTCAAAAAAAGCCGGAGGATATATCAATTCCAAGTTGCATAATATCTTTACCACTTCTTTATGTGCATTAGCCATGTCATTCGCATCTATTGATCGTGCACAAATTTTTTGAAAGAAGGTGCAAAGGTCACATATTGCAGTAGCAACATTTGATGGCAAACCAACTCGAACCCCTACTGGTAGTAGTCGTTGCATAAGGATATGATAATCATGAGACTTTAACCCGGCTATATTTGAGTTATTAGAAATAACCTTATTTTTAAAGTTTGAACCGAAACCATCAGGGAGTCTCACTCCTCTAATAAACTTACAAATCGTTCTCGATCACCAGGTGTGAAAGAGTAAGGAGCATGTGGTTGGTAAACCATGTTGTTATTTTTTGTTAGCCACAGATTTTTTCGAATACCCAAATTTTCTAAGTCTTTTCTAGCATTTAGTGTGTCTTTTGATTTTTCATTCATTAGTAAAGTACCCAATAAACTCTCACACACATTCTTCTCCACATGCATAACATCAAGATTGTGTTTTAGCTCTAGAGAAGACCAATAATCCAACTCAAAGAAAATGCTCTTTTTGTTCCAATTAAACTCTGATGCATCACGCTTTCTTTTGATACCTTCATGGCTAGGATGTTTTCCCGGAACACGATTGGGTAGACTATTGAGTTGTTCTAATATCTGTTTATTATTCAATCGTTTAGGTGGACCTGTTGTCTCTTTTTTCCCATTGAACATCAAATTTTCCCTCCATTTATGTTTGCGGTCTAAGAATCTTCTATGACCAACAAAAGCTATTTTATTAGTTACACGACATGAAGGTGTGTCTATGTTACAAGTTGGACATGCTTTATAACCTTGGCCGCTCCATCCAGACAAGCTGCTACGAGCAGGAAAATCATTAATAGTCCACAATAGAGCCGCACGCATCTTGAATATGCTTTTAGTTGAAGCATCTAGCATTTGAAGCGCCTTCAACCTATAGCATTTTCAATTCATCCACCAAAGGCCTCAAAAAAACATCAATGTCTTTTCCAGGTGATTTAGGACCTGGAATCAACAAAGTTAACATAAAAGAAGACTCTTTCATACATAGCCAAGGTGGCGTATTGTATGTTGTCAACACCACTGGCCACATACTATAAGACAGATTCATGTTTCCAAATGGATTAAAGCCATCAGCCGCCAAACCCAAACGAACATTCCTGGGTTCATTGGCAAAATCAGGGTATATTTTATCAAATTATTGCCATGCCTTCCCATCAACCGGATGACGCATTATACCATCTGTTGAGCGTCCTGTATTATGCCATATCATATCTTTAGCCATGAATCTAGAACTAAACCTTCGTCGAAGCCGAGAAGTTAAAGGAAAGTAACGCAACACTTTTTTTGGAACTTTCTTTCCCTTTGTATTTTTGTCAACCCATCTGCTCTCATTACACACCGGACAATCTTGCAAGTCATGATTTTCTTTCCAGAACAACGCGCAGTCATTAATGCAAGCATGGATAGATTGGTATCCCAACCCAATCTTTTTTAGCTTCTTTTTAGCTTGATAATGTGAGGCCGGGATATGATTTTCTTTTGGGAATGCATCTCTTAAAAATTCTAAAAGTTGATCAAATGAACTATCTGTCCATTTGTTGATTACTTTAATATGCATCAATTTTGCTATAAAGTTTAAAGAAGACATCCAGCTACAACCAGGGTATAATTCGGTGTTCAACTCCTTGAACAATGCGTCAAATTCCGGGTCTAAACCACTTTCATCTTCATGTGTATTTTCTTCATTTGCATTGTGCTCTGCCATAACATCATCAATAACATCAAACATTTCAAGACTTCTTGTATCATGTTCATGTGTTCTTGAATCAAAAAGGGCTTCTACTTTGTCAGCATTAGCATATCTTTCACCATGATAATTCCATGTCTGATAAGATTGTAGAAACCCACGACTATGTATGTGGGCATAAACCGTATTCAAATCATGCCGAATCGAATTAACACAGCGTCTACACGGGCAAAACGTTTTACCTTGGCTATCAACATGGTTTTTTGCTATCTCTATAAAGTTGAGAAGGCCTTCTTTGAAAGCAGTAGAATTTCGATTTCCCAAAGTAATCCAACTCTTATCGATTGTCATAATGATCTATAAACTTAACAAATCTAAAACCATTTAAAATTTAAGCAAAACAATCTTGACATAACTAAAACCATTTAAAATTAACAAACTTTACATAACTAAAACCATTATGTAATCAACAAACTTAAATTCAACTAAACAATTTAAAATCTAAGTAAAACAATCTTGACATAACTAAAACCATTTAAAATCTTGAAATAAGTAATATGTATTCAACAAACTTCAATTGAACTAAGGCATATAATAAGCATTATGTAATCAACAAACTTTACATAACTAAAACCATTTAAAATCTAAACAAAACAATCTTGACATAACTAAAACCATTTAAAATTAACAAACTTTACATAACTAAAACCATTATGTAATCAACAAACTAAAATTCAACTAAAGCACATCAACATTATGTAATCAACAAACTTAAATTCAACTAAACAATTTAAAATCTAAGTAGAATAATCTTGACATAACTAAAACCATTCAAAATCTTGAAATAAGTAATATGTATTCAACAAACTTCAATTGAACTAAGGCATATAATAAGCATTATGTAATCAACAAACTTTACATAACTAAAACCATTTAAAATCTAAACAAAACAATCTTGACATAACTAAAACCATTTAAAATTAACAAACTTTACATAACTAAAACCATTATGTAATCAACACACTAAAATTCAACTAAAGCACATTAACATTATGTAATCAACAAACTTAAATTCAACTAAACAATTTAAAAACCAAGTAAAACAATCTTGACATAACTAAAACCATTTAAACAAATAAGATTTACAACAAACTTAACAAATCTACAACATTCAAAACAAATAAGATTTACATACATATAATATTAACAACAAAAAAAACCCCAACCATATGAACATACCTTAGAAAATCTTTCCAAATTCTTCAAATCTTGAACCCTAAAAACAATTTAAACAAACAAAATTACTAAACATAGATACACACACTAAAAAACGTCACTTTACAACACCAAAATTACTAAACACACATCAAATCTTGTTTTGAAAAAAAAAAAAGAGATGCTAAACACTTCAAATCTTATGAAAAACCTTCCCATTAGTGAAATTATCAAACAAATAATGGATCCAACCACTTAAACATGTAAAAAAATCACTTAAAAGGACCAAAAAATCGACTAACCTCGTAGGGGCGACGGGAGACGCGAACCAACACTTAGAAATCTGAAAATGAAACTGAATTTGCGTTCTGATAGGTTTTAACCCGAACTAATTTTTAGCGACGACATGTCGTCGCTATTGCTCTCACCCAAACGACGTCGTTCTATTAAATGAATTATTCCCGGAATAAAAAATGCGCAAAAAACATTTAGCGACGACATGTCGTCGCTAAACCCTACTCAAAGGCGCCAAAATTTTCCCAAAAGCCCGCCTAAACTTTTCCGCTGCCCTCTATAGCGACGACATGTTGTCGCTGATTCTAACTTCATTTTTTTTTCTCGCAATCCTGGTTATATAATAATAATGATTAAAAAAATTAAATCACTCTATAGCGACGACAAGTCGTCGCTATTAATAATAAATTTTTAATTTTTTTGTCTTTGTTATTTAATTATTTTATTATAATGTAATCTTTATAACTTAATTAATAATTTAATTGTCTTTTTATAGTTTAATTATCTTTTGTATTATATTAGTTATTTAATTATGTTTTTTATTATTTTTGTTATTTACTTGTTTATTTATTAATCTAATCTTTGTACAATTTGATTTATAATTCAAGAAATTAATTTTTATTTTATTTAAAAATACACATAATTAAGGATTATTTTTTTTAAAGAGATATATAATCATATATATACACATAAATAAACATACATACATACACACATACACACATACACACACACACACATTTACACATACACTTAAGCAGATATACACATAAGTCTGCATACATTTACATATACTCACATACACATAAGCACATGTGCGTATATTAATCTCATGTATCAAACAAATGTATCACCACATATATAAACAAATATACGCATGCACTTAATAACAAACAACTATACAAATAGATTCTTGAATGTATGTAATCAAATACAAGTAACACTGTAGCATCACATCGTTGAAACAAATCTATAGTGGCATGCACATATGTATTCAAACACAAATTAGCCTACATGTAGCATCACATCATTCAACGAAATTCATAGTGGCACGCACAGATGTATTTAAATACAAATTAGCCTACATATAGCATCACATCATTCAAACAAATCCATAGGGGCACACACAGATGTATTCAAATACAAATTAGCCTAAACTTAACAAATCACATCATTGAAACAAATCCATAGCGGCACGCATAGATGTATTCAAATACAAATTAGCCTACATGTAGCATCACATAATTCAACGAAATCCATAGTGGCACGCACAGATGTATTCAAATACAAATTAGCCTACATGTAGCATCACGTCATTCAAACAAATCCATAGTGGCACGCACAGATGTATTCAAATACAAATTAGCCTACATGTAGCATCACATCATTCAAACAAATCCATAGTGGCATGCACATATTTATTCAAATACAAATTAGCCTACTTGTAGCATTACATTATTCAAACAAATGAATTAACACACATGTACACCCAAGATTAAACAAAACCCAATGAAAATGAAGAAATATGTTGGAGATCTTATTCACTAATCACTGATCACCTAGTTCTTGAAGATATGATTCACTGATCACCCAATTATTGAAGTATGTGTTCGTGTGCAAACCCAGTTCTTAATGATTTTATTGAACTACATATTTCGACACCTAAAATGTTATTTCGACCGTATCATTGTACTAAACGTTGTAGATGTTCGTTTGAGCTCAATTCACGTGGAACCACACAATTAAAATAAAACCATTCTTTTATTTTATCAGGTAAAAAAATGACAAATGAAAATGATAAATTTTATTATGCATATATACATAATTATAAATAACTATAAAGATAATAAAAAAAAGATAATTTAAAACAAAAAGAAAACTACACAAAAAATGGAAAATAAAATAATTAGACAAATAGCGACGACATGTCGTCGCTAAAAATGTCCATATTTTATTTTTCCAGCTTCTTTAAAGGAAAATAAAAAAAAAACAATTTTTCTAATTTAAGTTATAGCGACGACATGTCATCGTTACTAATTTCCCCCAATTTTTTTGATTTTTCCGGTTAAATAGAAAATGAATAATTCAAAATTAAATATTTTAGCGACGACATGTCGTCGGGATTGGAAAGATGAAAATTTTCCCTCCCTTTTCATATTTTCCCGGTTTAAAAGAAAATGAAAAAAAAAATTTAATACTTTATTTAGTGACGACATGTCGTCGCGAAAAGAAATGTTGCTTTTTTTCCGTTGACTAACCACTTATCGATAGACACGTGGCGGAGGAACTTGGAAAAATATTCTGTCGGTTTTGCAACGACATGTCGTCGCTAAAACTTAATCTGTGGCGACGACAAAAGTCGTCGCTATAGACGTCGTCTCTATATGCCCATATCCTTGTAGTGATGCATTTCTAATGAATCAACCCTCGATGTTCTTTTAATCCAGAGGGGGTGTAAGATTATGCTACTTTATCTTATAATCCGTTGTTATATTGGAAGATGATGTTTCTTTCTTTTGGATGCAGTTCCTTTTTGTACACTTTTTTGTCGACAAGTGTTTGAATTAGTTGGAAGCCTGATCTAGACAGTGTTTAACTGAATGATCTATATATGTATTACTGCTACTCAAATGATATAGTCAGTCACTCTGTTTTGTTACTTGTTTACAAGAATTTGAAGCCTTTACTATAACACACATCATGGTCATATCTAGTATTATCGCACCATTAGTAAAGTTTTTTTTTAATCAACAAACACCTGGTCACCCGGGATCACCTTCCGTTCGAATAACAGAGCTTGGTGACCTGACACACCTATGAACCGCTCAAGATGAAACTTACAATTAGAAAAACCCTTGGTTCAACCCAGTGTGATATTTGTTTTATGTGAGACTTCAACTTAATATCTTTTATAATAAAAGTCAGGACTGCTACTAGGTTAGAAGTCCTTTTGTCACCATTATTTAAGTTAAGGTAGGTTTTAAAGAAGGTAAGATGTAGAAAACTTTACTATAACAATGTTGAATATATTAAACGACGTAAAACAGATTAAAAAACCAAGGTTAATTCAATTAAAGGAGTAAGAACAACTCTTGTGCATTGGGTTTATCCATCTAAGAGCATATGAGGGCATGCAACGGGTTGGTTTTATGTTCCAACCAAACCAAAACTTAAATTCACGGTTATAAGATTTTTGAGAAACATAACTGTTAAGTAGTTTTAGGGTAAATTTTACTTTTATTCTTTTAGTTTTACACAAAATTTAAGAAATAATCATTTATGTTTTGAAATATCAAAATCATTCATTTAAGTTTTCAAATGTTGCAAACTCGATGATTCATTCGTTAACTTTGTTAAGTATTAACAGAATAAGTTAACTCGAGTTTGCAACATTTGAAAACTTAAATGATTGATTTTGATATTTTAAAACAGACAAATTGGATTTAAATAATCCAAACATTGATCAATTGACCGCTGCAGGTCCCCAGTATGAAAATCCTTGATAACGGTCCGAACTTTCGAAATATTTAACTCTGGCGGACCGCCGTAAAAAAAACCTGACTTTAATAACTAGCGGTTTAAAATTTAAATAAATGTTCGTGAGGTAATTACGATCAAATTAATATAATGATGCCCATTATTCGATAATGTAAGTATGTGTTAAAAGCATCTGAACATTAAACATATGTGCTTAAAGTGAGAATGAGACTTAAAAATAAGAGTTTAAATTAAAAATAAAACTTTTAAAATTAATTAATCTTTAGAATGATTGAAAGAATAATTTGTGAATTGAACAATTCGTTGTGCAGCAAAATAATTTAATATTTTTTAAAAAGTATAATTACTTTTCACTAATAATTACACTTTCAAAAATTATAGATAGTAATTTTTTTAGTTAATGAAATTGTGTTATGCTAGGATAATTTAGGTTTTAACCTTATGTTTGCCGTTTGTGGGTAGTTTAGGTAAAAATGAAATGTGTTTTTTGTTTTGGTAAAAAGTTTCTTTGATACAAAAAGTATAGAAAGGGCTTTGGGATGAACATATGTAATCCTCTTAATTTTTAGATTAAATTACGGTTTTGAATCCTATGGTTTAAGTGTTTTAACTATTTCTATCTAAAATATAATATTCTATCAATTCAGCCCAATGGTTTAGACAACTAACGTTTTTGGCTCCTAACCATATTTAGGTTTTGGGTCAAAACCGATATAATAGTTAATTTTGAGGGGCCAAAACCGATAATTGTCTAAACCACAGGGGCTAAATTGATATAAGATTCTATTTTAGATCAAAATAGTTAAAACACTCAAACCACATGAGCCAAAACCGTAATTTACTCTAATTTTTAAAATAGATCATTTTAAACATGGTTTAGTATTATATATTAAATAAATTTGTTGTCATTTACTAATGTTTTATATATTAAAATATATAATAGTGTTATTTTATCATTGTTTTATTCAAAACTTGTCATGTAATAAAATACGTATTGCAGATTATTGTGACTTTAAAAAAGTCAAACTATTAAAAAATTAACATATATTATATAGACTATAATGGTAAGGAAGCAATACGTCATGTTTACAAATTTCATCACAAGTGTTAGGTTAATTATATAAACATGTTTAAGTGCATAACTAAAATATATGAAGTTAAAACAATTTAGTTGTAGAGATCAAAATATAGAAAAAAAAATTTAACGTTAGCGTCTACCAAAACTCTTTAGCTGTTATCGGTCTCATTCTTAATTCACTACCAACATGTTACCATCAATCAAAAACAACATTGTGTTATGCAACATGTTTACGAACTTCATCACATATATTGTATCGCTGACATTAACATGTTTAACTATATAAATAAAATGTATAAAGTTACGATAATTTTGTCATAAAGGCTAAAACATAAATGTAACATATCATTATTATTATTGTTTTTTTAAAATTAAAAACGAAAGTATTTTTATGAAAAATCAAATTAAAATTAAATATTAACTATAAAAAACATATTTTATAAAAGAAAAAGAACTAAAGGATTATTTTGAAATATTAATGATGGTAGTTTGAGGAGTTTTTTCTCAAATGAGTGTATTCAAAAAAATTTACTAAACATATATAGTTAAAAACTTATTTATCATAACGAGTGTTTTTCTTAATTATTATCATTTTTTTTATTTTAAATTAGTGCAAAGTAATGAAAGATTAAATATATTTTTTTGAACTTTTTGGAAAACACCTGTTGTTTGTGATGGGACCACATTGCAAATTGAGTTTTTAGGTAACATTACATGTAGTCATCCAACCCCTATCACTTTACGTAAGCGTCAGGTAGGTGCCAAATAATCAACCAACATCATTACTCACATATTACTTTACATCATCATTACATGTGTTATCATCACTCCCTATCACTCCACGTTATCACCCATCACCCCCCCCCCATTTTTCCCTTTCTACTTCCTATTCACGCCGTGACCTCTCTCACATCTTGCCCCTCACGTCCCTGGTCACGCTCCTGTGTAGTGGAGGATGACACTAACGCTGTGTTCTCGAGTTTATTAAAAGAGAGAACAAAAAAGAAAAGAAAGAAAAGCTAGGTAATTTTGCCTATGTTTCCTTCCACTACCCTTCATTTTTTTTTCCTTAAATGAAACTCGAGAACACAATATGTTATATTTCTTTTCTCTTTCCTCGTTAAATGAAACCAACGAACACAAAATATTTCTCATTTTCTTTCATTTCCTTTCTTTTCTTTTTTTTCAATGAACTCGAGAACAGAGCGTAAGGAATGTGACCAACCCCTCCCACGTCCTACTCATGTATCATTACATATGATCTAATGGAATGGAATAGAATATGTAGTTACCAGTTTCAAACAAAAGTAAAACCCTCAGTCTCAGCACCTAACGATAAAACCAGACGGTAAAGTAATGGCCGACGATTCTTCCCTGAGGAAACCCGTCGGCGGCGACCGAGACGGAGACGACAGGCCTGGTGACCGGAAGAGAAAAGACCCTAATGACGGTGACGATTATTTCCAAGTGGAAAATGGCGACGATGGCGAGATAAAGGGTAAGCATTCTTCCGATCATCTTCCTTAATGTTTGCTATTTTTAGACCTAATTTAAGATTTATTAGTGATGACCACCACCGGAAAGATCTTCTGTCTCCAAGTCAAAGGCTCAGACACCATCGGCAGACTGAAACTCAAAATCCAGGGTGTGGAAGCCATCCCCTTTGACGAGCAGGAACTGATCTTCAACAAAAAGGTTCTTGAAAACATCAGTACCCTTGGTAACTTATGCATCAAGAAACAATCCATCTTCTTCCTAATGCAAAAATCAGTCGAATTGATGGAAATATTTGTGAATTCCACCACCGAAAAGCCCATATCTTTGTCTGTAAAACCCAAAAACACCATTGCTGACGTGAAGCAGATGATGTGTTTAAAGAACAATATTCCTGTTGACGAGCAGGTGTTGATTTTCAATAACATGGTTCTTGGTGACAGCGGGACCCTTTTTGACTTCCACGTCAGCAGGAAATCTACACTCACGCTTATGCATAGACCAAAGGGATTTAAGGGAGTCATGTTGATTTCTATCAAAACCCTCACTGAAGAAGTAATTAGACTGTCAGTCAAACCCTCAGACACCATTAGCAGCTTAAAAGCAAAGATTGTGGGTAAAGTTCATATTTCTGTCAATGAGCAGGAATTGATCTTTGACAAAACGGTTCTGCACAACAGCAACACACTTGCTGATTGTGGCATCTATAATGCATCCACTCTCACACTTATGCGAGTATCCAACGGATTGATGCGTATATTCATCAAGACCCTTACTGGAAAGACCATTACCATGGATGTCAAACCCTCAGAAACCATTAACAATGTGAAATCCAAGATTTACGATAAGGAAAAGATCCCCGTGTGTCAACAGAGGCTCGTGATGCTCCTTTATAACGGAAGGAACCTGGAAGATAGCCCTACTCTTGCTGACTATAATGTCCCAAGTGAAGCAATTTTTACCATCTCGATTTGCCGAACAAGAGAAGGATGATGATGATGGCGGCGGAGGTGGCGGTGGTGATGGTGATGGTGTTAGATTAGAGCAGCATATCTTATGACCTAGTAATTATTGTAGTAAAAGATGATGCCTAGTGTCTTCTCCTTCTTGTTGTTTACAAAGTATTTTAATCAACTGGAAGCTTATCTTACAATATTGTTGAACTTATCATCTAACACAAGCACATGTTCATTGAAACAACTAGTAAAATCTTGAAGAAAATATTTGACATTCTTTGATTATATGTAATCTTGTAAGTTGTAAAATCTTGCTAGGATCTACTATGTTGGATAAAGTTTGTTTGCATATTTTATGAAGAATATGAATAAAAACTTTCTAGTATAGGATAAAGGGGAAAAAGTTTATACTTTAGCATCAATGTGCCCATACTGCAATCATGGGATTAGTGAAGGTCATTAGTTGTTTAGATAATATATTTCTTGTTTTTATATTCTGTTTTGTAAAGCCTGTTGCAAGAAGTAAAGGGATATTCCGGTTTTCGATTATCTAATAAACCGCTTAATGAAATAGATTATCTTTACATTCATTTCAAAAAATTCCATGTTCCCTTCCCGAACCAAACATGAATCGACTCGGGGAACTCATCGATTCATCTAGTACTAGTATTAAAATATATAAATCATTTATCAAAGTGTTTGTGCCCCAAAAGTAACACGTTTGGGGTTTATAATCACATCTTCAATCAGGTAAATGGGACCAACATGACTAAACTACAAACAAACTTACCCAGTATATTCCCGCTTTTTAGTAGGGTCAGGGGAAAAAGATAGACACAAACCTTACTCCTATCCCAGTTGGGATAGAGAGGTTGCTTCGAAAGAGTCCCTGGCTCAAAGTTATCGTTTGAAGTTGATCATCCCAACATTTTTAACGTTATTTTCACAAAATAAGTAAAATAACGTTAAAATTAGTGCAATTTTACTTTGGTCACTTGAGGGCCCACACATATATACATTATATGTGTACACCGTAAATGGGGCTAACATGGCTAAACTACCAACAGCCTACTTTTTTAGTAAAAACTTGCTTTATTCATATCCGCTTCTTTGATAATTTCTTCAACTTATGATCTAGTAATTCTTATAGTAAAAGATGATGCCTAGTGTCTTTTGAAGTAGTTTTCTTTTGCTACTTGTTTACAAAGTATTTTAATTAACTGGAAGCCTATCCTACAATATTGTTGAATTTATCATAAAACCGATTAAAATTATAATATAGACTAGCTTACTTAAAGTATATTAGTTTGGTGGAGTAATTTAAAAAGAAGAATATGGTAGGTTTACCGTTTAAAAATATGAATGATTATGATCTGTTATACTCATATAGCGAAATGATTAAAGCTTGCATGTTGTGATATGCTAGTACAATTACAAGAAACCTATAAAGTTGCGGCAATAGGTTATGAAGATTAAAAAAATAAATAAAAAAACACTTTTATGCTCTATACGCTACAATAAGGATTAAAATACAAGAAAAGTCAAAAACGACATCACGTGATGCATTTTGATTGCGACTCTATTAGGTGTGTTGTGTTAGTGACATTAACATTGTTAATAAAATAAACATATGAAGACACGACAACTCGATTATGAGGGTCAAAATATATATAAAAGAAAATTATATAATAATACAAGTGTATTTTAACCGATTTCGTCTATATTTTTCACAAAGCAAAACATTTTCGTATCCTACTTTTCAAAATTGAAGGATTAGTTTTATGGATATGATTCCTAATCTATTTATTTATTTATTAATAAAAGAGTATAAATTGAGTCACATGTTATTATCATAATTCACTTAATAATATTTTACCAACCAAATCGACCATGATACTTTTTCATGTCAATCTAAAAGAATTCAATCATTCTCAGACAAATATCTGTATTTTCAAAATCTTTAATATAATTAATGTTCAATCATCACTTATATTATTCACCTACCTATTGCAATGGTTCACACCAACAATAGAAAACAATTGACACTTTCACCTTATATCTACGAGTTCACTTACGTTATGATCTTGAGTTCATTAAAAGAGAAAAGACGGGTAACGAAAAGGAAGAGGAAATATATTTGTGTTTTTGAGTTTCATTTAAAGAAGGAATGCAAAAAAAAAAAAAAAATAATAAAACATGTAGTGTTTATGAATTTCACTTAAGGAATAAAAGGGTTGGAAATTAGACAAAATTGCTTTAGTTTTTTTTCCTTTAATTTAGAAGTAAACGTAAGAAAAAATTTCCATTCTTTGCATTTTATTTTGCCTGTTTTTGGTTCTCTCGTTGAGAGAAAATTCAGGAACATAATGTTTATGAGAGAGAAAAAAGGGAAATTGAAGGAAAATGAACACAGT
Source organism: Mikania micrantha (assembly GCA_009363875.1). NCBI lineage: Eukaryota > Viridiplantae > Streptophyta > Magnoliopsida > Asterales > Asteraceae > Mikania > Mikania micrantha. Next base: position 51,781,937 of record CM018686.1, read on the forward strand.
GTTCCTTAGTTTCATTTAACGAATAAAAAGGAAGAAAAATAAAATAGCTTGTGTTCTATAGTTTTACTTAAAAAAAAAGAAGAGAAAATGGGGGGAAAAAATAGGCAAAATTCTCAAGACAAAGCCGTTATTTTTTAAACAGTAAAGACTACATTAACAAAATATTTTATTTTAAGTTGAAATACTTAAATCAATAAAAACACACGAACCAAAACCGTAATTTATTATTCCTTTATGTTTCATTTTATTTATTGTTTGATTCTCTACAAAACGACGTCAATCAATCATTTACAATGCCAATTGAAACGGTTTACACAAATAACTGGTGAAGCAAAACCCTCACCGACTCAGTAACTCGTTCACTCTCTTCTCTCAATATGAAAAAGTTAACGACAAAACCAGAGGAAAAAGGTCGGTCGGATAAGAGCAAAGTAATGGCTAAACGTTATTCGCTGAGGAAACGCATCGCCGGCGCCGGACCCGGTAATCGTAAAAGAAAATACCGTACTGACGTCGGCGATTATTTCCAGGTGGAAAATAGCGACGATGGCGAGATAAAAGGTAACCAATCTTCCCATCATTTTCATTAACCTTTTAAATATTTGGAAAATTATCAAAATAATCAACCTTGACCCACTTTTTGTCAAAATATTCACCGAAACTTAGCCGATTTCAGTTTAGACTTCGTGTCTAAAGACGTCTTAAACGCTGATTTCAATTTAGTCGGTTTGGTGTCTCAAGAAGAAACATATAGCCCACATGTTGGCGGTTTTGTCGGGTTCTAAATGAGTATCTTAAAACTCATTTTCTACCGGCGTTTAAGACGTCTTTAGATGCTTATTCTGATGTTTTATTGAGTCTTAAAGATTCTCATTTTGACGTCTTTTAAGTCGTCACATCAGTTAAATTAGATAAGGTAATATCCATCTAGAATCGACGCCTAAAGACAAAAAAAATGTAGAACGCACGTCAAACTACTTTTTATACCTGACAAAGCCGTCAAAATGTGGGCCCGTATGTTTCTTCTTGTAACACAAAAGTACATAAATCCGCATCTAAAGCGAGGTTTAAAACTGAAATGGGGCTAAATTTCAGTTATTATTTTAGTAAAAGCTAAAAAGTGAGTTTAACACTGATTATTTTGGTGATTTTCCGTGCTTCATTTATGATTTACTAGTGAGGACCGCCACCGGTAAGATCATCTGTCTCCAAGTCAAAGGTTCAGACACCATCGGCAGATTGAAACTCAATATACAGGCGGTGGAAGACATCCCCTTTGATGAGCAGGAACTGATCTTTAACAAAAGGGTTCTTGAAAACATCAACACCCTTGGTGATTTGGGCATCAAGAAACAATCCACCTTCACCCTTATGCGAAAATCAGTCGATTTGATGGAAATATTTGTGAATTCCTCCACCAAAAAGCCCATATCTTTGTCTGTCAAACCCAAAAACACCATTGCTGACGTGAAGGAGATGATGTGTTTAAAGAACAGTATTCCTGTTGATGAGCAGGTGTTGATTTTCAATAACATGGTTCTTGGTGACAGCGGGACACTTTGTGACTTCCACGTCAGCAGGAAATCTAAACTCACACTTATGCGTAGACCAAAGCTAATTAGTGGCATCATGATATTCTGTATCATGACCCCCACTGTAGAAATAATTTTTGACTCAGGCAAACCCTTAGACACCATTAGCAGCTTAAAAGCAAAGATTGAGGGTAGAATGCATATTTCTGTTGATGAACAGGAGTTGATCTTTGAGGAAACGGTTCTGCGCAACGGCAACACACTTGCTGATTATGGCATCCACAATGCATCCGTTCTCACACTTATGCGTGTATCGAACGGATTCTTGCATATAATCATCAACACCCTTGCTGGAAAGACTATTACCATGGATGTCAAACCCTCGGAAACCATCAACAATGTGAAATCCAAGATTTATGATAAGGAAAAGATTCCCGTGTGTCAGCAGAGACTCGTCTATAACGGAAGGCAACTGGAAGATATCCCTACTCTTGCTGACTATAATGTCCCATGTAAAGCAACTTTCCATCTTGTTTAATGAATAAGAAGATGATGATGATGATGAAAGTGTTAGATTAGAGCAGCATATCTAATGATCTAGTAATTATTGTAGTAAAAGATGATGCTTGGTGTCTTTTGAAGTAGTTTTCTTTTGTAACTTGTTTACAAAGTATTTTAATCAACTGGAAGCTTATCCTACAATATTGTTGAATCTATCATCAAAACACAAGCACATGTTCATTGAAACAACTAGTAAAATCTTGATGAAAATATTTGACATTCTTTAATTAAATGTAGTCTTGTAAGTTGTAAAATCTTGCTAGGATCTAGTATGTTGGATAAAATTTGTTTGTATATTTTGTGAAGAAAATGAATAAAAACTTTCTAATATAGTTTGAACTTTAGCATCAACAAACTGGCAATCCCTTCTTGAGTCCAAGTGTAAGATTGTTCTTTAGCTGTCTCCTTCCAACAATGGCGCTTTCTTTTAGCATCATTGCAGCAAACTCATTGTAATCAATATGCCCATCCTGCAACCATGGGATTAGTGAGTGTCATTAGTTGTTTATGTCATATATTTCTTGTTTTTATACTCAGTTTTGTAGAGCCTGTTGCGTGCTCCATTTACGGTGCACGCATATAATGTATATATGTGTGGGCCATCAAAGGGCAAAAGTAAAATTGCACTAATTTTAACGTTATTTTACTTATTTTGTGAAAATAACGTTAAAAGAGTCGGAATGATTAACTTCAAATGATAACTGAGCCGGCGACTCTTTCGGAGCAGCCTCTCTATCCCAACTGGGATAGGGGTAAGATTTGCATCCATCATCCCCCCGACCCTACTGAAAATTGGGAATATACTGAGTAAGTTTTATTGTTTGTTTTTGTGTGGCCTGTTGCAAGAAGTAAAGGGAATGTCCTGTAGGTTAAGGCCATGTTTGGGATTGCTTATTTAATTTTAAAAGGACTTTTTGTCAAAAGTGTTTATTAATTTATAACTTTTTGAAATGGAGTTTTTAAAAATGTGTTTGGATTAGCTTTTTCAAAATGACTAAAAAAGACATTTTTTTTTATTGACACTATTTAATGTTATTGGGTAAAAGGTAAAAAGTGAGGTAAATTTGTAATTTTATGTTAACAAGGCATAAGCCATTTTGAAAAGCTAAATTTTTTAGCTTTTGAAAAACAACTTATCACCCTTTTACAAAAAGTCACTTTCAAAAGTCATTTTAGGTTTGACAAACAACTTATTTACTTATTGGCTTTTTGAAAAAGCCAATAAGTCAATAAGTCATTTTAAAATGAAATCCCAAACATGGCCTAAGTGTTGTGCCCCAAAAGTAAAATGTTTGGGGTTTATAATCACATCTTCAGTCAGGTAATTGGGACCAACATGACTAAAATACCAACAGCCTAAATTTTTAGTAAAAGCTTACATTATTCAGATCAGCTTCTTTGATAATTTCTTCAACTTGTGCATCATCTATACCCAATTCTTTGCAAGATTGTTGGATTTCATTCACGGTTATATAACCACTGCCATCTTTGTCAAAATAGGAAAATGCAGCATAAATACTATCTTCCTTGTAAACTTTGTTCAAATGCAAGGTCGCGGCTACAAATTCTTCATAATCTATTATACCATTATTGTCTACATCCGCCTATACGTAAAAAATATATATCAACGAATCGGAACGTAATGCCTTTATATATATGTGGACATGAGATCATGTCTCATTAGTCATTACTATGAAGATAAAATTGATACTCACTGCCCGCATTAGATCATGAATTTCAGATTCTTCAAGATTAGTACCAAAATTTCTCAATCCAATCTTGAGTTCTTCGAAAGTAATGTTACCACTGTTGTCTATATCTATCATCTTAAACATTTCTTTTAAGCCAGCAATCTCTTCTTCTGAAAGTTTTGATGCTATGACCTGCAGCCACAAAAACAAAATCAGGGTTGAATTTTGAACTGATATCCTTAATTCGGTGAGTCAAATGAGTTTGTGAGGCCTGCATCATTTAAAAAAGAAGCTTTTATTTAGGGTTAAATTTTTATAGATTAGCTGGTACTAATTATGGTGCGATAAAATGGGGTGGACGAATAGCAAAGACCATCAGGGTTTAACTTTCATTTTAGGTAATACACAGACATGTCAACACATAAACTGGCATCATGTTGGAAAAAAGTCAACCATGGTCAAAGTTATTGATTTGTTAAAGTCAAAATTATTGAAGGTTTTATTGATTTTTTCTGCTAAATGGAGGCCACCTCATACAAAAATTGGATCAATGTTGACTACCTTTTGGATAGTTTAAACATCACTGCCTTACATCTAAAGAATTCTAAAAGCACCTACCCTAAGAGCCATTTTCTTTAGTTTATTCATGGCAGAAAACCGAGTTAAGTGAATCAAGACCGCAGGATCAAGAGGCTTGTCTGGAGCAACACCATCAACACTAATCCAAGGGTGACCTACAAAATTAAAAATAAAGCGATATAGCAGTTTAGGATTAAGTTCTACTAATTGTTAAAGATCTTGTGAGTGAGCAAAACGGAGAGGAAATTTACAAAGAACTTCATGAGCAGTTATCCTCTTTTTGCGGTCTCTAACAAGCATTTTTTTAACTAAATCTTTAGCACTTTCTGATATATTAGGCCAAGGATCTATACTGAAATCAAGTTTACCATTCAAAACCTCTTCAAATATATCCTCCTCGGTGTCTGTAACCGGAAGAAAAAAAAAAGATAAAAAGGACTATTGATGATCAACTAAAAGCGCGAGAATGTTGCAAAATTATACTGTTATGTCTCACCTGCATAAAATGGAGGTACTCCACATAGAAGAACATAAATAATCACACCAGCACTCCAGATATCAGCTTCTGGACCATAATATTTTAGCAAAACTTCTGGTGCAACATAGTAAGGGCTTCCTACAACATCTGTAAAAACTTGTCCTAAAGAATATATAATAAAATATTAGTGGGAAATCACAATACTAATTATGCACATCATAAAGAACAAAAGTACTAGTGCGCATGTTTGTCCTTGCATTTTGAAAGCGGTTATCTTACTATGTATTTTTCAAGTTGCATATAGTCAATTTTTAGTGTTTGGGTATAGTGAAACTTACTCTTCTAACCCATATAGGGGTCAAGAATCAGTTTGGGGGTAGCTGTGACAAAAAACTGATTAGCTGATTATTATTTAGGGGTCGTTTTACATGTAAATCATTCAATAATCAAAGTTTTTTAAACACTTGTAGTGATTATCATATCTTAAAACAACATATGCACATACAAACATATCTCCTGCAGCCCGTTTTGTTACAACTGATTATCAGATTATGATGATATCATAGCACACAATCACTTTCAAGACACAATCCTAAACACCATATTAATGTTTAAGATAAATATATAATTTGAAGATGTACCAGGTTTAAAGAAACTTGATAACCCAAAATCGATGATCTTCATATGGGAGTCTTCATCATCATCAACAAACAAAAAATTTTCTGGTTTCAGGTCTCGATGCATCACACCAAGAGAATGACAACCCTCAATTACACTAACTATAGTTTTAGCAAGATCAGCAGCCTTTCGTTCTGAATAATAACTTTTATCAATGATTCGATCAAAAAGCTCACCACCAGCACAAAGTTCCATAACTAAATAAACAGATATCGCATCCTCATATGTCCCTTCAATTGAAACAACATTAGGGTGTCCTGATAAATGATGCATAATTTCAATTTCTCTCTTAACATCCACTACATCATCATCTGCAAGCAACTTCCTCTTTGCAATGGATTTGCATGCAAACTGTTTACTAGTTGTTTTCTCTATGCAAAGATATGTAGTACCAAATTGACCATTTCCTAGCTTCTTACCTAACATATAGAATTCTTTTAAGTTCCCATTATTGGTATTCAATAGACGGTCAGCTTGAAGCCCTGCACTTAACATTCTCTTCATTTCATGAGGCTTTTTAACAGAAGGTGTGCGCTTGCTTTGTTGCTTCACTATTGAAACCTTTCTTGATGGCTTAGGCTCTATTTTGACTTCTTGTTTGACCTCCGTTTCGACTTCATTTTTTAACTCCACTTCCACTAACCTAGGAGTTTGTGGAGGTGTGGTTTGAACAGTCGGAGGGTCTTTAAAGTGTTTGCCTGTCAATGCCGGTTGGATCTTATTTGGAGGTTTTGATTGAGGCCAGCATAACGCTTGATACATCGAATTGAAACCCTTCAAGCATACATTTCCCATCTAATGTAAATTATATCCTAGTTGCTAGACAAAAGGGCAAGAGAAATGCATACTATCAACCCAAACAAATTCAAGTAGCAGTCATCACTTCAACCCAATTTCCCTTTTCATAAGCGGGTGTGCATTGGTTCTGCCATTTGATCAAACAGTTGGCGTGCAATGACCGAAAACAAGATAACAAAAAGACCCTTTTCAAATTAATCTCATACACGAATTACTAATGCCCTTTTCCCGTAAAACACATCAAAAATAAAAAAAAAAATCTTTACCCGCCAAAATCTTCCAAGATTTTGATTATTCCCACGAAGAACAATGCGAAAAATTATAAAACTCAGGATATGAAAGATCATGATCAAAAAAAGGAAAGTTTGAGTTGAATTCGATGTGCATTTGATAGAAGGATTGATGAGTAGTTTATACGATTTTACCCTGTGCAATCGGATGAGGGTCAATGGTCGTTAAAATTAATCTTTTGCGGTTTGAAACCCGATCGTCTGCTCTTCGTTCTGCAACTTTATGTGCACTGCTATGGCGGAAAGGGGTCGCGAAGAGCGGGGCGGTGGGCGGAAGGCGACGGACGTTGGGAGAAGGGGGAAAGTGACGGGTTTTTCTGTTGCAATTTTCAAATCGTTTTACGAATATATTTGTTGGGTCAAAAATTAGCAAGTTCCAAATTTATGAAGGGTTGAATACTTGAATATGACAATTTTGTACTTCGCGAATTGGATATGTTGTAATTTCAGTTAGATTGAAAATTAAAAACACACGTATTGCTATCGTACGCTGGTGTACTCGTATAATTAGAACTAGAGGTGCAAACAAATTAATACAGCTCGTAAAACACTCATGATCGAATCGGTAAAAAACTCGAATGAAAGCCTAAACGAGCCTGTTCTAAAAAATATGGCTCGTTTAGTTAACGAACCCGAGCCGGCTCGCAAGCCTTACCGAGCTTTTTATCTATATAACTTTATTTTTTTTATTAAGCGTTTATTTATAAAATTATGATAAACTATTTAAATAAATATTAAATTAGTAATTAAAGTAAATAAATTAAATAATTAAAATATAAACGAGCCAAGCTCAAGCATAAAAATTTTCTAACGAGCCGAGCTCGAGCTCGAGCCCTATTTGGTCTAAACAAGCCAGGCTCGGGCACGGGCTAGGCTCGGCTCGCAGTGGCGGACCCAGAAATTTTTTTAATGGGGGTCAGAACTTTATTGGGGCTATTGTATGTCAGTAAATATATCATTTTTTGGACCGATTAGAATTGGGCCGGGTCAGATTATCAAAAAAAATGAAAAAACTAAAGTAAATCAAACACCATTAGAGTTGTTGCTCCTATTTATGTCAAAATTCAATTTTTTTAAGCTACAGATAACGCATATTGGGTTATTTGAATATTAATTTTATTAGTTTTGCTTTCCAAATAGTTTTAAATTGGGTTTCAACAGTGTCATCAAAATTTCATGGAGGTCGGTGTCAAAATTTATTGGGGGTCGGTTAAGATCAAATCGTATATTGAACACTTGAAAATAAAAGTTCATGGGGGTTGGTCGACTCCTATAAAGTGGGCTAGGTCCGCCCTTGTCGGCTTGGCTTGTTTAACCCCTAATTAGAATGAATTAAAACTTGAAACTTTAAAGATAGTTTTTTATATGCATAAATAAAACAAGAAATATAATGATTTGTTACGTTAAAAAACAAGAATCACACAGGACATAAGTAAAATTTATTATTTCATAAGAATTGTAATTCCTGTTTTTTTGATTTTTATTTTCTAAACGAGACTTTTTTTTTTTTTTTTTTGCATTCGTTGAAGGAGTGAAATGATCAACATCTGACTCAAATCATGTCCTGATCTATAATTTAAATCATTACCTAAACTATAATCCGACTCATGATCTAATCTATGATCTAAACCATGACCCAATTCACGATCCTAACCATCATCGGCCCATGACACAAATCATGACACACCCATGATCCAAATTGAACCATGACTCAACCCATAATTTGTATAATTACCTAACGCATGAATTGAATTTCATTCGTTTTTTTTTTTTTGTCAACAAATCAACATGAATATTTTTATAAACTAAGTAAACAAGACAAAAAAAAATAATAGTGATCAATTTCTTTCCCTTGTGTATTTCATTCTCTTGTTCATTTTAGTCAATTATCTCTTAAATGGTTCATACCTAACGTACACCAATTACTTAGAAATGGCACATATTTTACACACCTTAGTTTTGCTTTTAAAAATATTTTTTTACACTAATCAATTTCAGACGACGTTTAAACCCTTAACCTCTACGTAAGTAATACCTTAACTTTAATGAGTTTATCATTTAAAGTAAACATTATCTTTAATACACCTTGTTAAATATCCTCTTGTTATAAAAATTGATTAGATGTAACTATAGCATTTCTTCATTTGACAAACAAATATAATTTTTAAAGAGTAAACATAAATTGTTATACATGGCTAATTTTTTATGTGCAAGTATCTCTCTTTTAATTTTGGTGGGTAAGAAGATGATTGTGCATCATTTGACTTTTATTCTATAATCAAATAAGAGAAATGTTGAATCTGCAAATTTGTTTTAACATTTAAATTACAAACGTGCGAGCCAAATGAAAATGAAAGAACTTTCAAAGAGAAAAAGATAGTTTACGTGATTGATCTATACGGTTTTTCATATACTCAGTGACGGAGCTTGAAAAAAAAAGCTTGGAGGGGGTCAGAGGATTTTTAAAAAGAAAATGAAGGAGGCCGAAGGAATGTTAGGAAGAAAACGAAGATAATCGAAGAATTTTCTGACGAAATACTATTATATCGACCATTCTGAGCGAAAAACGGGAGGAGGCACCCCCAGCCCCCTTATAACCTCCGTCCCTGCATATACTAATGTTATGCTCAAGTTTCAGGACAAGAACCAAGCATATTTTTAACAAAGTTTGAGTGTAAATTTTTATTGTTGTCAAAATAAGCAGTAAAAAATGCCAAAATGGATCCATGAAATTGTCATTCCAACATAATATTTTATATAAACATAGTTAGAAACATGGACGAAGGTTATGTCGCTGATAGGGTTATGGTTTTCGTATTTTAAAGAGTTTAAAGATGCGTTTTTATGTTCATTTCATATAGAACAATGGTACTTTGACATACGTTTGTGAATTGTAGGTAAAACATGTTAAAAGGATGTCCGAAGACGCTAACTAGATGGAAATGTTAACAGACAGACCAGAATCAGCCTGAAAAAGTCACGAAATTGAAATGACCATATCTCGAGCTAGGAAAGGAGTTACGGAAGCCATAATATATGAAAACCGCGTTTCTCGACGAGACAAATCTAACTATGAGGTCTGAAATGGCGTATGATACGCCTAAACCCGGCGTATCATACGCCGGGTGCCCAAAATGGCGTATTGGTAGCGTATCACAGAGCCAAACAACCCAGAAATCAAGGCTGGCGTATGATACGCCTCTGGGGGGCGTATGATACGCCGGGGCACCCCAAAACTCGGATTTTCCCCGTTTTTCCACCTATTTAAGCCCAACAACTTAGGGTTTCGAGATATCTTCGACTTGGGCGACTTTTGGAGGTTCTAGGGGGTTTCCAAGGCTTAGGAACTCATCAATTAACACTTCCAAACACCACGGTGATTCCCGAATTGATATTAGCACACAACCGAATGAAGATGCAAGGCTAGTTTCTTGAGATCATGCCCGGGTGAAGGACTAGTTAGGGTTAAGTATCTTTATGATTTTCATTGAATTTGTGATAATCGTGTACGAAGAATTACGTCAGCAACGAATTGAGCACATTTGATCGTGTATAAAATCCATGTTGAATTGGTAGCCGGAAATTAATAAGGATGAAAGTATGCGAGAAATGATGAACGTGGGCGAAAACGGTGCGCGAAACGGAGTTACGGATTGTTCGGAATCGCGAAACGAAGTTTTCGTCGAAAAACAGGAAAAATTGCCCTTAGGCGGTGCGCCTAAGGTCGAGTGAAGGTGGTAGGCGATGCGCGCGGATCAAAAACCTTCTGGAAGCCCGGGGGGACGCGCGCGGTACGCCTGGCTTGGGGTGCACGTCGCCAGGCGATGCGCCTGGGGTCTGGTTAGCCGGCAACTTGATTAAATATCAACTTTTACATCCTTATCCACAACTCTTGCTTCCTCACGACGCCAGCCACCATCATACACGAAAATCTTCATCCAAACCATCATTTTCTTGCATTTGAAGGCTTCTTGACGTTTAGATCGCATCAAGAGACGTTAAAACAAGTTCTGATCATCATTTCATCCATTGGAACCCGTCAGATTAGGTAATGGTTCATTTTAAACGTTCTGGTTTGATTATGAATGATTAAATCTTAGTTTTGAACGTAATGATATAGTTAGGGTTGTTGATTATTGCCTACATGATGGCTAGGATTGATTTTGAGTGACAAACTCGAACTGTTAATGGGTAAATCTTTGTTTTGAGCCGTTGTAATGCCCGGTTTGCATGGAATCATAACAATGGTTATAATGGTTTAAACCATTTGGTTGTGACCATGTATGTGATTAGTTTGATTAATCTTTGACATGCAACGTGAAAGTTGAATGTTTTAAACTAATCACAATCATTAACATACTCATTGGAACGATTATCTAATGTTTCTGATAACAGTCAGATTAGTATGTTAAACATGGTTATTAAACCTACTCTAATACTACATTGTGATATTTCATGATATTCGGGTAATCAATAACAAGGATTAATCATTCCTAAGCCATTAAACTGTCTAGAAACTGTTTTAGCAATTATAATCAACAACATTCACTATATGGTTAATCTGAGATCATACTGATTAATCAAGTGAGTCATCAACTTAGTATTAGGAACCTAAATCAGTATAGGTTCCTACATTATCATACATTGTATGATATTACATTAAAATATGTAAATAAATACTAAACATCGTGTTGATGACTGATAAGGCAATGTCTTTGACATTGGACGTTCAAAAGGATTTAATCAGCAAGATAAAACATAAATAACATATCAAATATAAACTAATGCAGAATCATCATATCATTACCAGTTTGGGTGATATTCTGCTATTACTGAATTATCAGGTGAGTTTCGTACAACCCCTTTTCTTTTTACTGTTTTATAAACATCGGGGTAACTCTGTAAACTGTTTTCTGAACATATGATATGCATCACTGATATCTGTGTGATTTCATGTGACTTTTTGTGTGATTTCATGGGATTTTGCCGTTAGTAACAACTATCACTGTATCAAAAGTCCTCATTCGTGAACTGTATCTAGTGAACCCATGTGCGGCCGAACAGGAATCATTGATAGTACTATTGGCTGACAACCCATTTGCTGGGAGGATTGCATCTCCCCTGGTGTGAATGTTTGGTACCTGTTTCCATTACAACTTCTTAATGTTTGTGATAGACATTAAGATAATGAGGCATTAAGATATTTACCGACGGGTAGTATCTTCGTGAACGAACAACTGTCCGAAAGGAACTAGATACGGGTCCCATGGTTATCATGAACTGAAACTTTGAGAATATACTTATCATATCATATTGTTCTAAATTAAACTGTCGAACTCACCAGCTTTGTGCTGACGTTTCAAACTTAACATTTTTGCAGGTCAACGGTGATAACACGGTGAGGATGCACGTCACACTTATGTAATTAAGGAGTTAGTTTGGGTAGTAAACTAAGTTGTCATGTTACTGTATTGACAAAACCTTTGTAATGTATTATTCTTATTTTAAGTAAATCTGTGTGCTGTGATACTGGTTCAAGTAAGTCACCCCTCATCTCTGAGACATCACCACTATGCTTCCGCAACCAATAGAATGAGACTTATGACATCATCTCAGGTGACGTGAGGTGGGGGTGTGACAGGGTGGTATCAGAGCCACAGGTTATAGAATTTAGGTGGACTTAGAGACCTAGACTATAACCATAGGCTCGTATAGTGACACAGAGAGCACCGAACATGTTTAACGAACAAAACTTGTTTTGAATTAAGCCAGGATAATCAGGTGGTCCGAATTCCAGTTATGAGTGGCCAGCATAACTGAAATTCGCAACACGTGTGCATTTTAGTTTGATTCAACTCAAGCAGAACATTAATAATAATAGGAACGAATAGTTGCGTTAAGATAGGAGCACGTCTCATATCATGTTTACGTCGAATATTATATTCAATATTTATTTCATGGTACTGATCTGAGAATTCTGTTTCTACAGCGATGGCAGACCAAGGGGAAAGATACATATATCAGCGGTTTCCTTATGTGGTATTGGATGATACTCCGAGTGACAGTTCGGGAGCAGACTCAGATCCTGACGAGGCTTTGTCGGTAGCCTCACAGGCGACACCTGCAGCACCACGTACACCGTCAGCTCCTAGACCAGTTACGCCGCCACCACCAGCACCAGCACATGCACCAGCACCTATGCCATCTCCACCGAGAGCCCCAGCATGGGATGGACTTAGGAGGATGCGGGGACAGGCCCGCAAGACCACTGGATTACCTCCCAGACATCAGATGGCTCAGCGGGATGAGCCACAGGCTGTTCACGAGGTGGGAGAATCCTCCCATCAAGCCGAGTTGAGGGCGCAAGTGCAGCAGATCTCTCAGGATCTACAGGCCTTGAGACATGATGTATCTCAGCACCATACACTTCTGGAGGATACCCGCACTACTGTTCTGGATATTCTCACTTCTCACCTGACCCTTATGGAGCAGGTGAATGTTTTAGGTGCTAATACTCAGGCGTGGAGAGCAACGATGGAGGAGCGACTGCAGAGGACCTGGGTGCAGAGGCTTGTTGTTACATTCTGGCAGCAGGTTGCGGTGTGGAGTGCGGGAGTAGAAAGGGTGAGAGAGTTCGTGGTTTGGCTTGGGATGGCGAGTTTTGAGACCAGGATGTTAGTGGTGGGAGTGTTTATGGCAGCTGTAGCCATGTTGTTTTCTTGTTTATCGTATTTTCTACGATAAGTATGATGAGGCGGTTTTCTTTTGGGTTATCATATATACTGACGGATAGGTTGCTAGTGTATGATGCATAGGGAAATTTTTGGTTTTGAAATAGATCTCCCTTTAGTTGGTTTTGATGTTTGGTGTGTTGGTAGTTAATGTACAAAACTTTTTGGGTGTATCAAAGTTGATTTAGTGTAATGAAATGGTGGTTTATGTACATTTGTTAGTATTTATTGTGTTGCATGTGTAGGTATATCAAAGTCCTGTGTGGCAACATAACAAAGTCCTGTGTGGCAACATAACAAAGTCCTGTGTGGCAACATAACAAAGTCCTGTGTGGCAACATAACAAAGTCCTGTGTGGCAACATTTCAATTGTCTGTGTGACAAACATATCAAAGTCCTGTGTGGCAACATAACAAAGTCCTGTGTGACAACATATCAAAGTCCTGTGTGGCAACGTTTCAAGTCCTAAGTGATCCTATATCAAAAACATGTAAATATTAACGTATTGATGTCACAATGATGTGAGTTGTGAAATATTTTGACATGTTTTGAATTATTAGGACTAAGTATAACTACAAACATTTGTATGATCACTGTGTATTGATCATCTATCTGGACTGTGCCAGGTAGTTATACTGTATTTATTATAATCACATTTTCAATTTCATAAAGTCAGTATAACTGAACATGATTGAATTTATGTGATTTAACGGGTTATATATATCTAATGTTCTTGAACTGATCTGTGTTGTCTGCATGTGAGCAGAAAAATGGCTCCGAAACGAGGTCGACCAACCAAGAGATCTATGAAGAACATTACTAACCCGGGGTCAAATCAAGTTCCACCAGTAAATACTGAATCAAATCCAGATCCGCAAGTTAATCTGGAAACAAGTACTGGTCCACCTGTGAACCCGGGAGCAAACCCTGTTCCACCTGCTGGTGCAGGCGGATCTGAATCAAACGAAGCAATGATAGCACGGATTGTGCGTGAACAGCTATCGGCTTGTGGTGTTTTGATACCACATCAACCTCATATCGCTTCGGGTTCTGGTGGGGATCATACTCACACAGAACACAATGCTACCGGTGGTCATGCCGAAACTCATCATACCACTGGTACAACTACAACTGTTCCTGATCCACCACGACAGGGATGCACTTATAAGTATTTCGCTTCCTGTAACCCTCCTACTTTCACTGGTAAAGAGGGAGCGGCCGGATTGCTAAGGTGGATCGAGGAAATGGAAACGAAACTGAAAATCAGCCAGTGTCTAGAGGAGCATAAAGTGTCTTATGCTGCCTGTTCTTTTAAAGAATCAGCTTTAACCTGGTGGAATACCCAGGCAAAAACGTTGGGCTCAGCTACAGTCGACTCAATGGGCTGGAATGAGTTTAAAACTCTGATTAGATCAGAGTACTGCCCACTCACCGAAATACAAAAGCTCCAGGAGGAATTCTGGAATCACTCGATGATTGGAGCTGACTGTTTAGCGTATACTCATCGTTTTCATGAACTCACATGTTTACTTCCCGATATGTTTCCTACTGAAGCTGCATTAATCGAGAAGTATATTAAGGGTTTGGTTCCCCAGATTCGGGGAATGGTAACTGCAGCAGAACCCACAACCCTCAAACGTGCAATTCTGTTGACCACTAAGCTTACCGATGAGGCGGTAAGGAGTGGTATGTTGGTAACAAAAACTCAGACGGCCGTGGGTCGTAGTGATGTCGGTACCTCAACTGTTTCTAAAGGTACCAAACGAAAGTGGTTTGGCAAAGCTAAGGCGAGAGCTCCGGCTGAGATCAACCAGAGCAAACAAACTGTGAAAAACTATGCTGCTGTTACTCCTGAGAGGAGAAACTATGTTGGGCAAGCACCTAAATGTACTCGGTGTTCATTTCATCATACGGGACAGTGTCCTACTTGTGCCAACTGTAATAGAGTTGGGCACTACACCAAGTATTGTAATTTACCTGCTCGCCAACCAAATCAAGCACCACAACAAACCACTCAAACAAACAGGTCGTGTTACAAGTGTGGGAGTCCTGACCACTTGATTAGAAACTGTCCAAACAATAACAACACCAATCCGGGGAATGAAGCTAGAGGTAGAGCTTTCCAGATTGGTGCTACCGAGGCGAGACACGATGCTAACATTGTTACTGGTACGTTCTTACTCAATAACTTATATGCATCAGTTCTCTTTGATACGGGGGCAGATAAGAGTTTTATCTCTCCTGAATTTGCATCCTTACTGTCATTGCCTGCGGTAGAATTAGAAACTCCTTACGTTATTGAACTTGCTAATGGCAAGTTAATCAAAACTAACAGTGTCATTCAAGGATGTTCCTTGAATCTGAATGATCATCTTTTCAATATTGAATTACTTCCTATTGAGCTTGGGAGTTTTGATGTCGTTGTCGGCATGGACTGGCTTTCCATTAACCAAGCTGAAGTAATATGTCAAACTAAGATGATCCGTATTCCGTTACCTGAGGGTAATACACTGATAGTTCAAGGTGAACAAGCTGGTAGAAAACTGGGTATCATTTCATGTATGCAAACTCAGAAATGCTTACGGAAAGGGTGTCCGGCCTTTCTAGCTTATGTGATCAATAACAGCTCTTCACAAAAGCATATCGAAGATATTCCAGTAGTCAAAGATTTTCCTGAAGTTTTTCCTGACGATATATCAGGATTACCCCCAGTGAGACAAGTTGAATTTCGTATTGACTTGATTCCAGGTGCAGCACCTGTGGCTAAAGCCCCTTATCGTTTAGCACCTTCAGAGATGCAAGAGCTTTCAGGTCAACTACAAGAACTGTTAGACAAGGGTTTTATTAGACCTAGTTTCTCACCCTGGGGAGCACCGGTCCTTTTTGTGAAAAAGAAGGATGGATCATTCAGGATGTGTATTGACTATCGGGAGCTCAATAAATTAACAATCAAAAACCGTTATCCATTGCCACGTATAGATGATCTATTTGATCAACTTCAAGGCGCTACTTACTTCTCAAAAATTGATTTAAGATCCGGATATCATCAATTACGAGTGCATGAAGATGATGTTCCTAAAACTGCATTCCGAACACGATACGGGCATTATGAATTTCTAGTAATGCCGTTTGGATTAACAAACGCTCCTGCAGTTTTCATGGATCTTATGAATCGGGTATGTAGGCCTTATTTGGATAAGTTTGTGATTGTATTTATTGATGATATTCTTATTTATTCTCGAAGCCAACATGAGCATGCTCAACACTTGAAACTGATCTTAGAACTATTGGCACGTGAAAAATTATATGCCAAGTTCTCCAAGTGTGAGTTTTGGTTACGAGAAGTGCAATTTCTTGGACACGTGGTTAATCAAGATGGCATTCAGGTGGATCCCAGTAAGATTAAAGCGGTAGAACAATGGGAAACCCCGCGAACCCCAACAGAAATACGTCAATTTTTAGGGCTGGCAGGTTATTATCGTCGATTCATCAAGAACTTCTCAAAGATAGCCCTGCCATTAACTACATTGACACAGAAAAATCAACAGTTTGTATGGGGTTCTCAACAGGAGGAGGCGTTCCAACTGTTGAAACACAAACTTTGCAACGCACCTATCTTGGCATTACCGGAAGGTATTGATAATTTCACAGTGTACTGTGATGCTTCACGCCAAGGTCTCGGGTGTGTTTTAATGCAGAACGATAAGGTGATTGCTTACGCTTCTCGGCAATTGAAAGTACACGAGAAGAACTATACCACTCATGATCTAGAACTTGGTGCAGTGGTGTTTGCGCTCAAGATTTGGAGACACTATTTGTATGGAACTAAGTGTATTATATACACTGATCACAAAAGTCTTCAACACATTCTAGATCAGAAGATGTTAAACATGCGACAAAGGCGATGGGTAGAACTATTGAACGATTATGATTGTGAAATTCGTTATCATCCAGGCAAGGCGAATGTTGTAGCCGATGCTTTAAGTCGCAAGGAAAGAGTCAAACCTTTACGAGTGAAAGCGTTAGGTATGACTATTCAAACTAGTCTAATTCCTCAAATTAAAGAAGCTCAGCAACAAGCTTTACAAGCAACGAACTATTATGCTGAGGGACTGAGAGGATTAGATAAGAAACTTGATACCAAAGACGATGGATTGTTGTATTTCAAAGACCGAATGTGGGTTCCTCTATTCGGTAAATCTCGAACAATTATCTTGGATGAGGCGCACAAGTCCAGGTATTCTATTCATCCAGGTGCCGATAAAATGTATAAAGATCTTAAAGATTTTTATTGGTGGCCTGGAATGAAGAAACACATCGCAGAATACGTGGGTCGATGCTTAACGTGTCTAAAGGTTAAGGCTGAACATCAACGACCTTCTGGGTTATTACAACAACCGGAGATTCCCATGTGGAAATGGGATCAGATCTCTATGGATTTCATTACCAAATTACCCAGAACATCGCATAATCATGACTCTATATGGGTTATCGTTGATCGCCTTACTAAATCTGCGCATTTTATTCCCATCCGAGAAGATTACTCGATGGATCGACTTGCTAAACTCTATATTAACGAGATTGTATCTCGTCATGGAGTACCAATCTCTATTATTTCTGACAGAGATAGTCGATTCACATCACGATTTTGGCAAACTCTTCAGAATGCTCTGGGCACGCAAATCAATATGAGCACAGCTTATCATCCGCAAACTGACGGGCAAACTGAACGAACTAATCAAACCCTTGAGGACATGCTTAGAAGCTGTGTGATTGATTTTGGTGGTAGCTGGGATGTTCATCTTCCACTTGTTGAGTTCTCATATAATAACAGCTACCATACCAGTATTAAATGTGCTCCATTTGAAGCACTTTACGGGCGCAAATGTAGATCACCTATCTGTTGGTCCGAGGTAGGCGAAAGTCAGGTCATAGGCCCAGAACTTATTCAAGAAACAACTGATAAGATCGCACTTATTCAAGAACGAATTAAAGCTGCTCGCGATCGACAGAAGAGTTATGCTGATAATCGTCGTAGACCGTTGGAATTTCAAATCGGTGATCTAGTGATGTTGAAAGTTTCGCCGTGGAAGGGTATATTCAGATTTGGGAAGAGAGGTAAACTTTCACCAAGATTTGTAGGACCATTTAAAGTTCTTGAACGAATTGGATCAGTAGCCTACAGACTTGAATTACCTCCTGAACTCGGTAACATTCATGATGTTTTTCATGTCTCAAACCTGAAGAAGTGTTTAGCTGATGAATCCTTGATCGTACCTTTGAAAGAAATCCAAATTGATGAGAAACTTCAATTCAGAGAAGAACCAGTTGAAGTGATGGATCGAGAGGTGAAGGTATTAAAACGCAGTCGAATACCTATCGTCAAGATTCGATGGAACTCAAAGCGTGGACCTGAATATACGTGGGAACGAGAAGATCAGATGAAACAGAAATACCCACACCTATTCACATGATCAATTGTTATCAAGTTAGTCTTTCCTAAATTTCGGGACGAAATTTTTCTAACAGGAGGAGACTGTGATAATCGTGTACGAAGAATTACGTCAGCAACGAATTGAGCACATTTGATCGTGTATAAAATCCATGTTGAATTGGTAGCCGGAAATTAATAAGGATGAAAGTATGCGAGAAATGATGAACGTGGGCGAAAACGGTGCGCGAAACGGAGTTACGGATTGTTCGGAATCGCGAAACGAAGTTTTCGTCGAAAAACAGGAAAAATTGCCCTTAGGCGGTACGCCTAAGGTCGAGTGAAGGTGGTAGGCGATGCGCGCGGATCAAAAACCTTCTGGAAGCCCGGGGGACGCGCGCGGTACGCCTGGCTTGGGGTGCACGTCGCCAGGCGATGCGCCTGGGGTCTGGTTAGCCGGCAACTTGATTAAATATCAACTTTTACATCCTTATCCACAACTCTTGCTTCCTCACGACGCCAGCCACCATCATACACGAAAATCTTCATCCAAACCATCATTTTCTTGCATTTGAAGGCTTCTTGACGTTTAGATCGCATCAAGAGACGTTAAAACAAGTTCTGATCATCATTTCATCCATTGGAACCCGTCAGATTAGGTAATGGTTCATTTTAAACGTTCTGGTTTGATTATGAATGATTAAATCTTAGTTTTGAACGTAATGATATAGTTAGGGTTGTTGATTATTGCCTACATGATGGCTAGGATTGATTTTGAGTGACAAACTCGAACTGTTAATGGGTAAATCTTGTTTTGAGCCGTTGTAATGCCCGGTTTGCATGGAATCATAACAATGGTTATAATGGTTTAAACCATTTGGTTGTGACCATGTATGTGATTAGTTTGATTAATCTTTGACATGCAACGTGAAAGTTGAATGTTTTAAACTAATCACAATCATTAACATACTCATTGGAACGATTATCTAATGTTTCTGATAACAGTCAGATTAGTATGTTAAACATGGTTATTAAACCTACTCTAATACTACATTGTGATATTTCATGATATTCGGGTAATCAATAACAAGGATTAATCATTCCTAAGCCATTAAACTGTCTAGAAACTGTTTTAGCAATTATAATCAACAACATTCACTATATGGTTAATCTGAGATCATACTGATTAATCAAGTGAGTCATCAACTTAGTATTAGGAACCTAAATCAGTATAGGTTCCTACATTATCATACATTGTATGATATTACATTAAAATATGTAAATAAATACTAAACATCGTGTTGATGACTGTTAAGGCAATGTCTTTGACATTGGACGTTCAAAAGGATTTAATCAGCAAGATAAAACATAAATAACATATCAAATATAAACTAATGCAGAATCATCATATCATTACCAGTTTGGGTGATATTCTGCTATTACTGAATTATCAGGTGAGTTTCGTACAACCCCTTTTCTTTTTACTGTTTTATAAACATCGGGGTAACTCTGTAAACTGTTTTCTGAACATATGATATGCATCACTGATATCTGTGTGATTTCATGTGACTTTTTGTGTGATTTCATGGGATTTTGCCGTTAGTAACAACTATCACTGTATCAAAAGTCCTCATTCGTGAACTGTATCTAGTGAACCCATGTGCGGCCGAACAGGAATCATTGATAGTACTATTGGCTGACAACCCATTTGCTGGGAGGATTGCATCTCCCCTGGTGTGAATGTTTGGTACCTGTTTCCATTACAACTTCTTAATGTTTGTGATAGACATTAAGATAATGAGGCATTAAGATATTTACCGACGGGTAGTATCTTCGTGAACGAACAACTGTCCGAAAGGAACTAGATACGGGTCCCATGGTTATCATGAACTGAAACTTTGAGAATATACTTATCATATCATATTGTTCTAAATTAAACTGTCGAACTCACCAGCTTTGTGCTGACGTTTCAAACTTAACATTTTTGCAGGTCAACGGTGATAACACGGTGAGGATGCACGTCACACTTATGTAATTAAGGAGTTAGTTTGGGTAGTAAACTAAGTTGTCATGTTACTGTATTGACAAAACCTTTGTAATGTATTATTCTTATTTTAAGTAAATCTGTGTGCTGTGATACTGGTTCAAGTAAGTCACCCCTCATCTCTGAGACATCACCACTATGCTTCCGCAACCAATAGAATGAGACTTATGACATCATCTCAGGTGACGTGAGGTGGGGGTGTGACAGAATTGGGATGCAAACTTTGTTTGGTTTAATAATCTTTGAATGTTTGTATGTTTGATTCGCATGAGATTGAACAATTTGGATTTTATGGTCAATCTAGGGTTTCATCATTTTTCAGTCATTATTGTAAAACATTGAACTTTAGGTTGAGTATTTCTTTCAAGTTGGCTTTTGCAATTGAAGCATTAGGTTTAACATTGATTGGTTCTTATCAATTAATTAACAAAATCCATTCTTTGAATTGTAATTGCTCGTTCATGTGGATTGTGAGCAAGTTATGTCTATGTAGCTTCCCTAAGAATATCAATCATAAAGGTGCTTAATTTCTCATCTAATTCAAAACCCGGGTGTGATTCGTTTTCATAATTAAGTTTAAATCCATTTACTTTCATTGTTACTTTGTTCAAGATTGTCTTTTTCGTACTAAAGTTCAAACAACCATTGATTTTACAATTTATTGTCTAGTTACATTAGGTTAAATCAACTAAATTACACCATCCACTTAAACTCTTCGTGGTTCGACACCCTACTTACCATACTAGTTAAGGTAGCTAGGAACACACTCATTAACTCTTATTTGATCGGTACTTCGACGTCGGTCAAATTTTGGCGCCGTTGCCGGGGAGTTAGTGCGCTTGGTGTTAGTTAATTGATTTGTTAGTTTTTATTTAACTTGTTTATTTCTTGTCTTTCCTTGTTACGCGAGGTTTGTTAGTGTGCAGGTGACAGGTTGATTGCATGCATACTCGGTTTTCAGGTCGTGACTCACCATTGGAATTTGATCCAGAGATTGAGAAAACCGCTAGAATCAACCGAACATTACAAAGGCTAGACAAGATTGTTACTCCGGGTTCGAGAAACACTATCCAAACCGGAGAGAGTTCAAATCAGTCTGTTCCTATGGCTGAGCAGAACAATCAAAACCCACCACCACCACCACCAATTCCACCATTTAACCAGTATGCTCACGTACCACCACCAAATCCAAACCAAGTCATCCCACCAAATCCATTCAACCAAAATAACCAACCACCAAACATACCACCTAATGCTATGCCTAATCTTAGAATGGCACAAAACCCATTGTTCAACAATCCAACCCATGGAGCTAATCAGGGAAACAACTTGCATGGGGAAGATCACATTTTAGGTGGTGGAAGTAATTCAGGGGAGCATGGATCTTGGCATGAGGAGTTACATGAAGAGGAAGCTAACCACAACTACCCACCTCATGAAGAATACCATGATGATAATTGGCAACCACAAGGCCCACCGAATCATCAAGTTCACAACAACTATGGGCATGGTGAATGGAACGGACAAGGGGGGTGGAATAGGCAACCACCCATGAACTACAATGGAAGATGGGGTTATAATAACCTTGGTCAAGGATGGCACCATAGAGCTCCTGTTCAAGGAGTTGACAGTCACTTCAGACCAACGGTGACTCAAAATCCTTCACCAATTGTACCTCCATTGTTGAGAGGACGATCATTTGAGATCCGGCCACAATACTTGGCCATTATTCCTAATTTCAGAGGGACTGCAACTGAAGAACCCTATGTCCATCTCTCTGAGTTTGGTGCCATCTGTAGCACCATTGGTGGTCAAGGATTCACCCCAGATGAAGTAAAGTTGAACTTGTTCCAATTCTCATTAAAGGAAAGAGCAAAACAGTGGTTTCACACACTACCATCTGGTAGTATCTACACATGGGAGGAAATGCAGCAACTGTTCTTAGATGAGTACTATCCCATGAGCAAGACAAGTGAAGCTCGAAATGCCATTAGAACTTTCCAACAACAATCGGGGGAGTTACTACATGAAGCTTTCACACGGTTTAAGGAATTGCTCAGATTCTGCCCACATCACCAGATTCCAAAGTGGGAGTTGATTAAAGCTTTTTATGATGGGTTAACACCAGAAGACTTGAAGTTTGTCAGTTCCAGCAGTAATGGAACATTCTTAACCAACTCAGAGGATGATGATTGGGAATTGCTTGAAAGGTTAAGTAGAAAGCTCAAAAGACCACATCAAGTTAGAGGCAATGTCACCAAAAGCATCAATCAGTTTAAAGAAACCCTCCAAGTTTGTGAAGCATTCATATGAAAATGGGGAGTTTGTGAAGAAGAGAGAGGAAGCCAAAGAAGTTAAGCTGGAAAACAAAGGAGATCCAAGTTTTAGTTGGATAGATAACAACCAAAGTGGTAATGATACCATGGGAAACATATTTACCTTTCGACCACCATAAACACTAATCAGGTATGACTATGTCGAGCTAACGACATTAAACTTAGCGCTTGCGGGAGGCAACCCGAGAACTTTGTGTGTATGTTCACTAGAAACCCTCACGAGACTTCACTCGTCCAACCGGGCTACCGGGAGGTTTTAAAGGCTTGCTACATATGCTAAATGCAACCGTGTACCCTACGAAAGTGTGGTTCTTAGATCTAATCGTTCATTGTGGGTATTTTCATAATTTATAATGCATCAACCTCATCTTGCACCTAGGATTGAAAACATAATTACATTGGGGACAATGTAAGGTTTAAATGTGGGGATGGGGAAAAATGGGAGATTTTCAAAAATTTTGCAAAAATGTCTCTAATACAAGTCTAAATGTGCATGAAAACATGGTTTGAAAACTAAATGGGGAAAACATGAGCAAACCGAATAATGAAGGGGATATCCACCCACGCCAGGCGATACGCCTGGGGCGCCATAGTCGCCAAACAGCTTTTTAAACCCCCAAGATCATCATAACACCTACTATCATCATTTTTCTCGACCACACACGCCACCATTCGACCAAAACCGATCCAGGAGCTCTGCTACACCCTTCTTCAACCTTTAGAAAGCCATTGGAAGCCATTGAAGCCACCTTGAAGCTTGAAGAGCTTGAGGAGAGAAGTTGGAGGCCACACCACCACCATCACCATCGCTTTTCCGCTCGAACCTGCTGTCCAGGAGCTCGAGTGACTGCTCTCATCATCATCTCAGGGTCTTTGAGGCTTTGGAAGGTAGATTGATGTTCCTTGTAGCTTAAAATGCATTATTTTCACTTCTACACACACATGCAATACATGAATCACACATGCAAGTACCTATAGTGCACATGCACGAGATTATGATCTGGGTTTGTTGATTTTAAAGTGTTTAATGATGATCTAGAGTGATTAGAATGTATTTCATGACGATCCATGATGATGTGAGTCATTAAAGTGTGTTATTTGGTCTTGGATCGATGAAATAATGCCATGCATGTATGATCCATGATGGTAGGAATGATTTTGAGTATATGGATATGCTTATTGATGGTATTAGAATGATTACTCATGGTTAGATTTGGTTGAAAGGGTTGAAACTATGATTTTTATGAATCTTTCCATTTATAGAAACTTTTTAGTTACAAGTTGGTGATATGGTGTGTTTGATGATCATGCATGTATAAAGAATTGTTGCTAGGATAATAACTTGATGATTTGATGTGTTAGAAAGTAGTCTTGATAATGTCTATGATCATATTTAATGTTATTACTATATTTAGAAACTTTTCTAGTTGAAATATTAATAGACGACGAAATCGGTTACGTTGACATGATTAAATGTTGATAGATGATATAGTAGGATGATTTGTGACATAAACAATGGATTAGAAATGTTAAATGGTCATTTTTATGCAAAAACCACAAAGTTACTATTTATAGTAACTTTATTCTTAGAAAAACCGACTTGTCAACGTGTTGTGTTATTTGAGCATGCTAAATGACTTATTATGTTATAATATGCGTATTAGATGCTAAGTTAGATGGTTTCCGATGTCACGTATGCTAAAAATGGAAACTTTCCATTTTAGGAAACTTTTATGTGCAAACATGTTATAAACGATTTATGTGACCTTGTATGATAATGTGCTATGTGTTAACATGATCACGTAGGGCTATTGAACATGCTAGAACTGTAAAAACCGATATGCTTTGTGAACTTTCTAAAAATGGAAACTTACTATAAATAGTAAGTTGTCCATAAACGCGACCTACGCGTTGTGCACACGACAAACACTTACACGATTGCTACACGATTCACAAACCGGCACACGGTTCACCAACGGGTCGTTGACTTGACACGGTCAACTTTGGTCAACTCTAGTCAAACACGGTCAATGTGGACCAACACAGTCAAACACGGTCAATATGGACCAACACGAGCAAACACGGTCAATGTGGACCGACACGGACAAACATGAACAACCAAGGGTTGTTGGACACAAACACGAGCACTAACACAAACACTAGCACTGTCCCTTACACGAACTCACGTTCAGTATACGATATAGGTTCCCGGTGACCAACGTGCTACTTCTTCAAGGAGCTTACGCTTGATCTACTACTATCATCACTAAAGTGAGTTTACGGCCCCTCTTTACTCTTTTTCAAATGCTTTTAAATAGGGGGAGAATACTAGTTGCATCGAGTCAAACACTATTACTGTACAAACACTATTGTGTATGCTGGTTTATTGGACAAACATTAAGTGTTGAACTCGTTACAAGCCCTCACAAAGTCTTACCGTTAATGTACGAACAACGTGGTAGATTTGGATGGATCCATTAGGGAATGACTAACCCCACGGGGCACCATGTTGACTGAGTGTCATAACCCGTGCAAATTCTGACCTAACTTGCTATGTATACGAGGCATAGCGGAGGCAAGAGCAAACAAGTCTAGTTCGGTAGTGACGCACTGACACTTTGGGCCTAGGGCTCGGTACTAACATTTGATAAACAGCATGACACACTTTCATTACTATATGTATATCAAAACCTGTGAACTCACCAACCATTGCGTTGACACTTGTTTTCAAACTTGTATTCTCAGGTAACTAGCAAACTATGGATACAGGATTGCACACTCTAAGGGACGAGCATTAGGAACTACATGCATTCCTGTTTATGTTTAACTTTTGAAAACAATTGCGTTTGGTTTATGTATTGAACAATGTTTACTTTTTACTACTTATATTCCGCTGCAATTTGTCAAACACTTGATTTTCCGCTGCATAATGGCATGATAACTTTTATTCCGCAGTAAACTATTTTTATTATGTGTATGTGTCAAATTTGGATTTGTAAACTCATATAGAGTTGTTCTATATGACCTTGAGCTGTGATTCTGGACACGTCACATCCACGTGGACATACACCACGAGTGGGAATTTGGGGGTGTGACAGACTGGTATCAGAGCTATGGTTATAGAGAACTAGGTTTGCATATAGTAAGCTTAGACTATAGCCATTGCTCAACTTTAGACACTACACGTATAACTTGCACGTTGATGATGTTTTTGCTTATATTGAACTATTGCTTACTAACTTAAAACTTACAGGATGGCCAACAATGACAGTACCGGCAGGAACACAGACCGACACCCGACCACTGATGACATGGCCGCAGAGAGCCGACGACGGGTCCACGATATAGTATCACAGGTTGACGCCGAGATGGACCGGCGGGCGAGGGACGCAGCACGGGCCAGATATTGGGGATGGCTTCCCACCATAATCCAGAGTTGGATCGTCGAGGAGAGAGTACCTCCATATCGATATCCCGGCGACACCACTCCAGGACACCGACTACCACCATTCGGAGTGCCGATGGAGCAGGCCTTCGCGGCACATGTTGCTTGCACGCGACGGGAAGTCTGGAAGAGTAGGGAGCTAACAGACGAGGTTCGGGCTCTTCACGAGAAGAACGAGCGACTAGAGAGACAAAACGATAGGCTGGAGGAACGCAACAACAGATTAGAGGCACAGATGGAGACTCTACGTCTCCAAGTGTCTCAACTGATGACCCAGCACGGACAGATCGTTGATGTCATGCAGGAGCATGATGTACGCATCACTGAGAATCGGACAGACATAACCGAGACTCAGGCGATGGTGCAGGCCAGTGATGCCATGCTTAATGCATGGGCTGCACAGTTTATCGAGGAACCACCACAGGAGGATGGTCCCGAGTTCGAGGCCGAGGACCTCGAAGAAGAGGACCTTGATGAGGATCCTAATGAGGATCCGGAGGAGGATGATGATGACGGAGACGCTGCTAGCGATATTTCACATGTCTCTATGGATTCGGACTAGAGGACTATTGTATTTTGTACTTTCTTATTTTGGCCTAGACGAGCGGGATGTGCTCGAAGAACTTATTATGTATTTCCTTTTGAAATTATTGTACTTCAAGCTTATTATTAATGAGAATTATGTTTTGTCTTACTTATTACATATTGACCATGATTGCTTTGACTTGACAACTAACATGACATATGATCTGACTTCCGACACAACATCTGACTAACAATCTGACTTACTAACATTCTATCCCTTCCGTATAGAAAATATCTATGGCGGGAAGAGGACCAACTGCACGCCCTCCTAGACGAACACTGGACGCAGCCGTCATTAAGATGATGGTTGACAGACGAGTTAACAAGATACTGGCAGAGCACGAGGCAAACCGCCTAGCTAGCGAGACCAGTGGCTCTAACAACGGTACTAACACTCGCCTAACATGACTAACATAGTATAGCTGACACGCTCTAACACGCGACATTGGTTTCTGACTGACAGGATCACAAGGCAATAACAACAAAGGATGTTCTTTCAAATCCTTCCTGAACTGCCACCCGCTCAAATTCAAGGGTACTGAGGGAGCTGTCGGAATGCTCCGCTGGGTGGAGAAAGTCGAGTCTGTATTCGCCATGTGCGAATGTGCTGAAGAGAACCGGGTGAAGTTCGCAACTGGTACACTGGAAGGACCAGCCCTCACATGGTGGAATACCCATGTACAAACCCTGGGGTTGGACGGTGCCAACTCCATGCCATGGGCTGATTTCACCCGACAACTGCAAGAGGAATACTGTCCTCGTGATGAGATTCGGAAACTGGAAGCCGAATTCTGGGTGCACAAAATGGTGGGATCTGAGATTGAGCAGTACTGCACTCGATTTCACGAGCTATGCAAACTATGCCCGGCTATGGTGACGCCGGAGTACAAGAAAATCGAGCAGTTCATCAGCGGGCTGCCCGAACAAATCCAAAGCAGGGTGACTGCTTCTGACCTCACCACTATCCAACCTCTGATCAGACTGGCTCACAAACTAACAGACCAAGCGGTAGCACAAGGCAAGCTACCCAAACAAGGCGAACATCTGAAGCCTCAAGAAAGCCAGAAGAGGAAGTGGGAACCCAGCCACCACCAATCTCATCAACCTCAGCAACAACAACGATCTGCACCTGCTAGGGCATTTACTGCCACCCAACCCGATGACAAGGGAAAGGGTGTATATCAAGGGAAGTACCCACTGTGCAACCGATGTTCATACCATCACTTGGGGCAATGCGAACGGTACCGTTGCCTGAAGTGCGGAAGACATGGCCACATGGCCAAAGACTGCAGATCCAGATTCCCTATCAACAACAACCCCAACCAGAACCAGAACAACAACCAGAACACCTCCAGAGGGTGTTATGAATGTGGCAAACCGGGCCACATGAGGAGGGATTGCCCTCAATTGAAGAAGGCCGGAGGAGGAGCGGCCAAGGGGAGAGCATTTCTGATTGGCTCGGGAGAAGCCAAGGATGACCCAAACATCGTAACAGGTACGTTTCTTTTAAATAATGTCTATGCTAGCATATTATTTGATACCGGTGCCGATAGGAGCTTTATATCTAGTGAGTTTAGCAAATTACTAGATATTACCCCAACACCACTAGACTACAAGTATACCGTAGAGCTAGCCGACGGCAAGCTAATTGAAACACAACACATCTTTCGAGGATGCGTCATGGTATTGGCGAATCATGAACTCGAAATCGATTTAATGCCTGTGACTCTCGGAAGCTTTGATGTGGTCGTTGGAATGGATTGGTTATCCGCTAACCAAGCTGAGATCGTATGCAACGAGAAGATCGTACGAGTGACGTTGCAGAACGGAGAACAGATCTCGATTCAGGGGGAAAGGCGGGGAGTACCTCTGAACATCATGTCATGCATGAAGGCGAACAAGTACCTACAAAAGGGATACACTGCCATACTAGCCCTCATCGCCGAGCAACCCAAGAAAGAGAGGAAGATTGAGGACATCACCGTAGTCCGCGATTTTCCCGAAGTGTTTCCCGAAGACCTACCTGGACTACCTCCGAAACGACAAGTCGAGTTTCAGATAGACCTTACACCAGGAGCAGCACCGATCGCCAAGGCTCCATACCGACTAGCACCAACGGAGATGCAGGAACTGTCTAACCAGTTACAAGAGCTGTTAGACAAGGGATTCATCAGACCGAGCTTCTCACCTTGGGGAGCACCGGTCTTGTTCGTAAAGAAGAAAGACGGATCATTCCGTATGTGTATCGACTACAGAGAACTGAACAAAGTGACGATCAAAAATCGATATCCCTTACCGCGAATAGACGATCTGTTTGACCAGTTGCAAGGGTCAAGCTACTATTCGAAGATCGATTTAAGATCGGGTTACCATCAACTAAGGATACAGGAAAACGATATCCCTAAGACTGCTTTTCGAACCCGATACGGACACTACGAATTCTTGGTTATGCCCTTTGGACTGACCAACGCACCAGCAGTATTCATGGATCTCATGAATAGAGTGTGCAAACCTTACCTGGACAAATTCGTGATAGTGTTCATCGACGACATCCTGATCTACTCTAAGAATCAGGAAGAGCGTGCCGAACATCTAAGGCTAGTCTTGGAACTACTGAAGAAAGAGCAATTGTACGCGAAGTTTTCAAAATGCGACTTTTGGATACGCGAAGTCCAATTCCTTGGACACGTGGTTAATGAGCAGGGAATACACGTAGACCCAGCCAAGATTGAAGCAATTAAGAACTGGGAAGCACCCAAGACTCCGACTGAGGTGCGACAATTCCTAGGTCTGGCCGGGTACTACAGGAGATTCATTGAAGGATTCTCAAAGATTGCTCAATCACTGACATCCCTGACTCATAAAGACAAAAAGTTCGATTGGGGAGACAAACAAGAAGCTGCTTTCAACCTGTTGAAACAGAAACTATGCACTGCACCCATCCTATCTCTACCGGAAGGATGTGATGACTTCGTGGTGTATTGCGACGCCTCGAAACAGGGACTCGGTTGTGTGCTGATGCAACGCGAGAAAGTGATAGCATACGCTTCACGTCAACTGAAGGTGCATGAGAAGAATTACACGACTCATGACCTTGAGTTGGGAGCCGTGGTGTTTGCCTTGAAGATCTGGCGACACTACTTGTACGGCACAAAGTGCACTATCTTTACCGATCATAAGAGCCTACAACACATCTTCGACCAGAAAGAGTTGAACATGAGACAACGAAGATGGGTTGAGCTTATCGGCGATTATGATTGCGCTATCAAGTATCATCCAGGCAAAGCCAATGTAGTGGCCGACGCGCTGAGCCGAAAGGAAACAACGAAACGCGTGCGTGCCCTACAACTCACGATCCATTCTGAACTACCGAATCAAATTCGGATAGCACAACAGGAAGCTCTGAAAACTGAAAACCTTACTCTTGAAGCCATGCGTGGCATGGATAAGCAAATAAAGGCAAAAGACGACGGAGCTTACTATTTAATGGATCGAATCTGGATTCCGCGCTACGGAGGATTGAGAGAAGTAGTGATGGATGAAGCTCACAAGAGCCGGTATTCCGTACACCCAGGCTCTGATAAGATGTATCACGATTTGAAGACAACCTATTGGTGGCCAAACATGAAAGCTGAGATAGCAACATACGTGAGTAAATGCCTAACGTGCTCAAAAGTCAAAGTTGAGTACCAGAAGCCATCAGGGTTACTTCAACAACCGGAACTACCACTGTGGAAATGGGAGCAGATTTCCATGGATTTCATCACTAAACTGCCAAAGACGGCAAGTGGTTGCGATACCATCTGGGTTATCGTAGACCGACTGACAAAATCCGCACACTTCCTACCTATCAAGGAGACTGACAAGCTAGACAAACTCACACGTATCTATCTGAAGGAAGTGGTTACTCGACATGGAGTGCCAATCTCAATCATATCTGATCGCGACAACCGATTCACGTCGCATTTCTGGAGGTCCTTGCATAAGGCTTTGGGCACGAGATTGGACATGAGTACCGCTTACCACCCGCAGACGGACGGGCAGAGTGAGCGAACCATACAGACACTGGAGGACATGCTACGGGCATGCGTTATTGACTTTGGGAGTAGCTGGGAATCTCATCTACCGTTAGTTGAGTTCTCATATAACAATAGCTACCACACTAGCATTCAAGCTGCACCATTCAAGGCACTTTACGGACGTAAGTGTCGATCACCCATCTGCTGGGCGGAAGTTGGAGACAGCCAACTGACTGGTCCAGAACTGGTGCACGAGACAACTGAGAAGATCGTGCAAATACGCAAACGAATGGCAGCAGCTCGGGACAGACAGAAAAGCTATGCCGACAAGCGACGCAAATCGTTGGAGTTCCAGGTGGGGGACAGAGTGTTACTCAAGGTCTCGCCCTGGAAAGGTGTCATTCGGTTTGGCAAACGAGGAAAGTTGAACCCTCGTTACATCGGACCTTTCGAGATTACAAAACGAATAGGCCCTGTAGCCTACGAACTAAACCTGCCAGTTGAACTGAGCGGTGTACACAACGTATTCCACATCTCGAACCTCAAGAAGTGCCTATCTGATGAGACACTTGTTATTCCTCTTGAGGAAATACAAATCGACGAACAATTGAACTTCGTTGAGGAACCGGTGGAAATTATGGACCGGGAAACCAAGAAGCTCAAACTCAGCAAGATTCCAATAGTGAAAGTGCGATGGAATTCGCGACGCGGACCGGAATTCACGTGGGAACGTGAAGATCAGATGAAACAAAAGTACCCACACCTGTTCGCGGAACAGACAAACACTAGCAACACAAGTTGAATTTCGGGACGAAATTCTTTCTAACATGGGGAGGATGTGACACCCCGTAATTTCCAGGTCAGCATCTTATTTATTTAAATGATTATTTAAATGCATTATGTACACGTGGCACTAGAATTAGATTTATTTAGTATGACACGTGGCACGACAGTACGAATACTGGCACATGACTAGATAATTCGTGGAATTATCGACGAACAGCACACACGTGTCAAAACACACGAACGTTGGTGAACATCTAACACATTGTGTAGCACAACACTCGAAACCTCACGAGACACTGTCACAAGTCAATTATGGCTAATAATTGACCAATAGAGTCCAAACGACGCTCGAACGATGTTCTATGATCGAGAAATGGGCAAGAATGGGCCCAGAACAACAAAACAAGCTTATTGGGCTTGAAATTCAGGCCAGGCGGTACGCCTAACCCGATACACCCACGACAGGCGATGCGCGCGGATGGAAAATTGGGCGCCTCATCCGGCTGCATCCGCGCGTAACGAC
The DNA here is from genome assembly GCA_009363875.1 of Mikania micrantha. NCBI lineage: Eukaryota > Viridiplantae > Streptophyta > Magnoliopsida > Asterales > Asteraceae > Mikania > Mikania micrantha. Next base: position 51,814,444 of record CM018686.1, read on the forward strand.
AGGGGATATCCACCCACGCCAGGCGATACGCCTGGGGCGCCATAGTCGCCAAACAGCTTTTTAAACCCCCAAGATCATCATAACACCTACTATCATCATTTTTCTCGACCACACACGCCACCATTCGACCAAAACCGATCCAGGAGCTCTGCTACACCCTTCTTCAACCTTTAGAAAGCCATTGGAAGCCATTGAAGCCACCTTGAAGCTTGAAGAGCTTGAGGAGAGAAGTTGGAGGCCACACCACCACCATCACCATCGCTTTTCCGCTCGAACCTGCTGTCCAGGAGCTCGAGTGACTGCTCTCATCATCATCTCAGGGTCTTTGAGGCTTTGGAAGGTAGATTGATGTTCCTTGTAGCTTAAAATGCATTATTTTCACTTCTACACACACATGCAATACATGAATCACACATGCAAGTACCTATAGTGCACATGCACGAGATTATGATCTGGGTTTGTTGATTTTAAAGTGTTTAATGATGATCTAGAGTGATTAGAATGTATTTCATGACGATCCATGATGATGTGAGTCATTAAAGTGTGTTATTTGGTCTTGGATCGATGAAATAATGCCATGCATGTATGATCCATGATGGTAGGAATGATTTTGAGTATATGGATATGCTTATTGATGGTATTAGAATGATTACTCATGGTTAGATTTGGTTGAAAGGGTTGAAACTATGATTTTTATGAATCTTTCCATTTATAGAAACTTTTTAGTTACAAGTTGGTGATATGGTGTGTTTGATGATCATGCATGTATAAAGAATTGTTGCTAGGATAATAACTTGATGATTTGATGTGTTAGAAAGTAGTCTTGATAATGTCTATGATCATATTTAATGTTATTACTATATTTAGAAACTTTTCTAGTTGAAATATTAATAGACGACGAAATCGGTTACGTTGACATGATTAAATGTTGATAGATGATATAGTAGGATGATTTGTGACATAAACAATGGATTAGAAATGTTAAATGGTCATTTTTATGCAAAAACCACAAAGTTACTATTTATAGTAACTTTATTCTTAGAAAAACCGACTTGTCAACGTGTTGTGTTATTTGAGCATGCTAAATGACTTATTATGTTATAATATGCGTATTAGATGCTAAGTTAGATGGTTTCCGATGTCACGTATGCTAAAAATGGAAACTTTCCATTTTAGGAAACTTTTATGTGCAAACATGTTATAAACGATTTATGTGACCTTGTATGATAATGTGCTATGTGTTAACATGATCACGTAGGGCTATTGAACATGCTAGAACTGTAAAAACCGATATGCTTTGTGAACTTTCTAAAAATGGAAACTTACTATAAATAGTAAGTTGTCCATAAACGCGACCTACGCGTTGTGCACACGACAAACACTTACACGATTGCTACACGATTCACAAACCGGCACACGGTTCACCAACGGGTCGTTGACTTGACACGGTCAACTTTGGTCAACTCTAGTCAAACACGGTCAATGTGGACCAACACAGTCAAACACGGTCAATATGGACCAACACGAGCAAACACGGTCAATGTGGACCGACACGGACAAACATGAACAACCAAGGGTTGTTGGACACAAACACGAGCACTAACACAAACACTAGCACTGTCCCTTACACGAACTCACGTTCAGTATACGATATAGGTTCCCGGTGACCAACGTGCTACTTCTTCAAGGAGCTTACGCTTGATCTACTACTATCATCACTAAAGTGAGTTTACGGCCCCTCTTTACTCTTTTTCAAATGCTTTTAAATAGGGGGAGAATACTAGTTGCATCGAGTCAAACACTATTACTGTACAAACACTATTGTGTATGCTGGTTTATTGGACAAACATTAAGTGTTGAACTCGTTACAAGCCCTCACAAAGTCTTACCGTTAATGTACGAACAACGTGGTAGATTTGGATGGATCCATTAGGGAATGACTAACCCCACGGGGCACCATGTTGACTGAGTGTCATAACCCGTGCAAATTCTGACCTAACTTGCTATGTATACGAGGCATAGCGGAGGCAAGAGCAAACAAGTCTAGTTCGGTAGTGACGCACTGACACTTTGGGCCTAGGGCTCGGTACTAACATTTGATAAACAGCATGACACACTTTCATTACTATATGTATATCAAAACCTGTGAACTCACCAACCATTGCGTTGACACTTGTTTTCAAACTTGTATTCTCAGGTAACTAGCAAACTATGGATACAGGATTGCACACTCTAAGGGACGAGCATTAGGAACTACATGCATTCCTGTTTATGTTTAACTTTTGAAAACAATTGCGTTTGGTTTATGTATTGAACAATGTTTACTTTTTACTACTTATATTCCGCTGCAATTTGTCAAACACTTGATTTTCCGCTGCATAATGGCATGATAACTTTTATTCCGCAGTAAACTATTTTTATTATGTGTATGTGTCAAATTTGGATTTGTAAATTCATATAGAGTTGTTCTATATGACCTTGAGCTGTGATTCTGGACACGTCACATCCACGTGGACATACACCACGAGTGGGAATTTGGGGGTGTGACAATTTTCCTCCCTCTTATATTTTATCTTATTTTCTCAAAAAATAACATTTTCTTTTAATCTTTTATTCTTTTCTTTAATACTCATATCTATTCCCTAAAATACCCTCCATCCCCAAGCCCTAATTCCTAAAAAAAATTCAATCTCGTTCCCACTTCCCCGCTCACTCCATTTTTCGGCTCCAAGTATCCAAGATTTCTTCCGATCGGCGACAGGCGACTCCCTCCCCGGCGGCCGGTTGCCGCCCTGCGGCTGCGCCTTCTGCTGGCTCCTCCTGGCTGGCTGGCTCCTGCCTCCTGGCCTCCTGCGCTCTGCACTCGACTCCTGTCCCTTGCTCCTCTCCATTTAGGTATAACCGTATACATTTGTTTTTTTTTGTTGATTGCTTATCAGCTTATGTTTTTTTGTTGATGTAGGTAGAAATGATGCCATTTAGGTATAAATTTGTTTCTAAGATTTGATTTAGAAATTAGAATTGTATGTTGATTGGGATTAATTGTTATTATTTTGTTTGTTATGATTTACAAATTAAAATTGGTATGTTAATTGGTATTATTTTGTTTGTTATGATTTAGAAATTAGAATTGATATGTTAATTGGTATAATTTGTTTGGTATGAGTTAGAAATTAGAATTGGTATGTTAATTGGTATAGTTTGTTTGGTATGATTTAGGTTTAAGTTTGAATCAATATATCATGGGAAAGGTGAAAACAATTGACTCGTTTTTCAAAAGAAAGGTTATTGAAAAGGAGGATGTTACAAATCAAGACAAACGTAAGAAAACCTTCAACTAGTGAGTCCGAAAAACATGCAAATATCCCAGAGCATGTTACATCTCAAAGGTTGTCGAGCGGAATTGAAATTATTCTTTAAGGTACTCACTCATTTAATTTTTTTACGCACAATGATAATTATTATACATTTTAATTTTTATTGTTTGACCCGACTTGACCCGAATCGCTAATCCGAACATTTAACCCAACTAGGCAACTAACCGAGCCAATTGCAAAAATTTTTTTTGGATCACTTAAGTTTTCGCCCCCCTTCCGATACCGTCAAGCTCCGTCACTGGTTAGAAAAATGATTGTCATTCTACCATAATACCTAAAAATATAGACTGACTGCAAAAACACACACAACGAGATAAAAAGAACGCTACCAAGAAACTTAAAATGAGAATATTAAAAAAGAGATACAAAATAAAAGATAAATATTGGAGAAAATCCTTGCCACACATTATTAACATTTGGAAAACCATGGACATAGATAAGATACAAATATTATTTTTATGAGTTCAGATCTACGACGTCTACTAACTCTATCAACTATTAGGTTAATCTTCAAGTCGGGTCAAATGAGAATTTGTTTAGATGAGTCAAGTTATGAGTTTAAGTGTTTTGTCATGTATTTGATTAGAATATCCACCTTATTTTAAGTTTAAAAGAGTCTTATTAGTTTATCAGGTGAGTTTTTCTATTTTGTAGGAGTAGTGGATTTTGTTTTTAAGAATTTATATAGGTTATATATATTGATTATTGAATCAAGATTAGAAAGAGTTGCAAGCAGAATATTAATTCTTTAATACATTAGTGTGCCTTTTTGTGTGTTTTAGGGCCTGGACCAACATCAACCCTGCAGTGAATAGAAAATAAAATGTTTAGAAATATTCGTTAAAACTTAAAATTAATAGAATGTAAAGGAAAACAAAAAACAAAAAGGAAAACCCTTTAGCATTTGAAAAAAGTTTTTTTTTTCAACGAGGGTTGAAGTCTAGACCTTCGGTAATTGAAAAAAAATATTTACCAAATACGTGTAGTTGAAAACTTATTTACTAAAATGTGTCTTTTCCTTTATTTTATTACTTTTAACTAATTTAAAAAGAAAAACAATAATAAAAAGAAACACACATTTTGATAAATAAGTTTTAAACTACACATATTAGGTAATATTTTTTCCAACTAAACCTATTTGGTAAAAATCTCTCTTTAAAAGTGTAATATTTTAACAATAATAACTTTATCATCATTTAACACTTATTTAACATGGTAAAAACATAGAATAAGAAAAAGCAAGTCTTTGTTTCATGTGTTAGAATCACTCAAGTGTCCCCACCATGTAAATTAAGCATAAAGACTGTTTCATTTAACATTTTCTTTTAAAAAAGATCTAAAAATAATTAGATTTATTACAAGACATATGAACCTGTTTATATGGGTTTTTTAATGTAATATATATAGGTATAATATTACACTATAGAGTCTCTTTATATGATCGAACCTTAAGAAGCCTCTTTAAAGGAGAATTGCACCATCATGAATCCACAACAAATCATCTTTCAACATCATCCATCATCTTTCAACAAGCCTATTTGCTAACAAACATAATTGTATAAAAAAGTACAAATACACATTAGTAACTAAAGTCTTACATATGTAAATATGTTCAAGAATTAGTAACTAAAGTATTTGTAAAAAAGTACAAATACACATTTTTTTAATTTTTCTATATTTATTATATACACATGGTGTGTATATGTATATATACATACATAGAAAAATGTTCAAGAGAAAACTTCTCATTTTTTAGAAACCAAGAAAATCCATACTAACCAATAAATTTTTTAAAAAATTTTTGATAATTTTTTATTATAAGGTTAGAAACGATATAATATAAAAAAATTTTGAAAAAATGTGTGGATCACGAAGTTACGTATATGCAACTCAAAACGTTGCGTATATAACTTATAAAGTTATATATATGTAATCAGTATGTGTAACATGCAAGTTACATATATGTAATAACTAAAAATATTTATTTTTTATTTTTTTTCTTTTTTTACACTTCTTATCTTATAATAAAAGGAAATAAAAAAATAAAAAATAAAAAAAATTAATTATTAACGATTGTAATTAGTTTCTCAGTTTTTTCTAAAATGATGCTTTTTTCAGAAACCTTCACTACATACATGCATATATATCTATTATAATAAATTAAAGTTCTCAGAACACATAACGTGTTTTTAGAGTACATTCACTTTGATTTTTCACATATCTCTCTTATTTAATATGCATTATATTAAATAGTAATATTAATTATTAAATAGTTTTTTATATTTTTAAACGAAGAAATATATTTTTTTAATGCATTAGAAATATATTAATATTAAGAAAAGTTATTTTAAAAATCCAAATTATTATAAATATACAATTTTTAAAATTGTATTTTAAAACAAAATGTTTAATGAAACAAACTTTGTAAAAATTAGTGTTTAAAGAAATAATATAACTTTTTTACTACTTAAAGTATATAAATTATACAAAATTATAGTCATATTTTATATTGAAATATTTTCTTATATTGTCTAAATTTTTATCAATGATTATTTATTATATATTTTTTTATTTGACTCTGTAATACATTGGGTACTAACCTACTATATTATATACGTATAGGTATTATATACACATGTATGTATATATAGGGGTCGAATTATCTAAAAATCAGATTTTCCCAAAAAAATATATATATATATATATAAATGTTTAAATTTTGTATTGGATTTGTATTCGTTTTATATTACATTTTTAAATGCAGTAGAATAATAAGAAATTAAGTACAAAAAAATGTGTTTGTGTTTCTAAAAACTATAATTTCTCGCTTTTTGAAATGTTTTTGACTTTTTTATGTTTATAATCAAACACTTTTTTGAAAACACTTTTTTCAAAAGTTATAAGTTAATAAAAATTTGTGACAAAAAATACTTTTAAAGTTAAATAAACAATTTCAAACATGTTATAAACTAACCAAACTAATCTATATTTTGTGTGAGTTTAAATTCAAAAAATTCTATGGGTTTAAACTCAAAACATTACACGTAAAAACTAAGAGCTCTACCATATAAATTGGTCTCATATTAACATTACCTCAAAATTTAAATATTTTGATTTCCTCAATATAATTCTTCAACTAAAAAAAAAAACTTTTACAGCCTAGCGGTATTTTGGTGGTGTGATAAAGCTTATGAACCAAATGGTCATGGGTTCCAATCTCACAAGAGGGTTTTCTCATAGTATTGAGTTTCTTCCAAACTAGTAACTTAGTGGTGGATATGATCAGTTGGTATTGTTTATGACACGATGATACTCCAGCAATCCGTAAGTTCAAAAAAAAGTCAAAATTAATAGATGATTGACCGAACAAATTGACTTCCATTATTAGATCCCAAGGTTTCTTAGGTTGGATTGAAGCATTTGGCAAGCAAGAGGTTGGTTCTTCTCCAAGGGAAGAAAAGAACTATGAATATCCTTTAGTTGACATCATACAACTACCAATATTACCAACTTACTCAAGGACTTTTTAGTAATTTTATAAAAAATACAAGACCTCATTTCGGATAAAAAGAAAAAAAGAAAAAAAAAAAGACGGTGGCCAGATGGGGTCTTGAAAACTGTCTCAAGTTAACTATTAATTATTACGTTAGAAACCCGTATATCATATCACACGAGTTGTATAAAAAATAAAAGATATTTAGTAATAAAAAGTTATAAATTATTATATGATTATTCATTTAATTGATAAATAAAATTAAAATTTTTAAATATAATCTTTTAACATTAAGCATTTATTATAATCTTGAAATTTCTAAAGGTATATTCTTTTAATAACATGCAAGAAATAGAAAAATAGGACTAAAGAGATAATCGTGAGGTGTTAGAATGACACATGTCTTATAATTAGCAGGAGATAGAGATGGGAAACGTAAGATGAGATTAAACCATAGAGTGACACGTATCATCCTAGCTACTTATTTATTAGTATAAGATGCGGTTCACACAAAATGACTATAAAGCCTAGTGATAACCTCTTGAGTTCTATTATAAGAGGTCTTAGGTTGGGGTCTCATCTTAAACATATGTTGTTTTGAGACGGGTGAGTCAGGTCACCACGCTCTGTTATTCGGGTGAAAATGTGATCTATTTCCTGGATGATCCCAAGCTACCGGACATTTGCTGTCAAAAAAAATAAGATGCGGTTCACTAGATCAACCGGTTTGCTAGCAAAAGGAGGCAAACATCTAACGGTTCCCAACTGCTGATTCATTAGAACATAACCCAACTAACATAACATCCAGTTGTAACCGACATTGTTTTATGGCATAAAATACTCCAATGTTACATGATATGTGATTTGTATATACAACACAAAATTTGAAATAAATAACTCCTAGTCGAATTTTAATCGTTGATTTAATATATAATATAACAAAAAATAATAATAATAATAACTTGCAACTTGATGCCAAAATACTATACAAATGAATTAATCCGACTAAAATAGTCGGATTAACATAGATTGATTCAAATCAAAAGAATCAATCTCGTCTTCCAGTTAGTGGGACAACCTCAGCCAATGGGGTTGAGAGCGGTGTTGGCATCGGTGACGTTCGACAATTTGGGCATGTCGGGTTCAACCGAAGCCACGGGTCGACACATTTCACATGAAAAAGATGACCACAATCCGGAAGTTCTCTTAGCAAATCTTTCCCCTTGTAATCTGCCAAACAAATCGAGCAACACGAAGAACCAGAGTCTTTTCGTTTGATCTTGACATCCGAGTAAGTCACGATTGGGTAGCTCAAGAGGGTTGCCTCGTCAAGACCCACGTCGATCACACAATGGGCCGAGTCGGGTTGGGCATGTCTCCATGGGTTGTTTGATGGTGATAATGATGATGATGATGATTGTGTACTTCTAGTACAATAATAAGATGCTAAGGTGATGGTGATGATGAGGAGAAGTATGCCAAATGATATCCCGATACCGTACCCGAATCCACCAATGTTTTCTGACCCGAGAAAGCCACCGGAATCGGTTGCCGGAGCCGCCGTGGTGCTCATGTTTTCTTCAGGGAAGTTTGGGCTTAGAGGAGGGGGGAAGTGTGGATTTGATCAGCCATTTTTGGGGGTTGTAGGAGGGGGTTAGAGGGGTATTTGGTGGGATTTAAATTAAAAAAATAAAATGGTTGAGATATATTATTAATATTTTTTAAAATATTGATTTATATGGTCAACGGTAACGTATATATGATTGGGATGGATGTGTAGAAGGCAAGTGAGATTGATAACATTTTCTATAAATTTAATAAAAACGTAATAAGATTAACAATTAAAATTTATTTAATTAATCAATCATTATCTAATGAGGAGTTTTTATAACCCCGATGGCGAGTCGAACCTGTGTTTTTTAAGCAAGCTCATTTAATTTTAAAAATGTTCAAACTTGAGTCGTTTAAAAATTCAGTTTTAGGGGTAATTTTTTAAATTCAAGTGCGACTTATTTTCTATTAGTTATTCTGTTTATTGATATAGTATACATAATTTTCTACTATAAATAACTTATTTTTTTTGGTTATATATATTGAAAACTGTGAGAACTCACTTGTATGGTAAACCCTCAAGTCTCTCTCAATATCCGACTAATCGAGAGGAACAGGTAAAGCGCGGTCGCAAGCAACCGGGTCGGTAGCTTCCAAGGAAAATTGCTCCAAACGGCGATTGGACTTGAGACTTATACGTTTCTCTCCTCAACTTTAACCACTGTACCACTTCCTTGAAGATCTATTTTGGCTATATTTGGAGACCCCCTTTTGTTGCGAAAACCATGTAAAAAAAGTCTTTTTTGAATTTTTTTACAGTTTTTAACATTATTTGACACATTTTATAAAAAAAATTAATAAGCGCCGAGAGTTTTTTTTTAAAAAATATTTTGTAAAACATATGTAACGTCACGTAAAAATATTTCATAACATCTGGGCGCAACGTTGCATATGTTTTACATGTACAAATTCTTTTTTTTTAAAACCCTCTCAGTGTCTTTTATTTTTTTCTATAATAATGTGTCAAATAATGTTATAAATCTGTAAAAAAATAAGAAAAAACCATTTTTACATGGTTTTTACAACAAAATGGGGTTTTCTTTTATTAATTCTCTGTGTGTGTTAATTAATAGTTATTATATTTATATAAATAATTTAATTGTTTAGGCTCTCAATACCTAAGGATTATTTGTACAGAAAAATCAAACAAGCTCTTTTATTATAAGTGAGCTTAAAGCAAGACTTGAACTAAGGCCATGTTTGGTAGCCTCTTAATCCCATTCAGAGGCTACATCTTAATGGTTCATAGCATGTGAATGGTTAAAATGTATCCTTAAGTATGAATGGTTAAGATGTTGGTAATGGTTCATAGCCTCTGAATGGTTAAGAGGTAACCCTAAGTCTGAATGGTTAAGAGGTTATGAACAATTCAGAGATTACCTATTAATGCCATTCAGATGCAAACAAACAACCCCTAAGACTTGAACTTATTTAAGCAATTTTTGATATAAGCTTTTGTCAAATAGATCTATCTTATTTGTATCACTAAGTGCAACTGTTTAAAAACAAATTTCCAAAGGATAATATGAAATACGTATTAAGTTTTATATTATTATTATTATTATTATTATTATTATTATTATTATTATTATTATTATTATTATTATATAATTATTATTATTATTATTATTAAGTACAATTCAATGATTAAGTATATTATTCCTTTTGTTGACATTTATCAACTATCAAATTAAAAAAACATGCATTTAATTATTTCATGATTTAAAAGAATATTATGAAAATATAGTTCCAGTATTTAATACGATGTATTGTTAAAAAATTCGTGAATCCCAAACCTTAACTTATTAATATATATATTAAAATGCAACCAAAATAAATAGTGTAAATATTTATATTATATTCAAATAGTAAACATAATACATACATATTAAATAGTATGAATACTATACATATACGTATATATAGTGAAAAAAGCGTGGTTCTTTCTAGGTTTCGGTGGTGTTCGGAGAAAGTAACACTGATTTATTTGTTCTCATAGAAAATCAATGTTTGCTTATAAATTTAGCTTTTTTTTAATTTAATCAATTGGTTGCCGGTGAGAAGAATTTTATGAGTAATATTTTCTATCTTTCGTAACATATTTGTATGGATTTTGTATGGTATTATGTTTCAATGAGAAATTAGTATATAGTTCGTGATGCGAGATTTGATTTTGCTATGTAACTTATGTTTTTGCAAAAGATATATGATACACATTATCAAGATTGCACTGCAATAACCCGCCGCAACGCGCGGCGGGGAAAAACCTAGTATAAGATGATTAATTAAAAAATTTACATGTATAGTTGTTTATAAAAATAAAATAAAAAATGACATGCATTAACTTATTATCATATTTGTCGAGCTAATTATAATATCTAGCTTTAACAACCTAAATTCTTAATTGAAAATTTCATTATAAGATTATAAATTTAAGTTAGATTAAATCATTGAAATGGTTCATGTGAATTGTTATTATTTAACTATTGGTTCATGTTCTGCAAATTCAGTCTACTGGTTGGGGTTTCACCTTGTGACCGAAAGGTCATTATTCAAGTTGTCAAGGGTGATTTAAAGGACATCCAAGTGAGGAAAGGAATCTTGAGTTTAATCTTTGGTTTTAGATCAATGGGGGCGAGGGTTTACCCATTCCAGGGGTTCCCACATATCTGGTTTGGCCATGTCTTACCTCTCTCCCGATGGGCCATGTTAGGACAACATATGTGGTATGTAGGATCGTCGCCGTTAAAAAAATATTGGTTCCTAGGTTTCATAATCATCCATATGATCCCAAACTTTAAATATTTATAACACATAATTATTAGGTCATCAAATTATTTTCAAATACTTTACCAAATTACCCTCATATAAGGAATATATGTGTTACAAATGTTTAATATTTTAGACCACATGTGTAATTTATGTTATGTATGAACCAAAAATGAAATAATAGGAGACCACTGAGAGAATCTCGTTATTTTACTCTTTAAATTATAAAATAAAAATAAGAACATTGCGTGAAATATACGAGCAAGCATAAAAAACGGAGGTTTGCAATTAAATAATTATCCAAGTATTAATTGCAAGTGTCGCTCACGTTCTTGCACAAAACCCTGCAGTTAAATTCTTTTTTATCATGTGCATGTCTATTTTTGTATACGTTACGCGGATCATTGAAATTAACAGAAAGAGGATATACTGAAAAATAGAAGGTTAAATTCGGGTGTAAACGAACTACGTTCTTTCGAGAGCTATTTGCGATCAAATTAATAAAAACCTTGTAAAAGCCGAGCCGTTTAAGTTCAAAAGTGAGACCTTATAAAATACGTTTCATTTATTTATCAAGGTCGAATTTTTCATATCGAGTTCAAGAGTCTAAACAAATTTTTATTTATACAATTTAATTTGATTAAATAAGTGTATACTTATATAAATAAACTAAGTCAGATACAAATGTGTTATATGGATTGAAAATTGAAAACTTTGAAATTAATATGAAAATATAAAACTTACCAATATTTGTTTCTCATAAATGCAAAATCTATTTTGCAAAAGTATAAACATCACTAAATAGCTAACAAGATCAATAGAAGATGAACGATAATTGAGAAAGAACACATTAGAGGTTTTGAAAATATAGATATTTGGACAAGAATGGTGAATCGGTTTTAGATTCGTGTGAAAAAAAAACGTCATATATGGTTTGGATGGGAAAATTTTTGTGAGGTGAATTATGTTAATATCATCTTGCTTAAAGCCTACTAATAACCCAAGCTTGAGTTTTTAGAAATTTTCAATAGTATAAAAAAATGTTGCATTTAGAACTCATGTAAGAAACAATAAAACAAAAAACAATCTATTATATAATAAAAGAATGTATGAGGACATATGTCACTATATATTATGCCAGGTTAAAAATATATGAATTATACATGTTAAATAAATAAATTTAAAATTATTTATTTTGAATAGAATATCATATATTTCTTAAGTATAGTTTTTTAAAAATTCGAATAATATACTTATTTTGTAATAGTATTATTTACTAGAATCAAATATTAATAATTATTTAACAAAATATAGATAAAAAAATTAAAATATAAAAAAGGTGTTTTATAAATAGTCTATACAGATGACATGTGTCTCTTCCAAACTTTTATTTATTAAACAGTATAGAAATATAAATTTTCAATTTTATTTTCTCGTGTCTTTTTTATATTAAATCAGATAACACATGTAATTATATGAACTTTTCTTATTTAAATCAGACAACAACAGCAGCAGCAACAACAACAATATTTAAGTATATAATTTCATATATTTAATTAAATGTAATTAAAATAATAAATATTTTTTCTAAGCAATTTTTGTTAATTTTCTATCTATTAATAATTCATAATAACTAGTAACGTTACCCGCGCTCTGCGGCGGGTATTTACGACTAAAACCTGAGCATTTTGAAATGTTGATAATACTCAAATAAAAATATGAGGCAGTGATGAATCGGTTATGTAGACAAAAACGAAGAAAAAAACCGATTTTAAAAACTGGAAGAAATGTCGAGTTGGAATTAGAAAGAGAGGGACAATATATCTATATATCGCTTTTGTATATATATAAATCATGCATGAACACCAACCTCACTCTAAGGCGGGAAGGCAAAAATACGTCAAAGATGAACCTGTTCCCATGCAATAGTTAACGAGTCAATCATCCACTTTGGCGTTTCATTGAACAAAAATGGTGACATTGCTTCTCTATTGATCAAGAATTTCGATTTTTGGCAAGTCTCATGATCATCCAATAAGAAGTGTTTCAATTTTTTCAAATGAATGATTTAAAGACCTGATTTTAAAAACTGTGAATCGTTCAGACAGAATATATACTTGAAATCAATTATGTTTTAACATAAAATAGGATAGTAGTAAAAAAGAAATACAATCTAGATCGAGCTACGTACGTACAAGTCGAGCAGACAATTATGACAAAAAAATATTAATTAATCCTCTCAAGGTTTTCATTAATTCAAATCTCATAATGAAAATCCAAAACTTAGCAATTTTTGTTTCCTATAATATATCAAATATTTTAGAAAAAGAGAGTTCTTGCCTTAGCTTCCCACATCGGATAAAATAAGAAACTTTTTTTTTGTATTAAAGGATGGCATGTAGGACCAGTGTTTTGAAAACCGGACCGGACCGGCCGGTCGGACCGGGAACCGGTGGGTGGACCGGTCCGGTTAAGGGTCTTGAACCGTTTTTGGGTGAACCGGCCGGTCGGACCGGTGAACCGGCGGTCGGACAGGTAGTTGAACCGGTTTTTTGATTATTTTATTTTTTTTTTGATTTTTTATATGTATATATATTTATAAAATGTTTATAAAATCATCCGGTTCTTAAATCCGGTTCGACCGGTCCGACCTCTAACCAGTAACGAGACCGGTTCGACGTCCGGTCCGGTTATGAAAACATTGTGTAGGACACAACAAATAAGTTGAAAACTTGATATCCTGCGGAGCTACTGTTTTCATTTTTCTGATGCAGCCAATCGCGCTGAGCCACGTCTTCTCCACCACCGACATTTGTCGGTAAATGAGTATATAGGAATATATTGTTCAAATTATTAGTTCAAAAGATTTAGTTCTAAAAACTTTTAACCGATATCTACAAAGTCATCCACATCTAGTTGGGCCAAACATTTCTCAGGCCCAAAAGAGATTTGTCTCCAATGAGTTTCATTTTTTAATCTCTCACAAATTTAATCTTAATTGGAGAGTGTTAATTACTTGATTTGTAAGGCCAACAATGGTTTTTTCTTTTTTTTTTTTAATTTTACTTTTTTTATCATTTGACATGAAGAACATATGTCCAGTTAAATTGACCCGTCAATATTTATTGTTTTTTGCTTCTACTTAAACAATTAAGGCCCAAAAGTAATCAGTAATCACTATTAACGTTTCCTACGCATTTAGTAAATAATGCTTGGGTCGTTTCCTCCTAGATCAATGACCTATTGGACCATTGGTCTGCTCGAAACCTATTGGGCTATTGGGTTGGGCTCCAGAACCTTCAATATCCAACTTTTATTCGTTTGGTCCACTAGCACGGTAGCACCCTCAATGGCTCAATGCTTACATAGTTGCATAATATTTGGTATGCTTGAATGAATAAAGTGTGAAATATAATTGAAAGATATAATAGATAAATATACTAAAATTTAAAAAAAATGTATGGTAATCATGTAAGAATGCAATTCGTATTATATTAGAAATGTGTTTTCTTTTTTTAATAATTTTTATTCGTTGGAAGAGTGTATTTTCTTTTTTCTTTTCTTCAATGAGTGAAATGATCTGACCTATGCCCTGAGTAATGATCATACCATGTCAAGAAACATGATCAGACCCATAACCCAAACCATTATCCAACACAGGACTTGAACCATGATCCAAACCATAATCTGACCTATGATCCAAAGTATGACCCTACAAATGGAGCAAACTATTAAAACTATGACCTGATCCATGACTTAAGCCATGATGCTACACATGACTCAACCTACTACCGACCCTTTACTCGAACTATGACTTGACCCATGATCCTAATCATCAACTGTCCATGAACCAACCATCTCCTGACCCAACTCTTGACCTACGAACCAATCATATGACCTAACTCATGAATTGTGTTATATTCTTTTTTTTTTTTCCTGATTATCGAAAAACATAAAGTAATGATTCGCTCAGGTAATCATCTATTTTCCTATATCTATTTCATTCCCTCATATATCCTATTGACTCATATCAAACATATCTAGAAATTTACAATTTTTTAGCTAATCTTTAAAGAATTTTTAGGTATAATCAAACTTTTCCATGTGTGAAAAATTACAAATTATAGAGTTTACTACATAGTACAGATCTAGTTTAAGTTAATTCATAGGGTGTGTTCGACATAAGAATGGAATAAAATATACAAGGAACTAAAATATATCATTACTATTTTATTGTTTTATTTTGTTACCTTGTGGTAATGAAATTTGTTAAAAGTAATATGTTAAAATTCAATTACATGTGTATAATCATGTCTTAGGTTTGGTGTGTCTAACTTGAAATGTTTGTTGTGTTTATATATGTTTCAGGAAGGAGAAAGATTTATTGTGTAAAGATAAGAAGATTAAGCTTGTTGGTAGAAATGTAACAAACTTCAAGGGCTGCTATGTATTTTCTTCTTGGGATAAAAACTTTCATTATAGGGTTTTTAACAAGAAGTCACTGAGTCACAGTTATGGCTTCTCACTTACGCCACTCATACCTTTTTTGCCACTCATGCCTATTTTTTTCAATTATCCTTCTCTGTTGCTTGTTCTCTGTTTAATTCTAGAGATTTGTTCGTAATCTTGGTAAACAAGAGTTCAGAGTTTTCTTCATCGATCTATGGTTGTATGTATTTAGGTGTTATTCAGATTGATTAGTATGTTGTTATTTGTCTATCTGGTTCGTTGAGTCTCGTTCTAGGGTTTCGAGTCTTTGTATCTAGATCGAGTTGTAATAGATTAGGGTCATCTATGTGTTGAATCATTTTGGGGTTTTATTCTTTATTGATCACAGTTCTGATTGAATCTGTAATTTGTGATTAGATCTGAGTTTCTTGACAAAATTATCATTACTTCATCTTGTTTGGTTGGCACAAAAAGACAACTTCATGAATTATAATTTGTGGTAAAGTCATGGGTCTGATTGTGGTTCATGTTCTTATTCATAGGTTGGACCATGGTTCAATTCATTAGACAAGAAATAGTCCGCTTCATTGCACACTCATATTTGGGTCATAGGCCGGTTTGTGGGTTTGTTTATGGTTTGGGTATTGGTTCGACCATGTGTTAGGATATATGTTGGGTTATAATTTGGTCACGGCTGGGGGATGATTTGAGTTATAAATTATGTCATGAGTTAGATCATTTTATTGTTTGAAATAACAAAAAAATATCCTTTTACATGAAATGAAAATCACTAGAAAAGTAATAATCATATATTTTTTTTAAAGTATTGCATTTTATATTTTATATGATTATTAAACATGTTTTTTTTTTCATTTAGTTTAATTTTAGATCAAAATATATAAGTGATATCATGATAAAAACTTAATTTTTAGAAAAGTAATTAACTAATTATGATAAATTTTAATGACTGAATGCCAATGAAATCGAGAAGAAACTTAAGCTACTTAAAAGTATACATTTACAAACACTTTTTTATTCATTTGGTAATTATTTTAACTCTTTAACATATTCTTTTAATCACAAGATTATACATTTATATTACAATAAGAAAAAAGAAAAAGTAGAACCTCAAAAGGATACACATTCATTATTTAATGAACTCGTTTTATAAAAAAATTAAACAAAAAAAATATAAATTACGCAAAAATAATTAAAAAAAAAAAAGAAAGAAATATCATGAAAGAGCGTGCAACCACGCGTGTAAAAAGTAGGCAAATCGAAAGATGCCTCGACAGAGATTTTTTTCACGCTTATCAAAAGGTTATATGAACAACTAAATAAAGTTTTTAAAACCCATACAAACTTGCCTTGATTACTGTTCAGAATGTTGGCCTTTTGATTCTTCATTCTTCCACCTGCAATTTAATCTTTAATGCTGTTCAAACCACAGAATGTCTGTCGATTTCGCATGATTTTGCTGTGTATTTTGGCTTAATTTGCTCCATCTTTGTTCGTAGCTTCTGAAAGATGAAAACCCTCATCTATTGTTCTTAAATTCTGTGTTTTTTTGGGGAATCTGAAAGCGATTCATCTTCAAATCAATGGAAACACGATGGGATATTAGTGAGAAGGCTGGTAGAATCTTTGAATCGATGTTTTTGCTGATGTTTATCCTTTCGATTTCAACTATTTCGTCTTCAGTTGCTGGTGCAGATAACCTGCTTGACGAAATGACTCTGAACGCACAAGACAAAGCTTCCCTTCTTCTGTTCAGGTCACAAGTTCGTGACCCGAATCAGAGACTGTTATGGGTCGGGTCGGGTTGTGCAAACTGGACTGGGGTTGGTTGCTCTAGATGGAATGGTAGGGTTCTTGCACTAAACCTCACCGGGTTCAACTTATCGGGTCAACTTCATTCAAGCTTGTGTAATCTTTCTTCCCTTGAAACCCTAAATTTGTCTCGTAACAATCTTAGTGGTTCGATTCCGCCTTGTTTTAGCTCGTTTTGGAATTTGAAAACGTTGGATCTTAGTTATAACATGTTTAGTGGTGTTGTTCCTGATACACTCATGAAGTTGAGTAGATTAACTCATCTTGATTTTAGCCACAACATGTTTGATGAAATGCTTCCTTATTGGATTGGAAATTTCTCATTGAAGCTGCAAAAACTTGAAATGGGGTATAATTCGTTTCAAGGGGAGATACCAGAGGGTTTATTGCACCTAAAATCACTCAAGTTTTTGGATTTATCGCATAATAATCTGTCTGGTAACCTCCCTGATTTCAGGCAATCTTTAGAGCATCTTAATCTCGAGTCAAATTCGTTTTCAGGTACCTTACAGTGCTTGTCATCATCAATTGACTCCCTTTCATTGCTAAATTTAGCCAAAAACTCGCTTGAAGGGGGGATTCCCACTTGCATTTCTTCACTACGAACATTGGCACATCTTAATTTATCATCCAATCAGTTAAGCTATGAAATTTCTCCAAGATTTGTGTTTTCCAACAGATTGATTGTCTTGGACTTGAGTTACAATCAGTTATCGGGTTATCTTCCTAAAAAGATTCTTGAATCATCAGAGAAATCGGGTCTGATCGTTTTAGACCTTTCACATAATCAGTTCTCTGGTGATATCCCATTAGGTTTTACAGAGTTAAAAAGCTTACAAGCTTTGTTTCTTTCGCACAATCTTCTCACGGGTGAAATCCCATCAAGAATTGGAAATTTAACGTATCTGCAAGTGATTGATTTATCTCATAATTCGTTATCTGGTTCAATCCCATTGAACTTTATCGGTTGTTTTCAACTACTTGCTTTAATTCTCAACAACAACAATCTTTCCGGTGAAATCCAGCCAGAGCTTGATGCATTGGATATTTTAAAGATTCTTGATGTCAGCAACAACAAGATTTCTGGTCAAATCCCTTTGACTTTAGCAGGATGTAAATCGTTAGAGGTTGTAGATTTAAGCTACAATAATCTCTCTGGACCGCTGAATGATGCATTAACCAAATGGTCAAACCTCAGATATCTTTCTCTTGCACACAACAAATTCAATGGGCCTCTTGCAAGTTGGATTTTCATGTTTGAAGGAATCCAAACAATTGATCTGTCTGGCAACACATTTTCTGGCAACATCCCAGATGGTATTTTTAATGTTAGTTTGCATTTTAACAATGGTAACTTTAATATCGAAAAGCCTAAAGTGCCATTGTTAGATAGTAAACTATCTGTTGTTATGGGTGATGATTTGCATCTTAATTACAACTTGTCATCAACGGTTACGATTGATTTATCAGAGAACATGTTACACGGGCAAATACCAGACGGACTTTTTAATTTACATGGTTTGGAGTACCTAAATTTGTCTCACAACTTTCTAAATGGTCAAATTCCTGGGAATTTACAGTCAATGTGGAGCTTAAAGATTCTTGATCTATCTCATAATTCTTTATCGGGTCAAGTCCCAGCAAACTTATCCAGTCTTGGAAATTTAACCCATTTGAATCTTTCTTTCAATTACTTTTCTGGGATTGTTAACAAAACAAAAGGGTATTGGAGATTTTCGGGTGCATTTGCTGGAAACCCGAATTTATGTGTGGAGACTTCTGGTTCTGGTGATGGTTGTCAGTTGAAAGCCCGACCCGTTGAGCCAGAACGAGCCTTTGAAGAGGGTAAAGAAAATGGGCCGATTTCGGTATGGGTGTTTTCGGTTAGTGCTTGTGTTAGCTTTTACATTGTTGGTGTTGTCTTGTTTTGTTCATCTCGAACAAGGAACTTCATGTTTGGGACTAAAGATTAATGATGCTAAAATGTAGAAACTGTAGTTTACCACTTAACATTGTATAGATGATGAATTTTTCTAATGGATCTTACAAACTGCCATCTTTTGGTAACATTTGTGATCTTTATTGTTGATTGATCTACCTTATAATAGCAATCAGTTAAAACACAGTTAAGCTTGCTTGATAAAGTTCAAGGGGTTGAAAGCAAAAAATAAAAAAATGGATAATATCTTGTTTTTAGTGTTCTTTTCTTGTTACAAAAATAGAAAATGTGGTTCACCTTTTATAATTATGCTATATTATTGTAATAGAAAAACGATTTTATGAGCCGAATGTCTCCTTAGAAGCAGTCTCTCTACAAGGGGTGGTTACGGTTCGGTATCAAACCGCGAAACCGTCCAAACTAGTCATTGGTTTGGTTTCATGGTCGATTTTTTTCAAATAGCATTTGGTTGGTCAGTTTCAAAAGTTTGAAACCGTAGTGAATGGTTTGGTTTATGGTTTTCGCTAAAAACCTAACCAAAGCGAGTGATATATATACACACACAAACACATATACACACAAATATAAGAAAGGCAAGTAAGTTGATTAAGCGTCATTCAACAAAAAAAATAAAAAGAAAGGATCAGGGCTTACAGTGTAAGTAGTCTATCTCGAATTTTAAAACGGTTTGGTTTGGTTTGGTTGAGTTTTTATTTTTCAAGGTTTGGTTTTAGTTTTCATTATTCAAAAACGGTTATTAACAGTTTGATTTATGATTCCACCCAAAAACCATAAAAATCAGATCGTAAGCACTCATACTCTCTACCATATTTTTAGCTGGGATAAAGTTTATCTTCATCTTTTCCTTTTAATACCTTACAAAGTAGGAATAAACAGAGTATTTTTTTTTTGTCTTATTGTAAAATGCATTTGAACATCTTTTGAAAAGAATCCACAATTAATTGCTTGTTTTAATTGAAGAACTACATGAATATGTCCCAAAATAACGAAAATGTGACTGGAATATGTGCAATTTGTGTATGTGAAGCAATCTAGTGGGTACAACTTGTAGGGAGATTGGATGCCAATTGGAAATGTCTCGATTACTTTTTCATATGTTGTTTCGGTATATTATTATGCTCGTCAAAAATTAACATGAATTTATTCTTATTTTTATCATATGTAAAACAAAACGATGAATACATATTACACAATGACTTAGATACAAAACACAATAATCAAATAGTCATCTTTAAAAATTAAGATACATATAACACAATAACATAAAATATAATGAAATAGCATAACTATGTGTTTCTAACATGTAAAACATAAAAGTTAAATAATGATTAATTTATTTAATGTACAAAAAATATTGACAAACCAAGCGGCTCATATTTACAAAATCAAGCCAATTGGCTCGGTTTTAAAATAAGATTTGATAGAAAAATCAAAACGTTCATATAAATCTCAAACACAACAATTAATAAACAAATAATATGTTCAACCAAATACATATAGAAAACACAAATTAAGTTTACAAATTATAAATTTTCATAATACGAAAAATGAGAGCATCAAATGCATAAAGTACTAAAATCGTGAAGAATAAAGTTGAAGCTTGAGGCTAAATATATGAGCTTTTCTATTAGTTATATGGGTTTCAAAACTTTATATATTATATTTTTATATTAATTTAAATAGAATAGCTATATTAGCTTATACACATACATAAGTATGTGTGTGTAAATTGAGTTATACAAGAGCCAAAACAAGCATGCCAAACGAGCAATTATCTAAAGCAAGCGATGATCTAGCTTATGTTGTCTTGTGTTCGGATAGTTTAGAAACCAATTAAAGTATGCTTGACTTTTTAATAGATTCGTGAAATTCAAATGTCTTTTTTCAAGAACATTAAGCATCGAATTTTTAAGAGAACTAATGAAATTACATGTTTCTTATTCATGAAATGTTTTTTTTTTTCTCTCTCCCGTATTTCTCTTTTTCTTCGTTTGTTATATTAAATGTTTTTGTCTTTTTCCTATTTTACATCAAACCAATTCATATTATCTTTTCACTCTATTCTTAAATATTTTTTATTCTTATAATATGACATGTTTCATTAAATCAGATGTTTTTAGGTTTTTTCTCTCTCATTTTTTTCATTAGTTTGTCTCATTAAATATTTTATTTTTTTCACTCATTTTTTTATTAGTTTGTCTCATTAAATCTCTCTCTCTCTCTCTCTTCAAATCAATTCATATTACCCTTTATATTATAATCCAACATACTCATATATTATTACTTTCTCATAAATTATATGTGGACTTTTCGTACAATTGATTTCTAGATTCATCTTTTCCTTCTATATAAATAACGGAATGATTAACTAAAATCATAATTTTGCTTAAAAAAACATAACGCAAAATACAACACAAACTACAAAAAATAGATTGCAAAAAAAAAAAACTATGAAACCAGTACAAAAAAAACAAAGAAATCGGTACAAACAAGCGAAAAAGTAGTAAACAAAGAATAGATTGCAAAAATAAAAATAAAAATTATGCATACCTAAAATATTGTTTTTAGTAAGATTGGGTTTGCAATTCAAAAGGGAGTTACGACGCAACTAGTTGTTCGCTTACCTGTCAGTTTATTGTCATATTTCACTTTTGTTAATGAAAAGATTGTGTTTTGATAAAAAAAAATTAATAGGTATTTTTATGTTTTCAGACATAAATATGTTTTTATTGCTCATACCCCTATATATATTGATGGATCATATATATAACTACTCAAAAAAGGGAATCGGATCGGGTCAGAAAGAAGCTGGGCATGAGAGGAGACTTAAAAAATAGGAGAGAAGCGGGAAGAATTCCATCGACCCTTCTGGTAGTAAAATTATAATATATCCAACACTTTATTATTAATAATACGTACCTAACAAATATTCATTTGATTTATACAAAATAAATAAACATAAAACCAGTGTATATCTAAGGGTTGGTTAATTAAGAAGTCAACTATAGATACTGAAATCGTGGGTAGCAATAGATGTTAAACAAATGCCTCTCTTTCTTGCAGGCCCCTTAAGTTAGTGTATATATTGCATAAGCTAGCTTACACATATGGTTTATAGGTCGAAGCTTTGAGGCATCCATCGATCTTTATAAACCTACTATTTAAGAATGAAATACCACAATATATTTTCTCGAAGTTTCGGTCAACATGAACGGAAACGATTCGGATATGGTGTTTTGGTTAATTGTTTTGTGTTCGTGTGCTGTTTGTTCGTCGTCCTAAAGTCCTACTTTGGCCCTCCATATGCTTGTAAGTTGGTTGTAAACGTAGCATTGTTTGATATTTTCAATATCGCTTCTTGTCACAGAGGTTTTTGATTATGCTTTGGTCGTGTGGTTGGGTGTCATGCATGAATACTTGAGTTCGTTCACTCACATGTATAAGTGCATGAAATTACCGGATTGGTTTTCAAACCTGAACGTGTTTTTAACCGATTGGAAAACCGGATTTTGGTGAACCGGTTTGGGAACAATCCAATCCACCCGTTTGGAACCAACTTTTAAAGTTAGGCCAAACAAAAAATTAGTTGTTTACTATAATGACTTTATGGTTTATGCATTATGCATACATATATGATCATGCGCAAAAAAGTGCACATTGTATAAATATATTCTAATTAGTAATTAGGAAAAAAACCGGGTTTTGTCAAATTATTAATCAAACCGGTTCTATGATCCAACTTTTAAATTGGTTTAAAATGTTTTTTTACGGATGAATTTTAACAATAATGACCAATAACTAATTTGATTAACAAAAGACAAAAAAAGTAATAAAAAATAAAAAATTCACCACTACTCAAATTGTGCACACACTTGTACAAAGTTTGTTATTTCTAACTGGTAAAAAAGAATTATTTCGGCAAACAATCAACGTACTTCTATTCTCTTGTACAAAAAATTACTTAATTAACACAATAGTATATATTTTAATTTGTTTAAAATACACATATTTTTCATAAAGTTATTTAAAATAACATATAATCATTAATGGTGTAAATGCTACGTAAACAACTCTTATTTGACGTGGATGCATGTTATGTAAATTATTTAGTAAAGTTTAAACTCCTCTTCATAAAATATGATACTTTAATTTACATATTATCTAATATAATTAAATAAAATTAATCAAAATTCAACATTTTTGAACACTTGATATGTATTATACTATTATGTCATCAAATCTCCTTTCAAGGTGTATTTTTTAAGTATTAACCGCAACTCCTTGTGTTTTTTACAACATGTTTAGATATTTCAATTTAGCACAATTGAATGAGGAAATTTTTCACGTCAAAATATATTAATTTTTAATTATATTAATCTCAAAAGAAATGAATATCTTAGATAAAAGATTAAATTATCGAGATGTTTCATATTATTGCTAGTATTTGATTATTCTTTATAGTCTCTAGGTTTATAAATGACTCTTATGGTATAAAATTTTAAATATGTTTAATACATATTATTGGTATTTTTGTACATATTTTTTTAATTAACTCCTTTTTATTGGCTTTTAATCTTTTTTTTTTGTAGTGCAATTAAATTTGATGATATTCGAAGAACTCAAATCGGTGATGATTACCGACACAACAACCGTTCGTCCATGTAAGTAGAAACGTCATTGTTAAGTTTAGAGTTATTAAAAATAATTTTGTTTTATTATAAGCAAAATAGAAGAAATTTATTGTATATTTATATTGGTCAATGGTATATAAATATAATTATATAAATATAATGATTTAATTACTACTGACGTACCCCTTCTTTAACAATTCTTAGACTATCCACAGCGGTCACCCCACTGAAAATCCTTCCCCACTGAAATTTCCTGCCACGTCATCACCCCACTGAAAACCTTAAACACCCACAATGGTCACCCCACTGAAAATCCTTCCCCACACAACCCACCATTTCAAGCGGCTAGAATCATTGGGCCAATCACAACCCACCGTTTCAAGCGGGGAGCGGGGGCCGTGCGAGGGACTTGGGCGGGCACCGTTGGCCTACGGGGCGGTGTTCCCGCTGGACCTTGCGGCGGGGGAGGAGGCCGCTGGCCGGACGGGGTGGGCGCTGTGGGGAGTCTTATATAAAACACATTAGTGTTGTTACCTAACAAACATAATTAATTTATATATTCCCGACAAGATATGATAGAGCCACAAATTGATTTGTTTATAGATATATGATTTGGTAATGATGAGTGTATATATAGGAAAAAAATCTACCGAACTTTTAATATTATTTTATCAAAATCATTTGAAATATTTAAACTATAAATACTCCTTAAAATAATAAAAAATTAAAACTACTTTGAGAAATATTGCTTTATTGTTATAAAATTTCCATGAGTGATTAGAACGAATGATCTTAATAAAATAATTATGAAATTTTAAATTAAAAAAATTGGTTAACCGTTAAATTTCACAATTGTTTCATCTAAACCACGAACTTAAATTTAATAATTTTTGAAAAGTCTTATTACAACAAAACAAGACTGAAATTTGGTTGATTTTTAGTTACTGGATCTTTATGAAAATGGGAATACCGAATGTATAAATTAAGTATACCTCATATATATAAAAAATGAATGAATAAAACAAAATAATCAAGAAAATAAATTAATCTTGGTCTCTTAAAATTATGACTTGTACGTGACCTTATAAATAACTAACACAAATATATTGTTAACAAATAAGATTAAACACATATGTGTATTGAATTTTATATAACATTTGTAACTCAGTTTTGTTACTTAATTAAATTTTAACCGTTTTTCTATTTTTGTTTGGCAAAATTAGATAACAATAAATTAATGATCATATAATTTTAGTTTAGAGAAATATAGAAAAATAAGAATGATCAGGAAACAAAGCTAACATGTATCTCTTTAATTATATTCATTTTTATTAGTGTAAATTTGTATTATTATTATTATTATTATTATTATTATTATTATTATTATTATTATTATTATTTTCACAAGGATTGAAGGTTGTGTAATTAGTCTTGATCAGACATGAGGTGCCTTGCTCATGCTCTCATCACCCTTATCTCATTATATTTATGTCCTATATATGGGGCCATGACCAAAAGAAGGATCATTCATGTTGATGATCATGACTTCACCAATTCCATTAAACTAATCATTATTTTTTCTTAATTTCTAAATCAGTAATAATAATCTATATTACCATTTAATACATCCTCTTATTACATATTTTTTACTTACATTACACCCCTACCAAACACTAGTTTGTTGACATGACGATTACATGACACATTAAGTAATCATCAATCACACTCATATAACGTGTAATATGGGAAACATATTTGTAATAAACTACTTATATTTTTATAGCTCAATAGAGATGTCCGTCATAAGTTGGTTATATGATTGCCTGTAGATGAAACACAAAAAGATACATGTATTACAAGGGATGGGACGCCCATACACATAAGCCAAGAAAAAGTAGTTTTTGTAAAAAAAATGTTTGAAGTTTGTTTTACAATCTTAATTTTGTTTCTATAATCCTTTTAGAAAAGTCCTATAAAGGAAGTTGGGTCGCTTGTAAAAGAGGTTTGGACGCATGTGAAGGAGTACCATTAAAAAAATTTTAAAAAAATGTCTACGGGTGTCGCCGTCCTTGATAGTCAATTAGTCATGTCAGAGTGGCCCGCCGCCCGTGACAAAAATTTGAATATATGAGCGCCCGTCAGAGTTTATGGGCGCCGGCGCCTCGAAAGGACACATGGCCCATTTTGATTTGTTGTTTTGTGTGCGACACCCGTATATATACAGGCGCCAACACCCATATAGTTAGTGGACATTTTCTGGTATGTAAAGTTTAAATGGACATTTTAGGGTAAAATCTTGATCAAAGGCTATTTTGGGAATTTTCGTAAAAGATTTAACTTTGAATCTTTTTCCACCGTGATGATCTCTAGATGATGAAACAATTGAAAGAAAGCTAGTGTGCAACACAATGAGACGAAGATCAGATACATGCGAGATGAAGGGTGACATAAGGATTCATGGGGCTTCCTCAACCATTTTCATGTCAACATCCTATTCCACAAACTCCTCATGGACCATAAAACCATACGCGCGTAAAGGCGATGAAAGCGCGATGCAAAATATCACGAGTTTCACCATAAAAACGAGCCAAGAACGAGCCGAAACGATGCCCGAATGCACCAAAACTCACAATGTACCAGCCGTGGTCTTTTCGGTTGGTGGGTATAGCGGGAACCACTTTCATTCCTTCTCAGACACCATCATCCCGCTATATGCCACAACTCGGCGGTTCAACCGACAAGTGCGGTTCCTCGTCGCGAATAAAAACCCTAGGTGGATCAATAAATTTAAAGAACTTTTGGACAAACTATCGAAGTATGAAATCATTGATATTGATCAAGAAAATGAAGTACATTGCTTTCCAAGCATGATAATCGGGCTAGAAAAAGATGATTACAAAGAGCTAAACACACGTTCAATGAAGGATTTCACAAAATTTTTACGAAATTCTTACTCGTTGGATCGACCTACCGCGATAAAACTAGCCAACGGGTCGATTAAAACACGTCCACGGCTGTTAATAGTTTCAAGAAAACGAACCCGAATTTTTACAAATGTGAAAGAAGTAGTTACCGCGGCCGAAGAGACAGGATTCGAGGTGATAGTGACGGAGATGAACGCGAACCTGAACAAGACATCACGGCTCGTCAACTCGTGTGATGTGATGATGGGGGTTCATGGTGCAGGGCTAGCCAACTTGGTGTTTCTGCCTGAAAATGGTGTGTTTGTACAAGTGGTTCCATTGGGGGAAATGGGCTGGATGGCTAAGACGTTTTATGGTGAGCCTGCAAAGGGAATGGGTTTAAAGTATTTGGAGTATAAGATATCCGGGTCGGAAAGCAGTTTGATAGACCAATATCCACTTAACCATTCGGTTTTTAAGGATCCGTATTCGATACAAAAGAAAGGTTGGGAGGCTTATAGATCGGTGTATATGGATAAACAAGATGTAACGCTTGATGTTGTTAGGTTTAAAGAAACTTTGGTGAAAGCCCTTCAACTTCTTTGTTTGTGAATATAACACGCCTTTTGTTATGGTTTATAAATGAGTTTTTTTTCCTTCATTTCTAAAAACATTTAGGGTTGTTTGTTTGCATTTGAATGGGTTTGAATCTGAATTAGACCGTTTGTTTCGTGAAAAAAAAACATATGAATGGGAGGTGATGTCTGAATGAGAAAAAAAAAAGGAGAATGAGTCATTTATTTCATCAATACCACATAACCATCTCAGACGTCTTATTGATTTAGCAATTAATGGTTCAGAGCCTCTTAACTATTCAGATATATTGTTGATTCAACACTTAATGGTTCAGATATTACCAAACGACCCCTTAGTCTGTGTACTGGAGTGTTCAAAAAAACCAAAAGAACATCTAAAACCGAAAAACAAATCATATTCATAACCAAAAAAATATATTTGAATTCTTAATTTAGTTTTTCGTTCGACTCCTAACCATATCCAAATTCGATGTTTGGTTTTGTTATACATAGCTTTGTATATTTTTTGAATTCGGTTTGGTTGGTTGCATTTATTCAATTTATTTGGTTTTTAATCTGTTAAATTCATTTTGTTCTGCTTTTAAATGAAAACCATTGAATTCAGTTTGGTTAAATATCTTCCGAACTCAGTTATGTTTGGTTTTCGATTACGAACAAATTTTTTTTGAAAATGAAACCGAACAAACCAATGAACACCCATATTAGTACGTGATGTTTTTAGTTTATATGTTTTATGATGTTTATTTTCAGATTTGTATATTGCTTTAAGTCTATACATGGTGTTGTTAATCCATGCATTGTGTTTTAAATATGAACAAAGTGTACTAACATTTTACACATTATGTTTCACATTTGAACATCAATATATGGTGTTTTACGTATGTACATGGTATTTTTAGTTGATAGATAATGTTATATAGTTTGTATTTGGTGCTTTCACGTTAGTTTTGAGTCTGTCTATGCATGGCGTGTACTAATGAAGGTGTGATAAAATTGCCTGGTTGTAAAACATCACATCTAAAATTATCTTGCTTTAAAACGCTATTTGTAAAATTACTCAATTTAAAATATTCTTATTCAATTTCGTATTCAAATACAACATAAAACGTGTGTTTCATAAACTGCCGGAAGAACACCATAAATTCAAATAGGTGCACTTTTATGAACATCCAATTCATATCGTTGTATTAATATAATAATATCATACTCGTTTAAATATAGGGGTGTGATCGGATCGGTTCGGTTTTTTTGCTAAAACCGAAACCGACATAGTCGGTTTTTAGTTATTAGGAACCATTTGGTTTTTGGTTTTTGGTTTTTTGTCGGTTTCGGTTTTTTACTTTTTTTTTTGTTTTTGTTTTTTTTGTTCTCTTTCACACACAATAGTGAAAGTAGAAAGATGTTTAACAATAGCTAATTCACCAACTAATCAAAATAAAACTAAATAATTGTCATCATATTCTTCTATTTAAAAAAAAAAATTGAAAAGTAAATAACTAAATATGCAATAATTCTGGTATTCACCTTTTAAAATGATAGCATTCATCTAATCCAAATCTTTATCATCCTTAACGGTAGACTATTTGTGTGTTTTTTCCCGTTAAATAACTATAAAAATAGCAACATATATATATAAACAAGATTACATATCGGTTTGGTTTTTTCGGGTTTTAGAATATGAAAAACCGAAACCGAACCGAATAATTCGGTTTCGGTTTTCTTCGGTTATTAGTTCGGTTTGTTTTTTAGGTTCGGTTTTTTCAGCTAATTCGGTTCCGGGTCGGTTATTTCGGTTTTCTCTCACCCCTATTAAAAAGATAAAAAAAAACTTATCGTGTAATTTTTTTGGACACTAATGTATAAATAGTTACGAATAATTAAAAAATGGGTAGAAATTGCATGTAACTTGCAAGTGTTGACTTAATATATAACAATAACTGTCTCTTCATTCTACGCAGTAGTCACATAGGCGTCACGTATGAGGCTGCTCTCATTATCTACTTGTCACCTCATATATGTTATCATCACCCTAGTCAGGCCCCCTTCCACCTAGGCCTGTAAACGAAGTGAACGGTTCGTGAATGCTTTGGCGGAAAGTTCCTTAATATTCGTTTAATTAAATGAACAAACATGAACACACCTAGTGTTTGTTTATATATGTTCGTTTATTTGTGTTTGTTAGTGTTCGTTTATGTCCGTTAACTATGTAATGTTATTTAAATGAATAATATGTATTTATATCTAAGAGAATTGTTGTTCGTGTTCGTTTATTCTTGTTCAATTGTGTTCGTTTATGTTTGTTTAGCAGTATTCATGTTTGTTTATTTGTTCAATAGTATTAAATAATGTTCATTTATGTTTGTTTGTTTATTTAGGTTCGTTTGTGTTCATTTATGTTCATGAACATTTCGATTATTTTAATAATAACGAACACAAACGAACACGAACACATTTATTTTCTTAATAAACGAACACGAACACAAGATTCATGTTCGTTAATGCATTCGTGTTCGTTCGTTTCGTATACATGCCTAGACTTCTACCCTCTCAAATGTTTGTTAACGGTGGGGAAGAACGTGACCACGGTCACAGGTGACCAGTCACGCTCCGGTCACAGGGATTGTGTAATAACGGCCCGGTGTGACGGGCCATAACACATAGTCTATACTCTATAGACAACATGACTAATGCCAGGGGTATGAAATTATCCCCAACTTATCAAAAAGCCTCTTTTGGGCGGATAGTAAACAAATGTTTTTTCAGCTCAAAGTTTTTTCCCACTGCGATTCATTGAATTCAATATTCGGTATTTGAGATCAAAATTGCAGATGCCTACCGAATTTTGCCACTGATTTCACACAATCACAATCCCTAAATTCATCCGTCTTCCCAATTTCAACCCCCTTTCGATAGGATTTCAATTTCAATGTCAACTGTCACTGGTACCTGTTCGTTGCTCCCTCAGTTCCATTCAACCGATTTTCCATCTTCAACTGCTTCTAAACCCTATCGCTTCACTTCAATCCCGAGAACATTCCGATTCAGGTAAGTTAATTCGAAAATTTCTAGTAGAAATCAGTTCGCTGCTCCATCTGTGTGTGCAATTTTGATAATTAATAAATGGATTTGTTGAATTGGGGGTGGAAGTTTTGAAACTGATTGTAAGGGGATTCCATTGTGTTTCTGGTGTATGATGAATGCAGATGTCAATCAACGAATACAGATGAGAAGAGAGTTAGGAGTATGAATGTTTTGGATAATGCAAGTAATTTGCTGACTAATTTCTTGAGCGGTGGAAGTATAGGATCCATGCCTGTTGCTGAAGGTGCTGTCTCTGATTTGTTTGGGAAACCCCTTTTCTTCTCTTTGTATGATTGGTTCATTGAGGTAATACTCACTTTTCAATTTGTATTTATCACCTATACATATACATATAGATATACAAAGAATAATTTGGAAGCCCACTTGAGAAACCCGGGTAAAATTCGATTTTTTTTATTTAGGTATTTAATATATGTTATTATAATAAAACAAAAAACAAAATAAAAAATTATAATCGCTTGTTACACATATGTTACAGAATGACCTTTTTGTAATATATGAAAACCAAATAAAAAGTCATTTATTTTCCCGAGTTTATTAGACCACCTGCAGCGCGCTTGTGGAGAGGCCGCCCGTCTTCGACGTGGAGGAGGCAAGCCGGGCGGACACACTGGAGCAGTTTGCAGGAGACGCCGCATGTGGGGAGAAGCACGTCCCGGCGTGCGCTGCTTGTAGAGGGGGAGGTGGGTCCGGTTGTGGGGCCCACTTCTTTTAACAAAGGTTAAGAAATTGTGATATGGAGGAGAGAGTATGCATGTGGGAAGGATTGGTTGGGGTTAAAAAGAGGAGAGATGATGCATGTAGGAAAGATGGGTAAAAACCTGATGTGGCAGTAGTGAGTAGGATGCATGTAGTAAATGCATCCTTATGCATTTCGGGTAGTCTTAAAAGAGAGAACAGAAAGGAAAAGAAATGAGAGGAAATAAAAAGAAAAGAAGGGAATTCTTTCCTTCCATTTCCTTCCAAATTGGAAGGAAAGAAAAACTAAATAATTTTGCCTAGTTTCCCTTCCATTTCCCTCCCTTTCCCTCCTTAAATGAAACTCGGAACACAACATTTGTTATTTTCCTTTCCCTTCCTTCGTTAAATGAAACTCGGGAACACAAACATGTTTCTCCTTTCCTTCCAATTCTCTTCTTTTCTCCCCTTAAATGAACTCGGGAACAGACGTGAAACAAACGAATATAAATTTTTGTAATATAAAATAAAAAATTATAATCGCTTACACAGTGAAAACCAAATAACTAACATACGTGAAACAAATGAATATAATTTTTTTTTTATTTTTTATTTTCTTATAACAACATATATTACATACCTAAACACAAAAAAAGAAAAGAAATTTTGAATGTTACACTGGGTTTTCATGGGTTTTCTCTACTCAATGGGCTTTCAATGTATCTTTCCCCTACACACACACAGCATTGGGTTTATTGGCAGTATGAAGAATGGACAGAAGTTGGAATTTGTTTTTTTATGATTATTGTTAAAAGTAGTGTTTAGTTTTGCTTTTGCTACTTGTTACAGATTTAGTGATTTTGATATCTTTATGATGTTATTGAACAGCATGGATCGGTTTATAAACTTGCCTTTGGTCCAAAAGCATTTGTAGTTGTATCAGATCCTATTGTCGCTCGCTATATTCTTCGTGAAAATGCATTTTCGTATGATAAGGTATGATTTTTAGCTATTTGAGTTCTTTTAGTCCCTCCATGTTGAAATTTCTTCAATGCATACTATATATATTGTTTGTCTGTATATTTTAAATACAAGCATATTTGAGAACAGGTGCCCCCTGTAAAGGTGGTAATTACTGCCCATTTACATGATATGGTTCAGTTTTGGTTAAAGTTTATATCCAACATGAAGAATGTGTGAATTTTAAAATCATAGATAACAATCATGTATTCAAAAGCTTAAGATGTCCTAATATTATTTTGCTGGCATAGTTCTGTGATCATATTTTATATTTAGCATGTTAATTATTAATTAATTTTGGAAAACTAATGAAAAGTTGTTTTGAGGACTCGGTACTTCTAAATTATACCTTTTTCCCCTAAACCTGTTATGCTTTGACCCATTTCATATCTTATATGACACCACATATGCATCATGTAGGGAGTACTTGCTGATATTCTGGAACCAATTATGGGAAAGGGACTAATCCCTGCTGACTTGGACACCTGGAAGCAAAGGCGAAGAGGTAAAAATATTTGACAAGTCAAATACATCAATAATATTTGTTTAATAATTGAATAATTAGGATGGCTAGTGATGAAGCATATAACTAAACATGTTTAAGTTTGATCTGTTCTTGTAGCCATATTTATGTTTTGAACTTCTTACAGTTATAGCTCCGGGTTTCCATACCTTATATTTGGAAGCTATGGTGCAAATGTTTGCCAATTGTTCTGAAAGATCAATATCAAAACTTGAGAAGCTTCTAGAAGCCAAAAACTTGCAAGGAGAGCAGGAACTTGAGTTGGATCTTGAAGCAGAATTCTCGAATTTGGCACTTGATATAATTGGTCTCGGTGTTTTCAATTACGACTTTGGTTCTGTCACAAAGGAATCTCCTGTCATTAAGGTCTGGTCCTATGATAGTATGATACATTGCCTAACATGTTCTACATGATGAGGTGGCAATTTTAACCCATTTACATCTAAATAAAAACTTGTGTATTTACTTATAATGGGTCAAATAGGTAAGATTAAAAAAAAGTAACTAAAAAGGACAAGGGTGGGAAGTCACCCAAAATGTCTTTTTTAATACAATCTCCCATGTCATTTTACTAAAATCTCGATTATTATTAAAATTTAATAAATTGTGTAATCTTACTGATTAATGCGACTTTATTGGATATGTTTGTTTGTTTGTTTGTAATAAATTGTGTAATCCTATTTCACACATTAGTTATGGAGTTGCAAGTTAACCCAATCCATACCAAAAATTAGTCATGTTGACCGTCAGTTAACTAGTCTGATCAGCCTATTTTGAACCCTCTAACTACATGCTGTGAACTCATATTGTTTTTCTTCTTTAAATATAATTTATCCTGTAGAAAACTAAATTAAATTCTCATTTATTTCTGCTTCTTTCAGGCAGTATATGGTACACTATTTGAAGCCGAACACAGATCTACGTTCTACATTCCTTACTGGAAATTCCCTCTGGCTAAATGGTTGGTTCCCAGACAACGAAAATTTGCAAAGGATCTCAAGATTATTAACGACTGTCTTGATAATCTTATAAAAAATGCAAAAGAGACAAGACAGGTAATGATTTTATTTATATAGTCAATAAATGTGATGCATTTTGCATTTGTAATATTGACGTAAACTGGCCGAATAGAATGCATATGTGTAATAAGGTTGTTTTTAAATTTTTAATTGTTTTAATTGATAGGAAACAGATGTTGAGAAACTGCAGCAAAGGGATTACTCAAATCTCAAGGTATGTAATATGTTTCATTCTAATATTTAAGAATTATTAGTTTGGATCTTTTATGGTTGTAAGTTATTCCAGGATGCGAGTCTGCTGCGTTTCTTGGTTGACATGAGGGGAGCGGATGTTGATGATCGACAAGTAAGTGTGTCCCATGATTTGATTTCATTAGAGGTGGCATGATTGATTAGAGGTGGCATGATGGGTGGGGCAGGTAAGGGGTCAAAACAAGTAATATATATATATATATATATATTAAGGTTTGGCTAAAAAGTCTTAAAACCATAAAAAGTGTGAGAAGTAATCTAAGTCATACACGTGTATTTTCCAATGTTTACAAGATATGGGTATTAACGTAATTTGTTCTCATTATTGTTAGCGGTTATTTTGGGAAAAATACCATGATTCTCGCTAAAAAAATTATCTACATCAATTATCGATTACAAGAAGAAATCACAAATTGTAATTGATTATATGATTCTAATTTCATCTGGCTAATAATCGTTTAGTTTTTTTGGGGGTAACGACGTGATGGAATCGAACACAAAAGATACGCAAGGTTATGGTGTTTTTCAGATTGTATGGTGTTTTTCAGATTGTATGGTGTTTTTCAGATTGTATGGTTTTTTTCAGATTGTATGGTGTTATTTCGTATGTTATATGCTCTGTTTTTTGATATTATGGTGTTTTTCAAATTGTA
The DNA here is from genome assembly GCA_009363875.1 of Mikania micrantha. Classification (NCBI taxonomy): domain Eukaryota; kingdom Viridiplantae; phylum Streptophyta; class Magnoliopsida; order Asterales; family Asteraceae; genus Mikania; species Mikania micrantha. The sequence goes on from CM018686.1 coordinate 51,849,310, forward strand.
TGATGTTTTTTCAGTTTGTATTGTGTTTTTCAGATTGTATGGTGTTTTTCAGATTGTATGGGGTTTTTCAGATTGTATGGTGTTATTTCATATGTTGTATGCTCTGTTTTTTGATATTATGGTGTTTTTCAAATTGTATGATGTTTTTTCAGATTGTATTGTGTTTTTTGGATTGTATGGTGTTTTTGAATCTAAGTATTACAACTTATTTTGAATCCAAAAGCCCTAATCACCATGATATTTTAAAATTTTGTGGTGTTTTTTTTAAAAATAATGCTCTGTTTTTTGATTTTATACACATGTATGGTGTTTTAATGGTGGTTATATACGTAGTTTAGAGTTTATGGTGTTTTTCAAATTATATATTTGTTCGGATGAAGTCATTTATAAAATAAGTCAAATATTCTGTATTTCAAATAATTTTATGTGCTACGGTGTTTTAACGTGAACTGATAAGTCTAAAACGCCATAAAATTTAACAAGTGTTCAAAACACCAATAATCTCACAACTAAAATTTAACAAAGTTCAAAACACCATAAAATCTAAAACGCCATAAAATTTAACAGATGTTCAACACCATATATCGGGATAGATCAATAAGAAATACATTATAACACCATAACTTGACAAAAACACCACAAACAAAAAAAAACATCATATAACTATGAAGGTTGCGGTTTCTGTTTCATTTTCAAAAAACACCAAATTACGTTTATGCCCATCCCACGACTTTCAAACACCATACTAATTACAGAATTGCCACCTCGCAATTCTGACTGTAAAACACCACAGATCTACGTTCAGGATTGCTTCTCACGCTTCTCACGGTTTTTATTCTTTTTAAAATATCCCTCCCCTATATATATATATTTTTTAGCTTGACTGCTTTGGATAAAACATAGCTTGACTAATCTAGGACCATTTATGAGTTTTTGATTATCACAAACTGCTTGTATTAACTTGTTTATTTGAATAATATATATATATATATTTTTTAAATTCCATGAAACAGCTAAGAGATGACTTGATGACAATGCTCATTGCTGGCCATGAAACAACAGCTGCTGTTCTTACATGGGCTGTCTTCCTTCTAGCTCAAGTATGAAACATCAATAAACTTGCATATTAGTTAGCATTTATTGTGCATATGCATACTTTTCGTATCTTAGTATTGGTCTAAATATGACAATTTCTTAATGTACAAGGATATAGAGATAAATGTTTGTGGCCAAAGCTAATGTCTGATGAGCCACCATTATGCAGCATCCTGACAAAATGAAGAAAGCACAAGCTGAAATTGATGCAGTCTTCTCACAGGGTGGAATAACTTTGGAGTCACTTAAAAAGCTAGAGTATGTCACATATTATTGCTAAACTTAGCTGTTTTATATTAGAGATGTCAAACGGGTTGGGTCGGGCCCCTTTTCATCCATCAGTTTAAATTTTTATACTCATTTAGTTCATGGCTGAGACTTTTGTTGGAACCTTAATTGTCAACCTAAGTTTGAATGTTAACGGGTCAAAAGAGTCATTAGTGTAAAGTATGTTTTTAGTGTCTATTGTGTACACATAGATAGTTTAGGGGTATGTTGTGTCAAATAGCAAATGTTGTAACTGTCATTAGGGTTATATAAGTCCAACCCCAGTATCTTTAAATGTGTTCGAACACATCAATAAGAAAAGATACGTATTTGATCTTGTTCTTGTTGTTTTATGGTTTGATTCTTGATTATGGATTGCAAATATGTTTCCTGTGGTTTAACATTGGTATCAGAGCGTGTTCGCTCTTGGGAAGATAAATCTGTGAAGAAGGAAGATCATGTGGATTGATCCAGGATGAACCTGTGTATATCGAGTGATTCAAATTGTTGACCACCACTGATCAACGCGTATGTGAAGGAAGTAAAAAGCACATGTGTATCGTGAAAAAGGAAAAACCATGGAACATCAATATATGTGCAGATGGTTTAGACGAGGAATATGAAGGAGATTGGTACAGGAAGCAGGATTTGCAATCCAGTTCGATCAAGGGTTTTCAATCCCATTTATTAAAAGCCTCGAACGTGTGGTTCAGGCGCTGATCCCTCTCGTCTTTTTGGGTTCCGAAAGGCCTTAAGAAACCAGATGGGTTTCGCACAAGTATGTGCAGATGTTGGCCAAAACCGTGGACAGAAGTGGGTCACGAGGGGCATGACGGGTCTTTCCCTGGATTCGAATATTACAGAAAAAGGCGCAAATCTGTGCAACCAAATCAATACTCATCGAAGGTGAGTTATGAGCAAAGGATTGTTGATCGTTTGATACTTAAAATCACGATTCACTCAAAGAATTTCGGCAACAGACTGCCAGAAATCAAAGAAAAAAAAGGCAACGCATGGATGGTTATATATATAAAGAAAGAAAAACTTGAGTGATTTTGGGTAATTCATACCATGAGATACGTTCAAACAAAAATGAAGTGAACAAAAAAAAAACGAGAAAAACTAATGACTTCAAATCAAGACTTGACAAAGGAACGCTTCAAACGCAACCGCGAAGAAAAATAAATCGTGAGAAATGATCAAAAAGAAAAACATCATGTGATATGAGAATTGTGTGAGGCAATTAAGATCTGTGATAGATCAAATAGAAAAGTATAATACAAAGTTGTGTGAGACAACTAAATAAGAAAAATAAAAGGCAAAAGAGAATTTGTGTGATACGAACCAAATTGCAAATACTGAAGAACGCAGATTCAAATAGTGAATAAGGGGCAGATTCAAATCAAAAGGTAACACAATTGATTCTAATTTTGTTTTTGGCCTCGAACGGGATGTTTGGGTGTTGATCCCAGTCATCAATTCGGACAGAAAGGAACCACGAGGGACTATGTTGGTCTTGCACGGGTGGTGCAGGTGATGGTTCTGATCTGAAGTATGTGCAAAGTGGAATTACGAGGGCTTGGCAAGGTTAGAACTCGGTTGGTTCCTTAAAAGAGAGGCAGTTCTTCTGTGTTAAATTGTGAAGATTTATGAGTTTAACAACAAATTTAGGAGATGCAACATGTATCCAAAGATTGAATGGCTGATCCAGGAGGGGTCTATTTGGCCATTTTGAAAGCAATAATGGGTTAGGAATGAACCACACAGATATTGCACTAGAAGAAATCATTGTTGACTTCTCAAACTTGAAATTGGATTCAGAAGAAAAGAAGAGGAAGTATGGCAAGCAACACACAAAAGAAAACAAGAATATGGACCCGATATTGGAAGAAGAATCAACTTGGATTAACAATTAGGGGGGTGAATGTTGGAACCTTAATTGTCAACCCAAGTTTGAATGTTAACGGGTCAAAAGAGTCATTAGTGTAAAGTATGTTTTTAGTGTCTATTGTGTACACATAGATAGTTTAGGGGTATGTTGTGTCAAATAGCAAATGTTGTAACTATCATTAGTGTTATATAAATCCAACCCCAATATCTGTAAATGTGTTCGAACACATCAATAAGAAAACATACGTATTTGATCTTGTTCTTGTTGTTTTATGGTTTGATTCTTGATTATGGATTGCAAATATGTTTCCTGTGGTTTAACAACTTACTGGTAATTTTTAGCACGGGCTGACTTGAAAAACTATTTTGCCAACAAATGTAAAATTCTTTCAAGAAATAATATTTTTGTAATTTTTGTTGATAATTTCTGTATCGAAGACTTGTTATCATATTTGTAAATTTTTTCTATTGATTTCCCTCGTTTTAATTTATAGATACGTTAGACTAATCATTTCTGAGAGTCTACGCTTGTATCCTCAACCTCCATTACTCATCAGGCGTTCTCTAAAATCAGATCAACTACCAGGTAATAACATCTGATTTCAGTTTTATCTATTAATACCAGATTCATTAAATTTTTTGATTTCTGAAGTTCCTAATGCCATGAATCTTATTGGGTTTAACAGGAGGTTACAAGGGTGATAAAGAAGGATACCAAATTCCAGTTGGAACAGATTTATTTATTTCAGTAAGTAATCAACTGTTACTATCATTTATAGATTTCCAAGAATCTTCTAGAAATCACATGTTACATTAGTGATATCTAAGGTCTTTTCAATTTGTTGAACAGGTATATAACCTTCATAGATCTCCATACTTCTGGGAGAACCCTGATGTATTCGAACCTGAGAGGTTTCTTGTTCAAAGAGACAGCAACATTGAAGGGTGGGCAGGTTTTGATCCATCTAGAAGCGCTGGATCTCTATACCCAAATGAGGTTTATGCTCTTCTTATCTGTCATGATCAAAAATACGGACGGGCGAGTCAGGAGATTGGGTAGCTGGTCAAAATATGGGTAATTTTTTTAGTATAGGTCAAAGCTAGCCAGACTGGGTTTATTTGTTCTTTGCAGATAATTAATGTGTTATTTCTGACAACAAAATAAACATTATCTACTTTAATCTTTCAAATAGAACTGTTTAAGAGGATATATGCATAGGTGTCCACCTCGAGGGACTTTCAACGTATTTGACCCATTCCCTGTTTAGCTAAATTTTGGATTTGACCCGTTTGAGATCAAATAGCTCTTCTCAAACTCTTCTTGGAAAGCATCACATGGTTATAATGTAGTGTTGTACAACCGCTTTTCTATAACGAGTCTTTAGACTATATTTTTTTGAAAATCTAACAAAGGGTTTCGTTGCTGGTGATATCAGATTGTATCAGACTTTGCATTTTTACCATTTGGTGGCGGGCCAAGAAGATGCGTTGGAGACCAATTTGCGCTAATGGAATCAACCATAGCATTAACAATGTTGTTGCAGAAGTTTGATGTTGAGCTAAAAGGATCTGCAGATTCTGTGGAACTTGTCACAGGTGCAACAATTCACACAAAAAATGGACTTTTCTGCAGATTAAAGAAGAGATCTCACATTCACTAACATTGAAATTTGCTTCTTTCTTTCTCTTGACTTTTGATAAAATTGTGCATGTGATCCTTGAGCTCCTTTGACTTTTTTTTTTGGCTCTTCAACAATGAAACAAGCTTGATCATGTAAAACCAGTATGATCCGCGTGATTTCTGTGAATTGTATGTTTGAAATAAGAACTTACTAGTAGAGAGACCAGAGCTAGGATTTAGAAGGTGTCCGAGACGAGCTGGAAAACAGCTCATGGGTTAGAGTCACTACCTCATGTAATTCTGGTTGTAAATATAGTTTATTTAATTGTACATTAACCAATACAAGAGCATAGGACGTGTGCAAATTTAGGGGCTTAAGGGGCTGTTTGGTTGGTCTGAATCATTAAGTGCTGAATGGTTAAGATGTCTGAATGATTAAGAGGGTCTGAATGGTTAAGATGTCTGAATGTTTGGTTGCACCTCTGAATGGTTCAGCATGGTATTGGTTGATTAAGTGCTGAACTGAATCATTAAGATGTAATTTAATTTAAACCAAACGCGCTGAATGGTTAAGTGTTGAATGGTTAAGTGCTGAATGGTTCCATTAAGAGGTAAACAAACAACCCTTAAACTTCTTATAGAATCAAGAATTCGATATATGATTTGGACCTAATTTAAGGAAGCCATAAAAGAGTTGATAAGAAGGAATCAACCAAGTTCAATTTTGACATTTAAAAATGAAGGCAATTTGATTTATTTTTTTTTGGTTTTTTTTCTCAACATGAATTGATGAAAGGAAAGTTCTATAAAGATTTATGGCATAAAATATATGGAAAACAACCTGCTTATTCGTTCATCAAAGATTCCAAAAGGGCCATTTGGTAATTAACCACAATCCTCACAACACCTGTAGATTTAAAAATGAGAGTTTAAGGTCTAGTCATTCCATCCCAATTAGAAAGAGTCTAATGTTGACTTGACATCGTTGTTCGCCTAACTTTTTTAATTTGACACTTTAAAGCATACGTTTAGAGGTGGCAATTTTTACGCCATGTCAAATGAAATGGGTTGATTTGGGTAAACAATTATAGTATAATGGGTTGAAATGGGTAACATCATAATATTGAATGGGTTGAGATGTGTAGCACTTAAACACAATGCGGGTCAAGACGGGTAACCAAATAAGTATGTAAATGCAATGGACTCAAACATTTAAGAATGATTAATAACATATTTGATGAGAAAATCAATAAGAATTATCCAAATGAACTATTTGTTTACTTATAACACGTCTTAAGTTAAATTAATTTGATGTTTTTTAAGAACAATCCATTTAGACCCGAACTCATTTTGCTTAAAACTCGTTCTGACCCGCACCCATCCTGACCCAAACCCGTTCTGACCCATTACCTAACCCGACCCAACCCGCTCATTTTGCCAGCCATACATACGTTTAAGTCCACCTTAGAAAATACCTCACGAGTAAACTACTAACTTTGTTATCGTAACTATGCATTTAGCCATCAATCTTGACCCTTAAGCCGATAGCTCTTGTAGGACCAACCATTTTAGTTTTTGTGGTCTTTGGTCAAGGTTAACCCTTAACATGATCATAAGTGAGTCGAGTACAACTTACCTATTTAATCTTGTGCCCATCTTAATCTAAGAGAGCTCAAGCAGATGTTTGGCTAGCTTATGCTTTATTTGTAAAGCTTAAGCTTAACTTTTGAGTAATTTTTCAAGTTTGATCCATCTTAGATTAAATAGTGTGACACAAACTTAGCATTGCTCGGGCTAGCTTGGTTTGGCTCGTTTACTATTTGTAATGTATTTAATTGCTTTATTTATATAAACATACATGCATATATGCATACATCTAGTCATTTACTTATGTTGACGACTTTTGTCAACGACTCGCTTTGGAAATTTTCAAAACTTACCCCTTATCTTTCATCAACCTTACAAAGTGTCACTATTCTCAAGATTTTTAACTTTAAAGTTTATTACTTTTAGTTTGATTATTTTCATATGCGTTAGTCATTGCAACTCAATACGCTTCTTTTTTGTACTTAATCAAGCTAAAGTTATCGACATAACACTAGCGATGAGCTTTGTAAACACGCGCATCGCACAATGTCGTTTTTCGCTCTTATATTTTTTCTATCAAATTACTATATTACAAATTTTTATACCGCAACATACAAGACATAATAATGTTTTTTTTATCTACATTTTAAGGTACTTTTTTTTTGAACGGCAAAGATTATCTACTCGTAAATTACTACAAACGAATTACACCATTACATGGGTTAGAACCCATGACCTCCATTCTAAGAGGCAAAACCTCTACCAAGTAAGCTAGTCCCACATTTAAGCTACATAACAGACTCTTCATGACTTCATATATTTCTTTTAACCGTACCGCAACCCCACATCACGTATGTTTTAATCATCCGCCTAGGGGTCTTCAAAAAATCCGAAATCGAAATAGTATTCGAAACCCGAAAAAACCGATCCGAAATCTTTTCGGTTTGTTCGGATAGATTCGGGTCGAAAATCTATTTTTCTAGTTCTGATCGGATATTGGATATCCAAAACCTTGTTTATTCAGATCGAAAATCCGAATTCAACCCGAATAACCCGAAAAACCTTATTTATTCGGGTTTCTAAGATGTAAAAATCAAACTTATTCAAGTTATTCGGGTTGTTCGGATAGATTCAGATCGAATAAGCATATATGTTTTTCGGGTCGGGTTTCGGATATGGTTCCGGTACCACCCAATTTTTCCTGGGTCACGTGATTTACCTCTCTCATTTTGGTCATGAGACCGGTCGGTGACGGACGCCCATGGTGGCGTTCATCGTTCTTTCTTTTCATAATTTATATATAAGAATAAATTATATTTATATAAACTGTAGGTTCGTTTGAGCTCGTTAGCCCTTGAAGCTCAAGCTTGTTATAAAGGAGCATAAATTTAAGCTTGAGTAGTTGACTCAAAGCTCTTTTAAGTTCAGCTCAATTCAAGTTATCTATTAGGATGGTTCGTAAATTATTAAAATATTTTATTTGTCTCTATATACATGTGTTTACAGTTATAATTAACTAATGATAATCATAAATAACGTAAATAAATAATACTAAAAATATTACTAGAAAACTGGAATTTTCTAACAAAATTTTCCGATGAAAAAATATGGTAGGAAGTTTCCAACAATTTTTGGACAAAAAAAACCCATATTTTTAGAGATAAAATTCCGACAATTTATCGACAACAAATCCAGTGGTTGGAACTGTGTAGGTAGAAACAAACGAAATTCCGACCAAAAGTCAAAAAATTTGGCTCAGTCACGGCTTATAATGTCTAGTATCACGAAGAAGTAACAAACAAACAAACTTACATACTATATTCTCACTTTTCAATAGGGTATGGGGAAGGATAGACACAAACATTATCCCTATCTCAGTTGGGATATAGAGGTTGCTACGAATGAGTTCCTGACTCAAAGTTATCGTTTGAAGTTAATCATCCAAACACTTTTAACGTTATTTTCACAAAATAAGTAAAATAACGTTCAAATTAGTGAAATTTTACTTTGCTTTTTGAGAACCCACATATACATATACATATATTATATCTATGCGGAGCAAATGGGCATCTAGTATCATGTAGAAGTATAATCCATTAATCGGATGATGCCAATCAAGTAACGAATTCAAATCATATCATGAACAAAGGGTATGAGTTCTACAGGTATAATTGTAACCAAATAACAAATATAGATACATTCCCAAATTCCAAATCCCAAATCAAGAATCAGAATCTTGAACAGATAACCAAAAAGAAACAGAAGAGCTTCATCTGCCCTTAAATTACAATACCAAATCAAAAAGATTATATCAAATTATCAATCTCACCCATAATAAAATCATCTATGAACAAAGAACAACATATCAAGATCACAAGTGTTTGGAATCATCACCTGCTACTTCCAAGGTCTAATGGACAAGACAACAATGGCGATTATAATCAGCAGCAGCAGGATCCCAAAACAAGCCCACTTTCTCGTATTCTTCTGTTTCTTTCTAGCTTCATTCAACTGCTGAGTCCCACGAGTTACATACGAGTTAGCCCGGTTCACATGGCTCTCGATATCATCAAGCTGCTCACCTTGAACCTCCACCAAAACCGCCATATCCATGAAAACCTGGTGCAGTTCCTTCAAATTCCTCTCGATCACCGTAACCGCATCATGTCGTTCCTGAATTTCAAGCACCGTTTCCATCACCTGCCCCCTTCCCTGCTCCTGAATCGCCTTTTGTAAGAAATTTTCACTTTCTCCGGTGGAGATTAACTTATCGACGGTAGCTTCATCCGCGTTCTCGCCGGTGACGGTGTAATACCGTCGCTGCACGGTTTCCCGGTGCTCGGCGGCCATCTTCTGCCGGAGATCGTTGAACGACTTCATCGACGACTGCAGCTGCTTACGAAGACCGCTGACGACGGAGGTTCGTGTCCGGTCGGTGGAGCTTCCAGGCCCGCAGTTGGGGAGATTCCGGTTGGTTTCGTTGGACCGGTCCAGAGCTTCTAGACGGTTCTTGATAAGTTTAGCTTTTTTGATCGACGAAACGACGTCGTTGTCCATTTTCGTTCGTAATTTCTTGATGGAGTTAGCGTTGTGTAGGGTTTTGCTCTGTTCGTTCGACGATTGGAGTTGATCGTGAAGTGATTCCAGGCCTTTGAGTTCTTCCTTGATTGCATCGACGTCGTGAAAGAACTCGGCGAGATTCGCATCGTCGCCGGTGTTTCCCATTTCGACATCGCCGGTACGGCCGCCGGAAAACGAGCGAGATAACAGGTCGTTCATCTTCACGTGAGTTTTGTTTTTTCAGATCAAAATTGAAGAAATAAAATCAGACAACACAAATGAAGAGATCAAAATCGATTTCTTGATAAGATTGAGAGGAGAATTGTGTGAGGATTTGATTGAAGAAACACGGAGGTGAATCGACTTTTCATGGCTGTTTCTTGTTGACTACTGTTAGTCGAGAATTAGAACTCACATGGTCACGTTTACCAAGGAGCACTCAATAGTACCTCAAGATTAGACCTCTACACGAAATAAACAGTTCATGAACTGTTCGATAATAAGTTCGTTTATATTCGTTTATTTAATAAATGAACGAACACGAACAAAAAATTTGTGTTCGTTTAATTAAATGAACGGACATGAACACACCTTGCGTTCGTTTATTTATGTTCATGAACAATTCGGTTATGTTCGTTTATTAACGTTCGTTTATTTGTGTTCATTAGTGTTCGTTTATGTTCGTTAATTATGTGATGTTAGTTTTTACTCGGTTTACTGACTAATTTACGAATGATTTGTATTTACATTTATAAGACTTGTCGTTTGTGCTCGTTTATAGTTGTTCAGTTGTGTTCGTTTATGTTTGTTCAATAGTGTTCACGTTCGTTTATGATTGTTCAATGGTGTTAAAAAATGTCCATTTATGTTTTTTCGTTTATTTTAGTTCGTTTGTGTTCATTAATGTTCATGAACAGTTCGTTTAATTTATTAATGAACGAACACAAATGAACACGAACACAAATTTCATGTTCGTTAATGTGTTCGTTTTCGTTCGGTTCGTTTACAGGCCTACCCAAGATTCTTCAAAATAGATGGTATTGGGTTTAAATCCTTTCCGTAGCGAAATAGGGGTCTGAAGGGGGTCAGAGGGTTTTCCCAGCGGAGTTTCCTCCTGAGGTGGTTATGGTGGCTCATGGAGGTTCAGGTAACTAGACCTTGGTGACATGGCCTGAAAACAGTGGGTTCACACGATTGAGACCTTCGTCGTTCAAAAAAAAAATGGTCACGTTTACTTAAAACTACACGATATAATACTTTTTTTAAACGTCACGTCATCAACGGTCTCATCCAATCTTACCAATCACTAAATCACGAATTTATAGGAAAACTCAATATTTTCAGAAATCGGGATTCAAACTCATGTTTTTATCTTACCATTAAAATATCGTTGGACTGTAATATCTTTGGCAAACCGATATCAAGTGAACATGTTTGGTATATAAGTTTATCAGATTTTATGAGTTGTGTTTAAACAAGTTAAACATTTGGTAACTTATTAACAATATGTTTAAACTTGTTAACATATTGTCGTGATGAGTGGGCGTAAACGGGGTGTGACCAAGGGCAACTATGCCTTGGCACCCTTAATTACACATACAAAATTATGAGACTAAGGATCGTCAATTGGTCATAACACCATCACTAATTAGATTTTTTTTCTATTTATTTTTTAATTTTCTAAACCAATTCAAATAACTCACATCATTATTTATATATTTTCACCAACTACATTTTCGCTTACATTCACAAACCATCGTTTGTATGATGCATTGATGCGTGTGTAATTCATGGTTAAGCCTTTTTTACTTGCAATCATTATACATGCCTTAACATGTTAAGTGACATCAAATTCTTTTTTTGTTGGGCTAGAACCTACAACCTTATGAGCAACACCAAACAAAAAACAAACGGTGAACGCCATCATTAGGCACATTATCGACCGGTCTTATGACCAACATGAATGAGGTAAATCGTGTGAACCAGGGAAAATTGAATAGTGTCAGGCTTTGAACCGTAGACCTATATTATAGATTCGCACCCTCTTAACAATATACCACAATGGCGGGTACAACACCAAACAAGCATATAACTTCATTGACTTTGTCAACTAGATATAATTTCCACCCAAGTATATGCTTTATTGATTTCAAAGAAGTTTACATGACTAAGTATTTTTATATTTAATTATTTAGGCACACAAGGACTTTGTTTTATAGTAAGATGCTAAGATGGTAGATTTAAATTATATTAGAAACAAATTGTGCTATAAATTTAGGAGTATGAGTAAATCATATATTTATTAACTATTTTATATGGTTATATAGATTCTATAATTCCGAACGGCTCGATAAATCTCTAGCATATAATTAGAGGTGTAAACGAGCTGAGTCGATTCCGAACTCATTAAGGCTCGAGCTCAGCTCGTTTAGATAAATTAGGGCTCGAGCTCGATCTCGATCTCGGCTCGTTAAGAGCTTTATCTACTAGGCTTGAGCTCGGCTCGTTAGAAAATTTTTAGGCTCGAGCTCGACTTGGCTCGTTTAGATTTTATTTATTTAATTTATTTACTTTAGCTACAAATTTAATTATATTTATGACTAAATTTAACATAAAATATTTGATTTAAATATTTTTATCATAAATATACATATATAAAAATAATTAATTTTATAAACAAACACTTAATATAATAAATAAAAATTATATAAACAAAAAGCTCGTTAAGGCTCACGAGCCGGCTCGAGCTCGATATGTAAAGCTCGGGCTCAAAGTCGATAACAAAACGAGCCACACTTTTGGGCTCGAGCTCGGGATCGGGCTCGGGCTTGTTAAGGCTCGACTCATTCGAGCTTTTTACCGATCTTATCTTCAGTATTTCACGAGCTGCCTTGGTTCGTTTACACCCCTACATATAGAGTGATATATGATCTATAAAGCTATATATATGATGCATAAAACAAAGACTGGTGTATGGCTAATGAAGGATGTTATCCATTAAAATTTTTGTTAGCATATCAGTTGCCTTAAAACGAGAATTTTAACGTGGCTTTTTTTATTTATTAATATATTACACTAGGTTATTACCCGTGTGTTACACGGATTACATACAAAATATTAGATAGTTAGTAAAAAGTTAAAAAATTCTGAAACAATATTTTGATATAAAATGTTTAAATTGCGTATTGATAATTGCTTAAAGTAGTAAAACAATAATTAAATTTTTATAGCAATAGGAATATCATCTAACCTTCTTGATTTGTAATAATTGAGATCTTTAAACTAATTAACTTTAAAACTTAAGTTAATTTCCCTGCAAAAACTAATTATTTCAAATTAGTAAGATAGGATAATATTTTTGTAATTATTAAAGCTAAAAACCTAATTTCAAATCTACCTATACTAATAAATAAAGGTTTTTAGTGCCACATGACATGATTCTAGAGCATTTCTACATTCATTTATCGCTTCTCTCTCATATTAAAGACATCTAACATTAAATAATAATACTAAATATACTTTTTATGCATTTTTAAAATAAAAAAGATTTTTTAATACATGAAAATATATTAATATTAAAAACACACTTTTTTAAAAAAAATTATTATAAATTATAAAATTTTAAAAACAATTATTTGAACCCTAAGGAAAAAAAAACTATAAAAGAACTTGTTTAAAGAAATAATAATATTATTATAATACTTAAAATATTAAATAATACGAAATTGTAATCCTGTTTTATATTAAAAATCATCTTATATTTTCTAAATTTTCATTGATAATTATTCGTTATATTATTTTTTATTTAATCCGTGTAATACACGGAAACTAACCTAGTTATCTTTATACATACAAGAAAAAAATGTAACTTGTAGTATCATTTTTATAGCTTTCGGTTTATTATCATTTTTCTGAAAAATAAAATTATTTTTTATGAAAACTTATTTTTTATAAAAAATTATTTTCTAAAAATAAATGATTTGAAATATTTTTTATAATTTTGATTTAAAAAATATAATATATAAAATTTTTAAAGTATGTTTTTTTAATAAAATGATTTGATCTTCAATTTATTACAACCTATTTTTAATTTGTAAAAGATAAATAATATCATTAGTTATTATTATTATTACTATTATTATTATTATTATAAATATTTAATAAGAGAGATAATATGATTATTTAATAAGAGAGAAAGAATTAGGTGAGTTTATAAAAAATTGACAAGTGGCAAAAGTAGTCTTAGAATGTGACAAGTGTCAAATGTAGATTTTTGTTTATTATAATAGTAAGATTTTCTTTATGTATAAAATAAAAGGAGTAAACAATTATATATTTGAGGTAAGGTTTGTTAGCATTTATTATAAGAAGTTATTTAATTCATATATTTTAGTATTATCATCAAACTTATCAATACCAGGTTTTATATAAATATTATTTATTTATTTGGTTGTTGGTTTGTGGAAGAATTTTTGCCTTGTTGGTCGACGGGAAATGATAAACGGTTGGCTATGAGCCCACAAGAAAAGATCACTAACAATGTTTTTAAAACAGGACCGGACATCAAACCGGTCTTTTTAGTGGTCAGCAGTTTGACCGGATTTAAAGACCGGATAACGTCATAAATATTTATAAATATATTATATATATTTATAAATATTTATGTTAAATATATAACAAAAAATATAAAATATTTTTAAAAAACCGGTTTAACCACAGGCCCACCGGTTTGACCTCTCGATTCCCTTAAAAACGGTTCCAAGCATATAGCCGGGCCTCCTTTAGTAGCGAATCCCGGTCCGACCGAGCGATCCGGTCCGGGTTTGAAAACATTTATCACTGTTTCACTATTATGTCCATCAGGAGGAAAGATAATATATTTTTTTTATTGTTCTAAATGTTTTTAAATTATTTCTAAAGCTTTTAACTCAAATTTATTTTGAATATAAATTATAACCGTTAAACATTTTTTGGCTGGTAATATATTTTTTGTTGCCATAAAGACAACTTTCTAATTTGACCATAACCAAATGTGTTAAGCCTAATTCAAATAAGTTCAATGAGTTTTTAAGAGAATTTTGTATGTTTTTGTCTCAAATATTTATTTTTATATATATGTACTAGGTTATTAACCCGTGTGTTACACGGGTTTAATATAAAGTATTAAATAATTATTAGTGAAAATTTAGTAATTATAAAACGATATTTGACATACTAATAAATATTTTAAGTGATAAATAAATAATTAAAATTTTTAATCACTATACAAATAATGTATGACCTTATGATGTATACCAATTGATATTTTTGAAATAATTGAAGTTAAAAACTTCAGTTTGTATTATATTAAAAACTAACTTGTATAAATCAATAATATAAAATATATTTTTTTGTAATTATTAATGTTAAGCAACCCAATGTAAAAATAGCGTTAAACATAACAGAACAAATGTGTAATTTTCTCTATCATTTTTATTACTTCAGTTTTTAAATAAATTAAAAAAATGTCATTTTTTATAAAAAATTATTTGTTTAAAAACTAATTTTATGGTATATTTTAAAAAAAAAAATCATTTTATAAGATAACTTGTTTTTTACATAAATTTTGTTTTTTTGAAAATAAAATATTTCTTTCTTTAAAAAAAATAGATTTTATAAAATTTTGATGTATTTTATTAAAAATTTTAAGTGTAATTTTATTATAAAAAGATAAATAATATATTAGTTATTAGTATTATAATTAATTAATAAAAAGAAAGAATTTATTTAATAAGAGAGATAATGTATATTTATTAATAAGAGAGAGAATCAAATGAAATATTAAGAAATTAACATGTGGCATATAGTGGTGTGAAAATGTGACATATGGCATATAATGGTTAGAAGGTGACATGTGGCAAAAATTTACTCTTTTATTATAGTGTATAGATGTGCTTTACGATATTATGTACTATGCTATTAGCCCGTGTATTACACGGATTGCATATAAAATATTAAATAGTATGTAATGAAAATTTAGAAATTATAAAACTATATTTTGATTTAAAACTATAGAATTAGTACATAACATTCTAGATTTGTAACAATTGAGATATTTAAACTAACGCTAAAAACTTTATTTAGTATTACGTAAAAACTAAATGTTATAAATCAAGAGAATAAGTATCATTTATGTAATTTTATAAAGTTATAAAATTCAATTTAAATATTATTAAACATAAAGGGAAAAAAAGTGTAATTTCCTTTTAGTTTTAATAAATTTTTGCTTCTAAAATCATTTTAATATTTGTTTTAAAAAATGTCATTTTTTAAAAAAATTCAGCTGTATAAAATTCCGGTTGATAGTTTATTTCATTAAAGTTTTGTTTTTAAGAAAACTTGATTTTCATAAAACTTTTATTTTCAAAAAACCGTTTTAACATATTTTCTTACTTCTAAAAGTTTGATTTTTATAAAATATTGTATATTATAAACTTTAAAGTGTGTTTTTTTAATAAAAAGAGTTGATTCTTAATTTATTAAATAACAATTTTTAGCATGAAAAATATAAATAACATAATTAGTCATTAAATATCATTATTTAATTAATATGAGAGATACTTAAGTTTTATAAAAAATGACAAGTGTCATTAGAGTTATAAAATTGTGACAAGTGGCATAAAAGATGTTTATTTATTATAATAGTAAGATAAGATAAGATTATCATATTATGTTACTATATATGTTGTTCATTGTAGACATTTAATAATAATTAAAAATAAAAAAATGATCTATATATATGTTGTATTGCCGATATAAATATTATGTGAAGACAACAATAACAATATCACAAATATCAAAATGTAGATTCAAAAACCGGTCACAATGATTGTCAATCTGTTCTGAAACAATGAACCGAATTATCGAAACACTTGCAACACTCCCAAAAAATATGAACACAAACATAAACACACAAAATCTAGTGTAAAGATTTACGAATATAAGGCTAACAAATAAGAAAGAGAAAACATTGTTTAAGTATATATTATTCAACTATTATCATTATTTAATCAGTATCATTATTTAACTACTACTATTTTTTAATTATAGTCATTGTTGTTTAATTTTTAATATTTACCCAAACATTTGGTTGTTCAATTTTCTCAAACACTTGGTCGGTCAATTTGAAAAATTGAAACCGTAGTTAACAATTTTTTTATAATCTTCATCAAAACTGGTTGTACAACTAGACCAGGCCATATGTATGTGTGTATATTGGGTTGATAATTTAGGCACAATTTAACTAAAAAATACATTTTAGGCTTGTAGTGTAATTACTTCATCCCAAACCGCAAATTTGTTCTGTTTTCTTTTTAACATACTCAAAAGGTCCAAAAGCAAAAGGCCCAATACATAAAATCAAACCGTTGTTTACGGTTCGGTTTGGTTTTTAATTTCATCCCAAACCGCAAATTTGTTCTGTTTTCTTTTTAACAGACTCAAAAGGTCCAAAAGCAAAAGGCCCAATACATAAAATCAAACCGTTGTTTACGGTTCGGTTTGGTTTTTAATTTTAACAATTGAGTTTGGTTTTTATTATTCAAAAACTACTATAAACAGTTTGGTATATGTTCCATTTAAAAACTAGACCGTGAACACCCTAGGTTGAAACAATGGAGACCTCATTATATATACTTAACTGAACACCACTAACAGGGACTCGTACATTTCACCTTTCGAGTTCATGTTTAAAAAGAAGCCAAATGTAGAACACTTTTAAGTTTTTGGATGTGAGTTTATGTGTTTAATTAAAGTCGTTAATAAAGCCGCATGGTGTATGTTTGTTGGCTATGATGAAGAACATAAAGGTTGCAAGTGCTGTGAACAAACCACAGGTAAATTTTATGTGTCTCGACATGCAGTGCCGTCTCAAGTCTTTTGGTGGCCTAAAGTGAGGGTAAAAATTGGGGTCTTTTTCTACTTGATATAAAAACCTTCATTGAGTTTTAGACACATAAAGTATAGATTCTCATAAAGTAGAAAACCATAAAAAATATAAATTACAAACATAAAGTGTAAATCAATACAAGAAATTTTGCCTCAATCAGAATCTATTACAGCCAAAACTGATTAACCCAAAATAATTTAAGGCCTTTTAATTTTAGAGGTCTAAGATATGGCTTATTTTCTTTGTAAAGGAGAGCCGGCCATGTCAGCATGTAGGGTTTAACAAAAAATCAGCATGGTGGTCACTTGGGAATGAAACAATAAATGATAGACTTGAAACATAAAGAGTAAACCTAAGCCTTGATGATGAACCAATATCAGATCATCATGTAGAAAGAGTTCACATTATGGTTCTGCGATATGCGCCAAACACAACAAATGGTTAATCAGTTGTGACGGTCCATCAATGTGTGACTAGCCCACTTGGTAGAGGCTTATCTCTTAGAATGGGAGGTTATAGGTTCAATCTCATGCAAATGTGTAATTATGTCGTAATTTAGGTGGAGAGTAAACTTAGTTGTTAAAAAAAAAAAAGAAGTTGTGATGGTCCACCTGAGAACGCAAGCAAAATTCAAGGTTTACTAATATCTCACTAATTGAAAATTGAGTTTCTTGTTGCAAGTTCTGTATATATTTTTTTGACCGACAAATCTATTCTACTACTAAACTATCCAACTCAATTATACTATTATATATAATTGAACCCATAAACTTTCATTCTAAGAGGCAAAACGTCCATTTGGTCACCAGCTTTTAACAATTTCCTGATCAAATTGAGAGGCCAAGAAAGGTCAATCGACTTTAATATCAGCCAAGGATCGATGGCTGCTTCTGGTTGCCTATTTGAGGCCATTTGATAAATATAATATTATTTTTAGAATGCATTATTAATTCAATTAATATGACTAAGGATTACATGCTCACTTAAGGCCCGGCGGCTCAATTTTTTGGCTATGAATGAATAAATAGGGTTGGATACAATGTTTTCAAAACCAGACAAGACGTTTAATCGGAAATCTTATTGGTTACTGGTCGGACCGGTTGGACCGGATTCTAGAACCGGATGATGATAAATATAAAAAAAATTCCCATAAAATTATATAAGTATAAACACATTTAATTAAATATAATTAACGTTCAAACAAACTTCATCATGTTAGAAAAAATACAATGTATGATTTTAATGTTTTATTATTTGGATTTTAGTAAAAAAACTGAAAATATGGGCCAACCAATGAACCAGTACCCGGTCCGACCGGTGAACCGGCCGGTTCCCTCCAAGACGGTTCGCATGTTATATTTAGACCAGTCTCCTCACCAGTTCCCGGTCCGACCGGTCGGTCCGGTTTTCAAAACACTGGTTGCATATTTCAATCTTTTGCAATCAAAAAAAAAAGTTTGTTAACCCACCCTCGAAATCTATGCTAAAAAAATTAAGTATTTGAGACGATACATATCACTTATTGGTATTAAATAATATTTTTCATGACAAATAAAATTATATATTTTTATTTATTTATTTAATATAAATTTAAGGAATAATTACTTGTACCCTTCTAATTATAATTCTACTTACATATATTCCCAAGTCCAAATTTAAGTTACATACATCTCGTTCTTTTGTTATTTTCCTTCTTTAGTTGGAGCAATATATTGTTATAGTAATATGTTAAAGTCAAATTAAATGTTATAAACATTTAGGCTCAGGTTGTAGAATGGTTTATTGTGTAAAAATAAGAAAGTTAAAGTTGCTAGAAGATGTTAAAAGGATTGTCAATTAATTCAGTTAGTTTTTTAAACATGACTGACTTTTTATGTTGCATAAGTAATGTGTGGAGGTTGTATGTGAAAGATTATATAATGAGAAGGGTACTAGAGAAAATTAGAAGCTGAGAAGGGCTGGTTGCGTAAATATCAGGGGCGGCCCTGAGAATTTAAATGCCCCGGACGTACTGAGAAAAAAAGGCACCTAGTGAATTATAAACTTGTGTTTTTTCGGTTTTGTATTTGGAGATATAAGTAAATATATATAATTTAAAAACGATTTTTAAAATTTTTGTGCCCTTACGATAAATGGGCCCTGGACGGAGGTCGGGTTTGCCCCTCCCAGGGCCTCCCATGGTAAATATGGAATATAAAAGGAAGGGTTTGGCATAGAGAAAAAAAAATGTTTGATCATTTCAAATTCAACTCATTTTCTTTTTCATTCACCATGGTTTTCTACATCTTGAGTATGGTAATGTTCTAGATGAAGAAAGTCTTGATAACTGAGTCTTATACAATGATTAATATTTTGTATCATTTGTATTGTTCATTTGATCAGTTATTGCATTGATGCTCTTGCATGTTTTTTGGTGTTTTATTCTTTATTAATCACATATTCAATTGTTCTGTAAGTTGTTGATATCTGATCTTTTTTTACATATATGTAAATTAAATTTATGAAAGAAGATGTATGCAATTTAAAGGGTTACATAAAGGGAGACATGTAATTTATTTTTTAAAATGGATATATATGTAGTTTATGAAGTTTATAACAAAATATATACAATTGTCCTTAAATTTAGTTATATACTTATATCATTTACCTAAATGATTACAAATTATTATTTAGTTTTTTTTATTTAACTCGTGTAATACATGAATTGTGTAAGTTAATGCAAGAATCGAGAACCGAACCTTCTATCAGGCAATGGCTTGAGGCAATTTTATGTGTTAAAAGCTAAAACATGATCATCATAAAAATAATAAAAATCGTTAGCGATCCCAAAATCTTTTACTAAAAGGCAAATGGGTTTTTAGGAGAAATCACAAAATACATTTATGCATCATACTATCATGGCATTTAAGGATGCTCATCGTATCGGATAACGAGTTATTCGGGTTTGAAAATTTTTTGGTCCATCCGAAACACGACACGAACCGAAAATAAAATATACTATCCAACCCTGAAAAACAGTGACTCTTACATCAGATAAACCAAGTTTATTTGGGTATCCGACCCAGAAACACTAGTTTTGCCTATCCGAAGTCCGATCAGAATATAAAATCATATTATCTGATCCGAAAACCCAAACTAGATTTTTGATAAGTTTTTTTGGGTTTCGGATACAATTCGTATTTTGGATTTTTTCGAGTTTCGGATTTTGTGAACACCCATAATAACATTATGTAAAACAAAATACCCCATCACTTGAGTATTAATCTAATCTTTCGTTTGAAGAAATTAAAATCAGTTTAAGCTTCCTGCCCGGTTTTTCCTTGTAACGGTTGATTGACGAGTTTTCGACTCCAATCAACTTGGCCCGTCAGGAGGGTTGGGTAGAGCTTCCGTTGCAATCGTAGCATGTGAGAGCCTCTCTAATGCCACTGAAAAATGCACCACTGCAATTGTAGTATAAGTGTAAGGCTGAAGTTTCGATAACCAGTCATTGCTCTCTAAGGCAACGGTTTTACCGTTCTAAAAAAGGTTATATTCTTAAAAAATGTAATCCATAACCGACACAGATGGCTTTTTGGGTAGTCTGTTTAAAGGGACTACCAATGAACAATCTCAAAAGAATTAATCTCTACAACAAAACCATAAAAACTAATAAACATTTGCAGAAATAATTAAACTCAGGATTTTTGTTTAAATGCGTAAGATAGCATGACTATCTGCTTGAGTTCCTGATCTAATTATCCAAATCATCAACACAATCTTTGCTAAGTAAGATTTTATGAAATTTAAACAAAGCTTAATGACCTATTGAAGGAATTCATATATTGGCGGTGGAAGGAGATACCTCGCTGTAAGACTCTACGATCGAATGCTAAAAATTATTCTTTTTATTGAATAATTTTGTTTAATTTTGAAACAAAAAGGGGCACAAATATAACTACAACGGTCACATATCTAATTACAAGGAGCAAAAACTTAATTACAAAAGGACACAATTGGAAATGAATAATGAAAACCATGTTCTTTTCGTAAATTTTATACAAATACTAACTAGTGATGTAACTTTGAAATTGATTATTTAAGCAATTTTTTTTTCAAACTACTTTTGATATATTTGTTTTGTGATTTCAATTAACCCGACCCACTTTTTACCCAAAATGACAAGCTTTTTTTGTGGTTTCAACAAACCTAACCTGCTTTTTATCTAGACCCATTTATACCGACCCATTTTTTGCCCCTGTAAAAATAATTATGAATCTGTCAGTGCATATATTCATCTAACATAAACCGTTTTGGAGGTATCCAAGTTCCAACTGAACGAAAGGCTCTTCAATTTCACAGGGACCAGCACTTTGATTTAATCGAAGCTAACGCTTCAATCAATTTTTTTTGTGAGGCAAAAAAGGATTGTTATATACGTGACCTTTTATCATTGGGCTTATAGCCTAGTGGTACTCCTTGACCACCATCAATGGGAGGTCTTGGGTTCGAGTTTCGTCTAAAGCAAAAAATGTTCTGGGTGAGTTTCTCAGTGTGAGTTTCCTCCTACATGGTGTAGCGGTTCCTCGATTCAGCACTCGCCAACGCCCGCTTTAAATGTTTTCGGGGGTTGGTAGCGGTCTATGGTCGTAGCGCGTGGGTTGTTGGGTCCGAGGACTCGTTTAGCTGTTCAATATATATATATATATGTATGTATGTGTGTGTGTGACCTTTTGTCCTTAAAACTTAGCCCGATGGTTAGTTCTATCATCTTTCATAATAGAGGTCATGTGCTTGAATCCATCTTGGGAGAAGTTTGAAAGACACCAGGTGAAGGATCAGCTTAAGGTTTATCACGGGTTCAATCCCAATGGAGGGCGAGAGTTTACCTATTATACGTGGTTCCACCGCATCTGCGGGCGTATGCCATACCTTTGTTCGATAGACCCGATTAAGACAACGTACATAGTACGTAAAAACATATCGCGCTTCAAGGAAAGGATACAAAGCGTTCTGAAAAGGGCCTTTAGGAAAATGGGCCCAAAACAAGGGTATAGCATGTAAGGTGTTCAGTTTTCGAATATGACTCGAAAAATTTGAAATTCGATTCGATTTCAATTCGAAAAACACTAAGTCAAAATTCGATTCGAATTTTCATAATCGAATTCGATTCGATTCATAGTATAATATCGAATTTCGAATTCATATTTTTAATTCGATTCAATTCGAAATTCGAATTTAAATTATTTATATATTTTTATCTTATATACATAAGTAGTTACTATATTTAAAAATTAGACTTTTTAATAAGGTGATTTAATTTATAAAAACTAAAAGATTATTACACAAATGTCAATTTAATTATAAAATACCCATAATTTTAAAACTTTTAAATACGCTAAACCTAAAAATTCACAACAAAAGCATAAATCATTAAGTTCGAAAAATTGATCATTTTATTTGTTAATTTCTAATATTTTGATTACTTGTCACTTTATGTTTTTTTGTATGTTATCACTGATATTATATATTGATTTTTTATCATTTTATTAGTTTAGATGATATTTCTAATATTACAACTTAGATGTTGGTTATTTGATATTTGGATGTTTAAGGTGTTGATTATTTGATATTTTGAATATATAAAGATAGCAAGTATAAACAATTTTTTAATTAAATTTAAATCAAACCAATTCGAATTCTAATCGAATTTGAATTCCGAATTCGAATAGAATCGAATTTCGAATTAGAGAACGAATTCGAATTGGATTTTTCAAATTGATTTCGGCTTCGAATCGAATTCGAATACTCTTAAAAGAATCAAAATTCGAAATCATTCGATTCGAAATATTCGAGTTATTCGAAATTCGATTCGATGAACACCCCTAATAGCATGCACTTTGTTTAATATAAATTAATTAAATATAAAACTATGTACGGAGAGTTGTTAAGTAAAATGAAAGAGATGGTTACGTGGTTACATAATCTTCTATCTGATATTGTAAACCAATTGTGTCGCTTTTACGCGGTTCTCTTATGTAATATTTAATTTAAATAAATAGTCTAAACAACTTGGAAACTTATTTTTAACATAAATAATTGATACCGTTGCCTACTAGAGAAAAATAATAATAAATAATAAATAATAATAATAATAAATACAATGAATCTCTTCCCCACGGTTGGTTTTAACTGAAAAGATACCGTCATATACTTGTATTGTAACCTTCGTTCAAGATAATTTTTTTTTTATATTATTTTTTAAGCTTTATAAATTGAGTCTAACAGGTAAGCTGCTCGCATGTGTGACAGCGTGACAAGTCTTTCTTTCTCTTTATTTACCTATGGCCTCAAAAGTTTGTAAAAGTTTGAAACACCATCCGTATGAGCCTATGAGGTAACCATGGCGATCCAAAAGGTCGATTAGCCCAATTTAGGGCTTAAGGCCACAAAAACATTAAGGGTCTATAATTTTTAGTGTTTATGGACTTATTATACATATTGGGCTTAAAAAACTAATTGGACTCAACAGTGGCGGAGCTTGACCCCAAGCGTAGGGGGGCGAAACTTCAGGGGGCGAACATAGGGTATATATTTTTTTTCCGGGGGGCGAAATAAAAATTTTTAAAAAATTTTGCACTACGAATCGGGAAATGTACACCACTGAACGAAAAAACTGGGGGGCCGACCTCACTAACCTTCGCCACTGGGACTCAAAGTATTAGGTCCTGTAATAGACGAAGAACAAAAGAAGAGGAGAATAGAAGAGGACGTGAGCGGTCATACGGCGACTTGAGGAGACGAGTTAAAGAAAAAAATTAAGGCAAACTAGAGGGATGGAAACAAGCTAACATATATTATTCACTCCCTCAGGTTTGATTTCAGCTTCATAGTTTTTTTTAGGGTTTGTGACTTTGCTAATCTTGGTTTGTGTGGAAAGCATGATTGATTGTTGCATTTTAATACCATTGAAGTAGAACACTTGGTCACTGCTCGGACCGGATGAAATAATAAATATATAAAAAATTACAAAAAAATGTAGAATTATAAATATATTTAAACAAACATAATCATATTAAAAAAATATAGGGTTTGATTTTTAATGTTTCATTCTTTGAATTTTAGTTAAAAAAATTGAAATCCGGTCCGACTGGACCAGCTAAACCGGCCAGTTCACTTGAGAGCGGTTCATATGTTGATTTTGGGCCGTCGATCTATTAGTTCCCGGCCTGGCTGGTCATGTCTGCTTTTCAAAACGAGCATAACTACAAAAGTGAACCAAACTAATTTTTAATCAATACATAGATACAGTTTAGTTTAGCGAACTTGTCCTGTAAAAGATTTGTTTATTGAAACCAGTAAGTTTACATAATAAATTTAAGCTTATGCATATATTTAGACTAAGAAGATACATGAGGTATATTTTATAAAATTTAAGAGGATCCTCTTAAAAATTAAAAAAAAAATGCGAATTGAAAGGTTATGAAATCTGACTTTGTATAAAAGCAAATGGACAAAAAAGGAATCAAATAATAATTTAAAAGTTTTGGATCGTGCTAGAAAATCATTTAGTATTCGAACCGGACAAAGGAATTTAGGTTAAATGAATCTAATTAGAACGATAATTAGGACTTGGGTTCATATTTGAATGAATATATTTAGTTATAGGTTAGGTATTTATGCTACTACCAAAGGTGTTTTGTCCTAGTGGTACCTCTTGGTTTTACAAATGGAAAGTCGTGTGTTCAAATCCCTCCCAAGACGGAATAAGGGTCCTTGAGACGTCAGAGGTTTTTCGGTGCGGTTTCTTCCTGGGGTGGTGGTTGGGTCTCAATGAAAGTCATGATAACTAGACATTGGTGACGTGACTTGAAAATCAATGGTTCACACGTTAAGATCAAATGCCGTTAAAAAAAGGTAGCTATGCTACTCTTTGAATTTAATACTATGTACCAAAGCATGTCCGACACATCATTATGTTGTCAGTTATTTGACACATTTTGTAACGGTGTGCAATAAATAGTTCATAGCATCTCAATTTATATGTCTCACACTTAGGTGGTGTTTGTTTTTTCAGAGGTAAAACATCTGCAGTCTGCGGACCACGTCTGCAGAGGTCTTTTGCAGAAGAGGTGGACCAAACATCTGCAAGAATTGATTTTAAAAGTGTTTGTTTTTAACCACTTCAAAACTCTTCTCCACCTCCCTCTTCTCCACCTCCCTCTTCTTCCTAAGCAGACAAAAAGAAAAAACCTTGAATCCAAACCCACCGATGAAACCCGACCACCTGCACCACTGTCATCATCACTGACCGGAGCAGCGACGGAGCATCGGTGGTCACAACAAGCGACGGAGCGACGGTCGAGGTCACGACGGAGCAAAGCTGTGGAGGGGGCGATCGATCTAAATCAGCATCGGCTGTGGAGGGGCCGGCGGTGGAGGGCTAGATCGGTGGGGGACGGCGGCGGCGAGGGCCGACGGTGTGCAGGTCGAGTTAGGTCACGATCGATCTAAAAAAATTAGGTCAAGAAGAGGTTGTGCAGGTCGTCGGTTCGTATGCGGCTATGGAGGGGCCGACGGTGGGGGCTGACGGCGGTGGGGACCTGCGCGGTGGGGGCCGGCGGCGGCGGGGGCCGGCGGAGGTGGAGGTGCAGGTCGTCGGTTCGTATGTGGGAAGAAGATCAATTGATTTTGGGTGGGAAGAAGAGGTTGGAAGAGGTTAGAAGATGTTGGTTCACGTCTGCGCCAAGAAGAGGTTGTGCAGACGTTTTTTAATGAAATGTCTTCGAGAAAACAAACAGTCTGCACACCTCTAACCTCTTCCCGCGTCTGCGCGGCGCAGACATAAGAGGTTAGAAGTGGTTTTTTGGAAAAAACAAACACCCCCTTAGTGGGCACATTGGCACGCTACTATAGGAGATGTATGGTTGGATCCTACTTCAATCAAACATTATTAGCGAGGCTGTAAACGAATCGAACGTTTAGCGAACAGTTCATGAACCGTTCAGCGGGAAGTTCGTTTATGTTCGTACGTTTAATAAATAAACAAACATGAACAGAGGTCATGCTCATTCATTTGTGTTCGTTAACGTTCGGTAACATGTTCGTTTACGTTCGTTTATATTCATTTACGTTCGTTTATGTTCGGTTAAGTTCACTTATTTTATTTATTCATTAAATGTGTCGAATAATTTTAATTTTTAGTTTAATACCATAATATTTAAGTTACTTTTAGTTTAATACTATAATATTTTAATTTATATATTTATAAATGATTATCTCCGATGCTTGAGATTAAGAATGTTAATTTTTATTGTTTAAATAATATGTGTTCATTAGCATTCGCGAAACATTCGTGAAGCGTTCGTGAACAAGCTAAATTCCTTAATGAACGAACACAAACAATAATTTTCGTTCGGTTAGCGTTCGTGAGCAAGTTGAAAGTTAAACGAGCGAACACGAACAATGTCTCGTTCGTGTTCGTTCGATTCGTTTACAACCCTAATTATTTGTTATTTGTGAGTACGGATATAATGGTGCTTTTTCGTATAGGATCAATAGTTCTAGTCGTACATTAAATGATATGTAGTTCTTGAAGTAGTGTTAAAATTAAAAGTATTTTTTTTTATTTACAACACTAAAAGAATTAACTTCCTATTTATTTGATTTTTTCAAGCTCATATTCAAGTTCCTTATTTTACAAAAAAATAATAATAATTTTGATAACTATGGGAACCCTTTTGGGTGGTAAACCTCAAGTTTCCCTCAATACGCAACTAACCGAGAGGAACATGTAATATAAAAAATATCTTTGAAATTATACAAGTGTGAAAGTTTAAAAATATATATATAAAAGTTGGATTAAATTACTACTATAATCCCTATTTTTTGCTAGTATTTCACTATTGATCCACAAGTTTCTTAAATTAGTCACATGGTCCCAAACTTTAGACATTTGTAATACATATGGTCCATTAGTTACCAAATTATCCTTACATACTTAGACCAAATCACTATCACATAAGAACTATATGTATTACAAAATTTTGAAGTTTGGGACTATATGAGTAATTTATAAAATTTATAAACCAAGAACGAAGTAATAGCAAAACGCAAGTCATCTCGGTAATTTATTCTAAAAGTTATTTTAAACTAGTTTTATTCGTCCTGCGCGTTGCGGCGGGTTATCACAGTACACTTTAAAAAATGAGTATTATATATTATTTGAAGAAGAATAAGTTATAAAGTAAAGTCAAATCACTCATTACGAACCAAACCGTAAACTCTAAAGCCTAAACCTAAATCTTAAACACCAAACCAACAAAAACTCAAATGTCTAAGTAAATCTCTCAAATTTTATAAAATCCAAATGTCTAAGCAAATATCTCAAATTTAATACCCCGTCTCTTTTTACTAATTTTCAACGTTAAAAATGCTGGTCCAAGTCTAAACTTTCAAAACGTAACTACATGGATCAGACACTTATACACTATGCATTACTATTAATATTCTATAGTAATATATATATATATACACACACACACACACATATGTATTGAATATTATATATATAATATCATGAACCCCTATCTGTTTAATAATATTATTTTTACTATTTTCTTTTTCATCATCTTTAATATATATAATAATAATTTCATGCGTGAGATGTCAAGAAGTAAGTTTTAATATTTGTGGGTTGGACGCAACTGTCAAGGGAGTGGGCTTTTGAAATAGGGCTTATTTAAAATTTAAAACTAAAATAAGATTAAAATTTTATTCAAGCAAGATCATTTTGGTTTAAATTTTAAATTAGTCAGCTCGATTCTATAAAATATTCGAGCCGATTTCAAGCGAGCATCAAGCAACAAATTATATGAAAAGCTATATCACCTAAAACTAGAATTATCATTGTGAGCGTTATACCACGAATTCTTCATGTATCACAAATACCAGAATGTCTTCTTAAAAAGATTTTAGTCCTATCACAACCCTTAAGTTTTGTTTCCATACACGTATTTTTTTCTATCAAATAAAAAAGTCATCATGAACTAGATGTAGATATCAAAACATATTATATACAAGGTTATAGACCCGTGTATTACACGAGTTTGTAAATAAAAATTATATAATTTTTTTATTATTTCTTTATAAATTTACATAATTAAAATAATTATATTAGTTATACATTTTTAATATTAAAACAAATAAAAATAATAAAAAGTGTTTTTAATATGTGTGTATAACATTAAACATAGATGATATTTATTATCATATTATTAATTATTAGGTTTAACTTATTTATGTAAACAATATATATAATTAATAACATTAATTGTGAGTTTTATATTTAAATTTAAAAATAAACATTTATTTTGAAAAAAATAAGAGAATGCCATGTGCATTATTTGAAATCAATTATTAGTATAGGAAGATTGTAACTGTTATCACTTTACCGAAAAGTTATTATTTTAAAGTAAAATCACTAGGCATCAAAAAAACACGATTGTAAACCTAGACTACAAGTTACAACGCCTATACACTTAAAAAAAAAAAAAAAAAAAAAAAAAAAAAAAAAAAAAAAAAAGCTTAAGTGACAACAATGTCTACATATTTTAAAAATAAAGAAGTTGGAAAATGACATAAAACTAAAAAGTTGGGTTGGATGTTACCTTGAACCTGGGTCATTGATACATTACATCAAAACACACCAGCAGTGACGGAGCTTGGGCGGAGTACGAGGGGCGGAAAGTTTTGAAACCCATAATACATGTTAATCTTTTGAAGCGAGGCGGGGCGAAACCACTATTTTTAACTAAGAATAACATTTCGGCCGAAAAATTAACATTACGGACGGAAAAAGAGAGGGCGGTCCCCCCGGCCCCCAATAAAGCTTCGTCTCTGCACACCGGTGACCCACCACAAAATCATAAAACATAATTTATTGTTAAAATGAAAAAATTAAAAGCAAATGAGAAAAACTAATTAAAAGTATTGGTTTAAGGGGCTAATATATAATTTTGTTCAAAGATAACACCCAAACCCTCCTATTTTTCTAGCTTATCTATTATAGACTTATAGTAGTAGTTTTGGTTTAGTATTGAAAATGGATCTTGTTATTCTCACACCTTCACACCCTTTATACGTCTCGTAAAGTATAGGAGGGCAATTATTGTTTGTCATAATTTTTCGGTATCAATAATTGGACTTTTATATGACTCATATATGCATATACGTATACGTCACCAATCATTGTCTAATCATTGGGTGTCAGAGGGGTTATACGCCTCGTATAGGCATATAAGAGGCATATAGGGTTAGTGAGATGTTAAAATAAAAAATTTAGGTGTGTAAATAACCAAGCCCTTGAAAATTTGAAATATTCGGCCGGTCAGCCTAACCTCTTTTTAACGATTAATTTGGATCATTAACGTATCACTTGAGTATCATCGTGACACCACATTACTATCTGTTCATATCCTTCAAAAAGATCTTTTGGTTAATCAAACACCACTCAATTTGGTGCAAGTGTCACCTTTTTATTTTATTTTTATGAATGGATACGTAATGCGTTGACTATCGGCTAAAGAATGATTGGGCCAAAAAGGGAGAATTTGTGTGGGTTGGGCCGTATTGGATTGAGCGACAGGCTAAACAGTATGGTTCATGCTAAACAGGTGAAACCAGCTCTGGTTTATACGTTTCCGGTTCTAATTTGTTTGAAAACTCGGACCCGTTTGTACCCACCGGTTCGGGTATGACCGGTTCCGGTTTTTTTTGCCCGCCTCTAGGTTAGCATGTAATCTCTTCATGACACTCCATTCAGCATTTTTGCAATGTTATAAGAACCGGACCGGGAACCGGGTGGTTGACCGGCCCAAAAAACACTTGTGAACCGCTCTCTAGGTATCAGCCGGTTGAGCCGGTTCACCAGTCGGACTGGGAACCGGTTCACTGGTCGGGCCGGGTTTCAATTATTTTTTTAATTAAAATCCAAAGAATTAAACATTAAAAATCAAACCTTGTATTTTTTTAACATGATTATGTTTGTTTAAATGTGTTTATAATTCTCTAATTTTTTTGGAATTTTTTATATATTTATTATGTCGTCCGGTTCTTGAATCCGGTTCAACCGGTTCTACTTCTTAACCAGTAAGATATCCGGTTTGACATCCGGTCCGTTTTGAAAACATTGCATTTTTGTATTAACAAGAAGTTTCAATTGTCAATCATTCAAATTTTTTGCGTTCACAAGAAGTTTCAATTGTCAAAGCTGAATAACTTTTTTTTTTTGAACGGCTTGGTACAACGACACCCAAGACAGGATTTCAACCGTCCCCTCGGATTTGACGCTCTGGGGCATATGCCCGAGCCCACCCTAGGAGGAACCCCACAACTGGGTAAACCCCCTAACCTTGATTCAGCAAATATGTCTCAGCTCGGATTCGAACCCAAGACCTCCCATAGGGAAGTCAAAGCTGAATAACTGATTGGTAAACTTCATTATTTCATTAATAATCTTGAGCTTTTAATTAAACTGATTATACGAAATTTCACGCATCAAAGAGTTGACTTGAAAAAAAAATTGTTATATATTTTCCTTGCAAGCAATTTAAGGGTGGCAAAAATAATAAGAAAAATTTGTACCATTTCCGGAGAAATATTAACAAAATGATTTTTAAGGTTCTGCATATTTTTTTAATTAAAGGGTAAACTCCGAGCCTCTGACACATGTGACTTAAGTTTTTTAACATAATCAACTCATGATGTTTAAACAACGAATAGCTTTGGTCATCACTTATAACTGAAAATATTAAATGATATCTGATGGAAAAAATATAAACTTAAACCATAGGGGCCAAAACAACTAATTGTTTAAATGGCAAGATTATATTTTAGGTTGAATAGGTTAAAAACCTTAAACCAAATGAGTAAAAACATAATTTACTCTTTAAGTAATAAACTTATACTTTCAAGTTTCAACTGTTTCTTTACAAATTTGATTTCTTAATTTATTTTATTTGACCCTTCAGATACAAAACACAATCCAGTTCGACCCAATCGACTAGTTTCAAATAAGCAAATGTTTATTCATATTAGTTGTTTGTTTGAAGCTTCCATTATTTATAAACTTAATCACTTTTTTTCTTAAAATTTTGTTTACAAAATCACTGATTTTGGGTGGATTTTGCAGAATCTACAAGGAGAACAAGATTGAAGATCCTAAAGATAAAAGTTATGAATGTCGAAGAAAAACAAGGTTCTGTTTGATATTGTTTATTTAACTTCAAAAGAATTTTTGCCAAAAATGTTTATGAACTTGTGGCTTTTTCAAATTAAGTTTTTAAAAATGTGTTTTGATAAGTTTTTGATATATGAAAAGTCAATAAGTTAAAACGTTAAAAAAGCTATCATTATTTTTAACTCTCATCAAAAGTTAAAAGGTTATTTATAAAAGCTATAAATTTTAGCTTCTTGAAAATAATTTTTTATCATTACCTAAAAAGTTAAAATAAAAAGTCATTTATATTACTAACAATATTTTGACTTATTCATTCTTTCAAAAAACCAATAATTTAATATGTTAATTTTAAATAAAATCCCAAACACAAACTAAGTTGTTGCTAACTTTTTTTCTAAACTGCTGCACAATCAGAGCGTTTCATGCTAACTTTTTTTACTATTATTATTATTTAACAAAGAGACGAGTTTTAGCTTCTTGAAGTTCAAAGTGTGGCTCGTTTAATTTAAGGGAGTTTGAGTTTGGCTCGTTCCATTTTTGTGATCTTGTATAATGCTAGTTGGTAACTAAGATCAATTCCACGATCGCCGACCGTGAGACCGTACCCCCTGATGCGCGGGAACCCCGTGGAATAGGTAAACCTTCGTCCATCATTGGTTCAAAACCCGAGATT
This sequence comes from Mikania micrantha, assembly GCA_009363875.1. NCBI lineage: Eukaryota > Viridiplantae > Streptophyta > Magnoliopsida > Asterales > Asteraceae > Mikania > Mikania micrantha. The sequence continues at coordinate 51,881,648 of CM018686.1, forward strand.
AAGCTCAAGATTCATCCACTCACCTGTTAGCCATTAAAATGTTACCAGTGAGATTTGAATCCTGGTTTCCAAAAAAAAAGCGTCAACCTAAACTACCAGTTACATATATATTCTAGAAAACCAAATTTTATTTTCTCACTTCTGAAAATAGACTATAGATATAACTTGAAGGGTTCTAGATTGCATGTGTTTAATTAATGTGAGGTCAATGAAATTGATCTGCCTAAATTTAAGTTTACCTTTGGAGTTGGTCATTTGATGTTTATTTTAATCCTATACCGAGTCCTAATCTATTCTTTTAGCTAATTGGCTCGGTTCTGAGGCAATCTGTGGCTTTAATATTAAGGAGGTCACGTATTCAACTCATAATATGGACAAAATATGAGTTTTATGTTAGGATAGAGAGTTTTTTCTCACATATAGTAGATTTCCTTCTATTGGGTGTAGATACGATCAGGTTGGTTTAGTATCCGTGATCCAAATTCCGTAAAAAAAAAAAAAAAAAAACCTAATTGGCTCGGTCTTATTCTATTTGACTTGAATGAAACAGAAACGCAGTATTTGATTGGACCCACTCTCACCACCGGCGTAGACCAATTAACCTCGTTTATGGTGGGCTGGTCCTATTTAATTCCGGCTTGGACGGGTTCTAAGAATACTTGGCAATCAATTCTTCTTTTATTATTTACAAATGTAAAAATCATTTAGTCAAAAAAAAAAAAAAGGAAAAAGTAAATCTTATAGAAAGTTCCATTATTGTAGTTTATCTACAAATTTAATAATAACTAGTAATGTAACTCTAGGCGTTGCAACAGGTTTTAGGCGTGATTAAATACATATAAAAAAATGTTACAACAATATATTTGGAAATAAGTAAAAAAAAATGATGGTGCGTAAAGGAGTTGTATGAAGTTCAAACAAAGAAAAACTTTACCGAATTCGGAATTTGGATTTCGATCTGGTTCTTAACCATATCCGAATTTTGAATTCAATTTAAGTTTCAAATTTCTTTTGAATTCGGTTTGTTCAGATTACTTGGTTAACTGATTGAATCAAACCGAATAAACCATTTAAACCGTAAACCGAACCATTGAACACCCCTTTGAAGTTGCGTATGAGGATCGAAATATAGAAAAAGAAAATTTCACAATGCTAGGTGCTGAAATTATTCAATAAAAGAAAAGGAGTGGTATGACTCAACATTTTTTTTTGCAAAATCTTAATTGAATAGTAGATGTGAGATTTTTTGTTTTTATTGTTTTGTTATAATTTTTAAAACATTTTTGTATTACATTTTAAGATTCTACGACGGAGCGACAATTTGATATGGTCCGATCGGGTAATCAAATGACCAAAGAAAATAAAAAGGAAACTTGGATCAATTTTCTACATATCCCATTAATCAACTAAAAATCCCTTATAACCTCTCAATGTGCGGATAAACCCCTATTTGTATTACTCTTATGAAAAAATAAATTCTTTTCTGATTTTACTTTTATTGTTTTACGTGTATATGCCAATATTTATGATTACTTGTTACTTTTTATTTATATATTTAAATGTTTATTTGTTTATTTTATAATTTTTTAAACAATATCTACATTATTGCCTATTGGTTTACAATCAAGTTAGAAAAATAAAAAGACACCTTCCAAAATTCAACGCCATGATCCTACAGACCGTATAGTTGCAATGCAATTGTTCTCAACAATATTTAAATATTTAAAATAAATAATCTTAAATAAATAAATTGCCCCCAATCACAAACATTAATCAGGTGTAATACGTATAATTGTAAAATTTGGGAGTGCAACTACGCTTGCTAAAATCGATCATAAAGTTATAACGTCATCAATTTGGTCGTAACCTAAAGGCGTTAGAGCCCAGCGACATTTTGGTGTTGATAAGGCTCAATCGCATTAAAAATTGAAGTATGGACTTGAAACTAGGGGTGTAAACGAATCAAGACAACTCGTGAAATACTCGGGATCGGATCGCTAAAAAGCTCGAATGAGCCAAGACTTAACGAGCGCGAACCTGAGCCCGAGCTCGAGTCAAAAAATGTGGTTTTTTTAGTTATTGAGCCTGAATCTGTGCTTACATATTGAGCTCGAGCCGGCTCAAGAGCCTTAAAGAACTTTTTGTTTGTATAACTTCTATTTATTATGATAAATATATTTAAATCAAATATTTTGAGTTAAATTTGGGAAATATAATTATAAATATAATTAAATTAGTAATTAAAGTAAATAAACTAAATAATTAAAATCTAAACGAGCCGAGCCGAGCCGAGCTCGAGCCTTGTAAATACAACTTTTAACGAGCCGAGCTTGAGATTGAACCATATTTAGTCTAAACGAGCGCAAGCCTTAACGAGCTTGGGACCGGCTCAGCTCTGCTCGTTTGTACCCCTGCTTGAAACAATCACGTTGAATTGAAACAACCTATTTCAATTGTTTGTAAGAACTGAATTATACTAGGGCCAACCCAAACCAAACCGACCCATCACATGCCAACAATATTAAAGACGGCATAGCAATGTGAGCCATCAAAACGCCACATTACGCTAATCACCCTTGTCCTGAACTCGAACCCCAATGCTGGCGCTTCAAGTATAAAATAATTATCCTGTAAATTAAATTAAATTATTCTTAGTTACATCAACTTCATGAATGTGTTGCACAAAAAAAGAAGCTTGGTCTTACAAGTTTGACCTCAGCTTTGGCAGTTTTTCACCTTCTTAATTTATTTTGATTATCTTTTTCTGCAATAATTATTTTTTTTGTACCTTCTCAGTGTCGAATAAATTAAGTAATTTAGTTACATATGTTGAGTTAAATATATTTTCTGTTTAGCTCAGGTTCCCAACGTGATACGCACGAGAAACCCACTAGACCGGTGTATGATAGGTTTAAGTTTTTTTTGAACGGCTAATTTTGGGATCAATGACATATCACTGGAGTATCATCATGCCACAAATAGTATCACCCGATCATATCCACTATCAAGTCATCAGTTATATAGAAAACTCAATAATTTGAGAAAAACCTATTTGTGAAATTTAAACCTAGGATCATTTGATAATGAACGTTATCCTACTATTAATATACCCCTAGGCTGTAATAGGTTTATTTGACGGGTTAAGTAAATTTATATATAGTTTAAAGCTATGTGGGATGATTGAAAATTCATATTAAAAACGAGGAATTTTTTATATCAATGGAGGTCCTACAAAAGAGGATGTCGTCCACTTGTCTGCCAATAGAGTCAACTACTCTTAAAATTTTGTGTTTGGCGTCACATACAACATCATTTGATGCTTTTCGTAGTCTAATTTTCGTTTGTGACACGGAATTCTTAGTTTCTAGTATAAAAAAGATATAACAAAAAATATATACATAAACACACATATATAGGGGATGAATATTTTGAAACTTTCTTTAGTTGACAAAACCTTGAAAACATTAAAAAAAAACCATGTAAATTTTTTTTATTTTTTTTACAGTTTTGTAACATCATTAGGGTCGTTTATATAAAAAAATTAAAAAGCGTCGATTAAATTTTTTTAAAAAACATTTAGTCGGCACTTTTTTATATGTTTTATAAAAATAACCTTAATAATGTAATAAAACTATAAAAAAATTAAAAAAAAAACATTTTTACATGGGGTTTTAAAGGTTTTTTCAACTCAAAGGGGTTTCCAATCCCCTATATATACACACACACACTGTTGTAAAAATCAGCCTAAGCGGTGCCTAAGCACTAGGCGGCCATCTACTGTCTCGATTTTGGCCTAGGCGGTGCCTAGACGGCCTAGTCAGATTTTTATTTTTTATTTTTTGTCTTTTTTGGATTTTTTTTTATAAAAAGGGACCAATTCTATTACTATTTAAATATATCTCAACCCAAAATTCTTAATATGTCTCTGAAACATCAAATCCAGCCACTTAACATCGATATCTATCTCTAAACTTTGAACTCGGTGTTTAAGTTTAAACTTTGAAGTACTTGACTTAATATGTGAAGATCGAATGAAAGCAAAATACCCACAACCATTCTCATGATCAATTGTTATCAAGTAAGTCTTCACTAAATTTCAGGACAAAATTTTTCTAACAGGAGGAGATTGTGACAACTCAAAATTCTCATGTTAGAATCATAACTCGAAAATGAAAAGAATGAGTGTAAGCGAAATTGCGAAACGAGACTCCGATTTCAAGATACACTGAATCGAATATAGCAATAGATAAGAGGTCAAATATTTTGAACTCTTTAGGTCTTGAGATTATAACCATTGGAAAGAGCTCGAAAAATCGTAAACGTAGGCGAAAACCGTGCGCAAAACGGAGTTCGTATGCTCCCGGAATCGCGAAAAGAAGATGAGATCAAAAATCTGGATTTCCCCTTCCGCGCGGTACGCCCCAAACCATCGTCTGGGTTGGGGCGATGTGCCTGGGGCCAGAAAATCGGAAAAGCAGCTTAAAAGTCAAGATTTCATCCAAACATTCATTTCTTTCCTTCCTCACGACGTTTTCTCACTTCCAGACACATCAAACCTTCATTTTTAGCTCTCAAACTCCATTTTGAAGCTTTCTAATCACGTGGATCGCATCAAGGAACGTTTTTACAAGTCCTAATCATCTTTTTACCCGCAGAACTCTGTCTGACTAGGTAACGGTTCGTTTTAACCTTCTAGTTTGATAATGATTGATTAAATCTTGTTTTTGAACGTAATGATATAGTTAGGGTTGTTGATTATTGCCTAGATAATGGCTAGGATTAATTATAAACGAAAAACACGATGTTTTAACGGGTAAATCCTTGTTTTGATCCGTTGTAATGCCCTATTTGCATGAAATCATAACAATGGTTATAATGGTTTAAACCATTTGATTGTGACAATGTAGGTTATTAGGTTGATTAATCTTTGACATGCAACGTGAAATCTTAGTGTTTCAAACTAATCACAACCATTAAAATACTTATTGGAACGACTATCTGATGTTTCTGATAACAGTCAGATTAGTATGTTAAACAGGGTTATTAAACCTATTCTAATACTACATTGTGATATTTCATGATATTTGGGTAATCAATAACAAGGATTAATCATTCACAAGCCATTAATCTATCTAGGAGCTGTTTTAACATTATAATCAACAACATCAGTTTGATGACTTTTAAGACAATGTCTCTGACATTGGACGTTCAGAAATATATAATCAGTAAGTTAAACTATAAATAACTAATTTAACATGAATAAATGCAGAATCATCATATTATTACCAGTTTGTGTGATATTCTGCTATCAGTAAATTATCAGGTGAGTTTCGTACAACCCTTTTTCTTTTTAAATCTTTTATAAACATCGGGGTAGCACTGTGAACTTTTCAGAACTATATGATATGTATCACTGTTATCTGTGTGATTTCATGTGATTGTTGAGAACTTGGGGATTTCATGGGATTTTGCCTAGAGAACAGAACATTATTAGAGAACTTAAAAGTCCTCATTTTTGAACTGTATCTAGTGAAACCATGTGTGGCCGAACAGGAAACAATGATAGTACTATCGGCTGACAACTCATTTGCTGGGAGGATTGCATCTCCCCTTATGTGAATGTTTGTTACCTGTTTTTTTTAGAACTTCTTAATGTGGTGATAGACATTAAGACAATGAGGCATTAAGATGTTACCGACGGGTAGTATCTTATGGAACGGAAACTGTCCAAAAGGAACTAGATACGGGTCCCATGGTTATCCGGAACTGAACTTTTTGAGAACTCGTATTACATATCATATTATATCGTGGAACTTGAACTGTATGAACTCACCAGCTTTGTGCTGACGTTTTAAATTTTAAACCTTTTTGTAGGGAAACAGTGACTTACCGGGTAAGGATGCACAGCACGTAGTTGTAATCTAATAAGTTTGTTGTGTACTGAACTTAGTTTGTAAATAATAATGTTAATGTAATTACGATCCCTTGTAATGTATTTATTTTAAGATAATCTGTGTGATGTGATATTGGTTCAAGTAAGTCACACCTCATCTCTGAGAGATCACCACTATGCTTCCGCAACCCTATCAGAGTGACGAATGACATCATCTCAGGTGAAGAGAGGTGAGGGTGTGACACTAGGCGGCACATCGCCGCTCAACTAGCGCCTAGTGACTTACAACCATGTGTGTGTGTGTGGTAAGGTTATTTTGCTTCGTTTGGACATATCTTGGTTTATTTTAGCCCGTTTAGACTATAGAAGTGAAGTTTTAAGTGAATTAGGACATGTTTGAAGTTTTTAGGTGCATTTTAGACCAATTGGGGTGATTTTTTTTTCAATCCACTAAATATTTTATTTATTTTTTAAAGTTTTCCTAATTTTTTTATTTTTAAAAACTTTTTGGCATTTTTTAAAAAAAGAAAAAGATTTATTTTTTTTCAAAATTCATGTTATGTCCATGTCATATACCATAAAAATAAAAGTAATTATGTTTACAAGTTATATAGGTCACATCTAGAATTGAAATATAAAATAAACTTAAGTTTTAATTGTGACAAAAAAAAGTTTGAGTGACTTAATTAGAAAAAAATTGAAACTGGTTATATTTTTACAAAATCATCCCTTATTTATTTTAAGATTAAAAATGTTATAAGTGCAAAAAAAAAAATTAACAGATATATATAACATATAAAGTTAAATATTAACAGATATATGTAAATCACAAAGTTACGTATATGTAACACATGAATTTACCTATATGTAACATATAAAGTTAAATATACGTAGCTCATTTATATATTTGCGTACAAATTACATAGATATAATCACATAAACCTCTTTTTTATTTATTTTATTTTTTTTTCTTTTTGTTAACATTTCTAGCATTACAGGTTTTCTTTAAAATGAAGGTTACCTATGTAATCCTCCCTCTCTCTCTCTCTATATATATATATATATATATATAGGTAAAAAGTAATTTGAAAACCCTCTCTTAGTATGAAAACAATAAAAACCATGGTAAAAAACATTTAATTTTTTTAAAAAAAATATTTACAAGTTAGTAAAATTATTTCACACATTTTTATAAAAAAAAAAAGATTAAAAAAGTGCCGAGAATTTTATTAGAAAAATATGTTGTAAAACATATACAGCGGTACGACGGATGTTAGTATGTTACATATATGTATGTGTGTGTATATAATATTATAAAAATGTTAAAGAAGACCATCGAGGAAGAAACTAGGGGTATTATCAAAGAGTGGAAATCAAAGTATATTGAATAATCAAACACCAACCAATGTACGAGATGAGGAAAATAAAATAAGAATGAGAAGAATGAAATGGGTTTAGACCCTACAACAGAGATCCACGTACGTTGATGACAATTTTTTTTTGATGTTATGAGTATATGCCCGAGCCCATCTTAGTAGGAACCATACAACTAAGTAAACCTCCTGACAGGAACCATACAACTAAGCAACTGCTTTAGGTCCTCAATTTCTTAGGGCCTCATTTTAAGATTATTTTGTACATGTTTTATACAATAGGGCTTGGATTTTAGGTTGAATAGGTTAAAAAATCAAATAAAGATTGAGAAATCTGGAAAATAAAACTAGATAACTTATGTAGATCATTTGTAAAAAAGAAATCAATAAAGATGCTACTTTATTTTCTTAGAAATTGTTTCTACCATTGTAATTTTTTGAAGTACCAATTACTAATTGATTAATAATTGTTTAAATCTTGATTTTTCACTCATGTTTTATTATTCTGCTTTTAAGCTTGAATCTTGATTTTGCCTATTTTGGTTATTTTGTTGATAATTTGTGTAGCTTATTAACGTCATTATACATGTGTTTTTTGTTTCAAAACAATTGACCCAGTTACGATAGCCTCTCCAAAAAATGAGCAAAAGTTTAAAAATAGCAAATCTCTACTATGAAAATCAAAGTTAATTTTAATTTCACAGCTACAAAATTCATGATTTATCATTATTTTTTATTTCATTAGTTTGATTAATTTTAAATAAACAAAACCAAAACATGACACATAACACATTTATAATTATATGGGGCAATTTTATCACTTGAACAGTTGTAGCATATTAAAATACTATTAGAGAGCAAATAACTAGTTAAAATTACGAAAATGCCCAAACTTATAAACTCGCTTCAGGCCACTAAAAGTCTTGAGCTACCCCTGCTTCTTGACCTTGTCTCAGCAAATATACATCAGCTCGGATCGAACCTAAGGCCTTCTATAGGAAAGTCAAGCGGGAATTATTAGGCTTTTTTGTGACTGGAACAAGAGACACTTAAATAGGTGATGCCTCCTTGGAGAATGATTGCAACGGCTAGCTGCAATGGGAAACGTTAGTTAACGAAGAACATGCCAAAGAAGAACAGATGCACCCATAGGCTTCTAGAAGAAAACACAATAGTCCCTTCATTAATTTTAATAAAGCTTATATTCCTTTATTTTTCTTTTACTATTTAATTATTAAATAACTTCATGTTTTATTTTTTATTAATTCTTTAAATTGTATTTCTCTTACTATTCTGTTTAATTTGTTTTTTTATTTCACTACTTTTTAACGATTTTCAAATATATCATCACGACATGTCTTTTTTCTATTTTTAAATTTAAAACAAGATTGTTGCAACTATATTTTTTATTAACTTTTTTTTTATGTACAAATTGAAAACAAGATTGTTGTAACTATGTTTCTTTATTAACATTTTGTTTCTTAAATTATTGTTGGGTTTTTATTTGAGTTAACTTTTATTAAAAATTGATACATCAAGTAGGTTGCAATCTCCGCATTCTGTATTATGGTTATACAACACAATTTACGTAGATTTTTCTCATGTTTTTAATGTCATTTCACGATAGATATTTATTTTCACGCTTTATTAAAAATTAGTTTCGTATCGTCGTGAAACGTGGTATAACACATGAAGCATAGATATAACATGAGTTACCGAGCAATATCCTTAAGAGCTATGCGAACAAGCATCCACAGTTATTTAATAAAAATTTAATCTACTTAACTATAACTGATAGTAATAATTATACCAAAAGATTAAGGGTGTTTTTGATATCCTTTTAATGTTCATTAATAGGTTTAAAATGTCAACTCTAAATAATTTAGAATCCGGAGAATTGCCTCAACTGGTAAAGGCTCACCCTCCCAATGTGGAGGTCATGGGTTCAAACCTTGTTGGGAGCAATTTAATAGATATCCAGGTGAAGGAACGAATCAGGGCTTTAATCCCAGGTTCGAACCTAATGGGGGGCGAGGGTTTACGGATTCCATCCGGTTCCCGCGCATCTGGGGGCACACGTGTCTCAGGTCGGAGATCGAGGAATCGATCTTAGCTATCAATCGCCAGGATAACTGAAGGTAGCACGACGAGACAGTTTAATTGCCGTTCAAAAAAAAAAATAATTTAGAATTTTTTAATGTTTAAAAGATAACCTCAACTATAAATAGTTCAGGGGTTGTTTGGTTTATAGTCTCTTAATGATTATTAATATATTATCTCTATGGTTTATTTCTTTGAGTAAAATGTCATTTTACTCCCCATGGTTTGGCAATTTTTGTCTTTTTAGTCCAATAGTTTAAATTTTGCTATTTTGTTCATAATGGTTTCATTTTATTGTCATTTTCTTCCATGTGGTTTAAGAATTTTTAACATTTAGTCAAAAGTTTAAATTTAATTGGACTAAAATGACAATAAAATAGAAATCATAATGACTAAAATTGTAAAATTTAAACTATCGGAATAAAATGACAAAAGTTGCCAAACCATAGGGACTAAAATGACATTTTATTCTAATTTTTTTGTACAAGATTTTTTTTGTTCTATATTTTTTATTAAATTTTTACTTTTTTTTTGTACTGGATTTTAGTTTTTGGTAATACATTTTTATTTTTTTTACTGTTTTTATTTTTTTACGGGATTTTTTGTTTTTGCTTTTTGTACTAAGGGCATGTTTGGGATTGCTTATTAAGTTTAAAAGGACTTTTTTTCAAAAGTGCTTATTAACTTATGACTTTTTAAAATGAAGTTTTTAAAAATGTGTTTGGATTAACTTTTGTGTATGAAAAGTTAATAAGTTAATAAGTTGTTTGGATATGTAAATTGACAAAAAAAGGGCATTCTTATTATTAAAGATAAAATATTATATATTATATTTTATAAACAAAAATTAAAACTTAAAAATTCATAAAAAAATATCAAAAAAAATATTTTAAAATACATAAAAAAGTGTGAAATTCATTAAAAATACCAAAATATTCCAAAAATTTCAAAAATTCCTAAAACCAAATACCCAAATTATTTTAAACTAGACTTGTGATTCCATCAATTAGGCTTCTTGTCCCACCGATTCCGGTTTCAAGCCTCATTAAACGGTCATAAAGTTTCCAATCTTTTTTCATATTAACCCATTTGTTTTTTAGTTGTTTTTTTATCAAAGGTCTTGTTTGTTTTTTCTTTCATGGTTTTTTCTATGTTAGCCCACCCAATCTTATTGAAATGAGTACCAGGCCTATTGCCTTTTCTAAGTTCAATCAAACACGCACCGATAAATTCCTTGAATGTAGCATCGTTCCATACAAATTTTGTTTTACTCTTTTTATTTGATGTTTCAGAATCACCAACAATAAGCTGGCTTTCATCCATTATCTAACCATAATAATATGTATAAAGTAAAATTATCCCACTATACAAATATGTATAAAGAGATCATCACAAAACTAAGGTCTGCATAAACAGATGTTAAAGATTATTCATCACCCAACTGTACAGTTATGCATAAATAGATCAAAAAACCGATTTATAATCCTGATTCACAAACTTTGGAACATAGCAAAACCTGAAATATAACCCAACTGTACAATTATGGATAAATAGTTCATCACCATACTAATGTCTGCACAAAATAAATCATAAATCTGATTGACATAACAAATCATCAAACTAAGAAATAGGCTAAGGACAAATCCACAAGCTACTGTGCATTATTGAACTTTAAATTGCAGGCACATGGGATTGAATATTTTAATAAATATAATGCAAAAAAAAAGTGTTTGATTTCATCCTATGCAAAGCAGAAGCAATTTTCCAACACAATACGCACAAAGCGATAGCAACAAAAACCACACCGTATACAACTATCAAAACATTATTCACAAGATCATCATCAAAAGATCATCAAAAGTAAGGTCTGAATCACAAATTCATCAACATAGCAAGATCAATTAACACCTGATTCAGAAAGTTTGAATCAAAAATTCATGCTGAAAAATTAGGGCAAGTTTGGTCAAACCTGAATCAGAGTTGGCGAGACGAGATCAGAGGTCGGTGTGTGCAGTAAAGATCGTGAATGATTATGCCTCTCGATTTACGATTTATGGTGGTGAGGTGAAGATGAAGCGTGAGGAAGATGAGGAGAATGGGAGAAGAACCGTTGAAGAATGGGAGATGAATCAGGGAAGACGACTTCATTTGGGAAGATGAGGGAATGTGAACTGGGTGAGAAATTTCCCACAATAATTAACAGAAGTATTTCATCTATAAGTTAAAAAGCACTTATATAAGCCACAAATTATAGCTTCTTGAAAATGACTTTTTAACATTACCCAAAAAGTTAAAACCAAAAGTGCTTTTAACATTGCCAAACATTTTTTTGACTTATTAACTTTTTCTTAAAGTCAAAAAGTTAATAAGTTATTTTGTAATGGAACCCCAAACATGCACTAAACTTTGTGTGTATCAAAATCAATGCCAGCGTTATTGAGTCAAATATATTGGTTGTATATTACGAGTTTGACCTTCGAATCCCATACTTTATTGTCCTCGATATAAGTTTAAATCGACCTTACAAGTAAGGTATGCCAAACATCAAATATGCACCTTATAACACCATAGTGCATTTTTTTTTGAAACAGTTACCCGTCAAGTACCATTGTTTGAATGGGTAGATTGGCACCATCATATATATAGAAGGAATCCTACATTTGAAAAAACCCCATAATTCAACTTAGAGTTTTTTTTTTTTCTACAGGTGAGACTCGAATCCAAGACATTCTATTCAGGAAGTCAAGGGGTACCAAAATGTGTTAAGGTGTCCTTCCTAAAATAGGTTGAGAGTTATAGTCACATAGTAGACAAACATAAAAAAAATTGTTGCTAAAAAAAATAAATTAATTCTACAACCAAGGAGGAGGATTAATATTAGCAGTTGGTCATATCGGTTGTTAATGTGAGACTAATTTTTATTGAAGTTAATTTTTATTAAAAGGAATCCATGTGCATATATGTGAGCAGGTTTCGGATCAAGATGTAAGATCTACAAAATTCACATTTGATTTCAAGATAAAGCATCTAAGGGTATTCAATTTTTAAATTAGAATCAAAAATTTGAAATTCTATTTTATTTTGATTTAAAAATGCTAATATGAAAGTCAAATATGAATTTTTTTTAGTTCGAATTTGAGTTGATATTTAATTCCAAATCAAAATTGGAATTTATGATTTTAAATTTAATTCAATTCAATTCAATTCAAAAGTTAGAATTAAAAATAAGCAAAAACTTATAGGTTTGTGTTTGTGTACATGATTAAGCATGAAAATTTTTCTTTTACATGAAATTTTTACTTTTAGATCTATTTAATAGTGTAATACTTCAATCTTTTTTTTTTTATCTTCAAAAAATTTAGATTCAATCTTGAAATTTATCTAAATTTACATTAGTACTTGTTTGTTTTTTCTACATATTTGTGTAAGTCATATAAAAGTATCATTGCTACTATATGTATATGGGGTGTTACAACTTAGATCTTGATCATTTAATATTATAAATTTTCAAAAATTTTGTAAATAAAGTTTTAACTAATTTTTTTAACTGAATTTGAATCGAATTCAAACTGATTATGAGTTGCAAATTCAAATAAAAATCAAATTTCATATCTGACATTGATTTTGAATTTCGGACAAGAACTATTTAGTCGAAATTATTAGAATAAAATTATTGAATTTATTCGAAATTTGATTCATATATATAACGCCCATACAAAGTACAAATATCTATCAAGTGTTAACCTAATTTACCACGGTTTGTTTTTGAGATTAATCGTTTAGTTGAATATAATTTAACCCTCAATCCCCTCACAAGATTAGCAATGAGACGGTTTGACTCTACCTAGGCCAATTATGGTAGTTGTGATTGAGAAATTTACATTTATTTTAACGAAAGAGGGTATCCGTCATGCTACCTTCAGTTACCTTGGCGGTTGATAATTAAAATCGATTAGTCAATTGCTGACCGTGAGACCGTACCTCCTAATGCGCAGGAACCCCGTAGAATAGGTAACCTCCGGTGAGATTTGAACCATGGTCTCCAAAAAGAAAGGACCAAACCTTACCATTATGCTAACTTTGTTGAATGAGAAATTTACATCAATATATCAAATTTAAAAGTATATAAATTACATAGATCCAAAGTATACAAAACTATGCACATTACAGACGACCAAGAATGTACAAATTTTAATCAATTTTGAACACGTGAACTATATGCAAATTGGCCCACAAAAATCAATAGTTACGGGCAACCGATCTTGAATAAAGAATACTTATTTTTATTTTATTTATTATTATTATTTTTTAAATAAAGAAAGGCTGACTTTTATGAGTTCGAAGGCGTTAATGGTGCACAACCAGCCAGTGTTAAAGCGTAGACATAATACTTGGTCCAGATGGACACAACCAGCCGGTCAACCACCGCCAAAGCCACATAATAATACACATGGACCACGTAGTTAATACTTGGCCTCTACATGGATATCATATCCCTCTTGATTTCCATTAAATTTAAGTATAATGGGATTATTATAAAAGTAAGGTCTTCTCATTAAAAATTAAAGAAACTTATTATTACTATAAATGTTTCTAATGATTAATTAAATGTTTTTACATACACAAATATTTATATATATACTAGTGAGATACTCGCACGATGCGACGGAAAACAAAACGTTTAGGTTACTGATTTTTGCTTGTAAAAATTTTAAATCAGCTCATGTTTAACTAAATCAACTCTTTTAATTTAATTTCAATATTTAATTAAATTAACTATTTTGATAAAAGTCACAATTTAAATGGTCAAACATGACATGTCAAATGTGACGAAAGGGTAAAAAAGTGATTTATTTGATTTGTGATTTTTATAGTTATGTAAGTTGTACTTCATGTTATAAAAGTTGTAAAATTTTTAATTTTAAGAGATCTAGTCAAATGACCATTCTATCATTTTAGTATGTATTATAATATAGTATAGATATATTGAATTATATGATATCACAATTTGCCAACAAATTTGAGTGGGATGAACCGCATTTGAGTTGACTAATCTGTAGTTGCATCTATTTTTGTGTTTAACAATTCCAAAACCATGTGTTCGGACAAGTGAATGAGGCGTAAGGGGCATGGGTCGCGCACTCATGGCGCCCTCTCCCACTACACAGGTGCGTGACTGGGCGTGACTAGGACAATGGCGTGAGGGTGGTCACATCATGAGGGAAAGAAGGAAGGGAAAAAAGAGGAGGGAGTGATGAGAGTGTGATGATAACACATGTGGTGGTTACGTAGAGTGATGAGAGGGTAATGATTTATTTTTAAATCAGATATATATATATATATATATATATATATATATATAGTTTATGAAATTTGTAAGAAATATATGTAATTGGCCTATACAAAAAAGGCGATCTTAAAATATTTGTAAGTGGTTATTGTGTTTAAAGGATGAATATCTATACTACTATATAATACATATAGGAAGGAAACAACGGTCTTTCACCAAAAACTCTTAAAATTAAAAGTTTTACAACTCTTAGAATATAAAGTACAACAAACAAAGCTTTAAGAGCCATAAAGTAAATGGTTTTCTTTTACGTTTTAGTTTGTCATACATTGATACATTTAAAAAATAAAGTGTCATATAATACCTATAAAAGAAAACACTATCAAATCAAATAAATTCCTTCTTGACACTTTTGTCATATCATATTTTGTATTTTAAATTGTGAATTTTATCATGATAATTTTTTTAGTTAAAATAATTGATTTGACAAAAACTAGGTGGTTTAAGCTTTTTACGAGCCAAAATCAGTAGCCTAATTGTTTTATTTTCCGCCACATCGCGCGGGTATCTCATTAGTGGTATGATAGTTGCTTGAAATGCATTGGCTTTATATCAATCCATTCAAATAAAATTATACTATACATTATACTATATAATTAAAAAGCAACTCAAAAGAAATAGTATATTTTTAATATTTTATTATATATATTACTATAAGAAATTAGACAGCAATATATGTATATATATATTATATTAAATAGTAAAAATAAATTGTAAATATATATATTATAGTGAATAGTAAATATATATATACACACACACATATATATATTGAAACAACATGGTTTGTAAAATTGAATAATAAATATCTAGAAATCACCAAAAGTTTTTTTTTTTTGAAAAGTAGTAAACAGAAATAAGCGCATTAAATTTTAGAGATTTGTTTAGATATTTTTTTATTAAATTTGATAAATTTGCTTAAATATTGGGTTTTGTTTTAATTCAACCGATTGGTTGCTGGTGAAAAAGATTTTTTGAGTAAAATTTTCTATTATTTTTGTAACATATATGTGTAGATTTTGTATGATTTTATGTTTTTATGAAAAATTTATTTTAATTTGATCTTGCTATGTAATTTATGCTTCCGTAAATGATATATAATAATCGTTCTAATAATATGTATATGTAAAATAGTGATAATGGGCCCCAAGATCATTGATATATATATATATATATATATATATATATATATATATATATATATATAAGGTTTGTATCCTGTGAAACGAGATATTAAAGATAAAACCCTTAAATCATATCTGGACCGTTTATTTAGAATCATGAAAATAAACAGGTGGTTTATATTAATACACATTATAATTGAGAATATATTTTTTCTAGTATTTTTGTAACATATTTGTGAGGATTTTATTATAATTTTATGTTTTTATGAAAAAATGTATAGAGTTCGTGATGATAAATTTAATTTTGCTATATAACTTATAGTTATACAAATGATATAAAAAATTTGTTTTCGAAAGTGTACTATAATAACCCGTCTCAACGCGTGCTTGGTTAAACCTAGCTAGTATATATAAATTACTAAAGTATGTCTAGCGTAGTGGTATACTCTTAATTTTTTTATAAGATTTCTTGGGTTCGAGTTTATTTAAGAGCAAATATTTTGAGATGAATATGGGGTTTTCTAGTGTAGATTTTCTCTTGAACGTTGGAATCAATTTACATATTTGTCGAGTGATGCTTGATTGGTTAAAAAAATAATGTACAAATTAGGGAAAAAATCTATACTATATAATAAAAGAGTAACAATTTTGCCACTTATCACATTCTTAAACCACTATTGTTACTTGTCACATTTTTACACCATTATTATCACTTGTCAATTCCTTATTATTTCATTTAATTTTCTCTCTTATTGAATAACTATGTTCTCTATATTATTAAATAAATTCTCTCTTATTAAATAATTATAATAATAATAACTAATATATTATTCATCATTTTATTTTAAATTACACTTCAATTTTTTTTATAAAATACGAAATTTTTTAAAATCAAAATTTTTAATAGTAACAAATTTTTATTTTCAAAAAAACAAAATTTATGTAAAAAAATAAGTTATCTTAAAAAACATAGATGCATTAACTTAATAATATTAGATGAACATGTTAAATGTGCGAATAAGATGTCAAATGTTGTATATAAGTAATTTTTTAGAGATTTGTATATAATTTTAAAGATTTGTATGCAATTAATCTTCGTAATATCTCAAATGTTTATTATCTTATTTCATTTGATATGCAACAATGTTCTGTAAATTATAATAAATAACATATTTTTCGTGACTCCAACTGTGTTATACACGGGTTAGAACCTAGTAATAAAATAAAATAATAAAACCTCATCTCCTTAATTAATTAAAAGGTGAATAACTAAATGTCTAAATGTCAAAATCACAAGTGTTTAAATTGTTTATTTTTGCCACTACACTCAATCAACACGACTTGCCCAAACACTTGGGTTATCCCACATGCAGCGTTTATGATCAAATGTGGAAGCTGTCTTTTTGACTTTATATCATCCATCTTTGAAAAGTCAAACATTTTACATCCTTTGACTTTCTATTTTTCAACTCCCTTGTATATATATATATATAAACCAAATCCTTCCTTTCATAGTTCATAAACAAACATTCAACCAAAAACAAAAAGAAGCTAAATCTTGTGTTAAATCTTCAGTTTCTTAATTGAAACAGTTATGAACGATCTTCAAATCGAAGTCGAAGTTCCGCACTATTTCTTGTGCCCGATCTCGCTCGAGATCATGAAAGACCCGGTGACACTTGCCACCGGGATCACCTATGATCGCGATAGCATCGAAAACTGGCTGTTTTCTCAAAAGAAGAACGTGTGTCCCCTAACCAAACAAGTGGTTCATGACATCGAGCTAACCCCAAACCACACCCTTCGCCGCCTGATCCAATCCTGGTGCACCCTCAACGCCTCATCCGGGTTCGAAAGAATCCCCACGCCACGAATCCCGATCTCCAAAACGGAAATCATCAAACTTCTTGAAGATTCACAGTCTCCTCAACACCAAATCACGAGTTTAAAAAGTTTAAAATCGATTGTTTTGGAGAATGATAAGAATAAACTGTTGATGGAATCGGTCGGAGCAGCTGATTATCTAACAACCATCATAAACAGCGAAAGTGATATCATGACGTCATCTTCTTTATCACCCGCCGGAAAACTCGCCGGAGCTGAGGCGCTGAGTATTCTTTACCACCTTCAGCTCTCTCAAGTGGGTCTTAAATCTTTATTCGGAAAGACAGATGATTTCGTGGAAACGTTGACGCGCGTGATGCAACGCGCCGCCGGAGATGAGTCACGTGCTTACGCCGTGATGTTACTTAAATCAATGTTTGAGGTGGCGGAGCCCATGCAAGTGACGTCACTAAACCCTAAATTCTTCACGCAGCTTGTACAAATCTTGACCGATCAAATCTCTCACAAAGCCACAAAAACAACACTAAAGTTACTAATAAGTATCTGCCCATGGGGCCGGAACCGATGCAAAGCGGCTGAAGCCGGTTTGGTTCGGGTCCTAATCGACTCGCTTTTGGATTGTAAAGAAAAGAGAACATCTGAGATGGCTATAATAGTTTTGGATCAAATCTGTCAGTCTGCTGAAGGGCGAGCCGAGCTGTTGAAACATGGCGGTGGGTTAGCCGTGGTGTCGAAGAAGATATTTCGGGTGTCATCGATTGCGAGTGAGAAGGCGGTTAGGATCTTGTACTCGATCGCGGTGTTTTCGGGGAACATGGTGGTGGTGCAAGAGATGTTGGAGTTGGGGGTGGTTGAGAAGCTCTTGTTGATTATGCAAGTAGATTGTGGGAGGAAGATGAAGGAGAAAGCTAGAGATGTTTTGAACATGCATGCTAGGGTTTGGAAGAAGTCTCCTTGCATTACCTATACTTTTGTTTAGAAAAAAATTAAAAAAAAATTGAGAAAATTTAAAAGAATTAAGGTTACTAGTTATGTAGAAATTAAATTTAGGTAAGAAAAAGATTTCAATTTCATTTTAGGGTTTCTTGTAAAATTCTTTAAGAGGAGGAAAGAAAATTGTACATAATTTACACTTGAATGCTATAAAAATATTTAATATATTAGATAGGAAGGATAAAAATTGATGTTAATTAGAGGTGACAGTTTTTACCCATGTCAAAGGAAATAGGATGGTTTAGGTAAACAATTGTAGTATGATGGGTTGAGATGCGTAACATCATAATATTGAATGGGTTGAGATGCGTAGCACTTAAACTATGAGGGTCAAGACGGGTAACCAAAAAGTATGCAAATGCAATTGATTCAAACATTTAAGAATGATTAATATAACATATTTGATGAGAAAATCACTAAAATTATCCAAATAGATTATTTGTTCACTTATAACACATCTTAAGTTAAACTAAATTGATTTTTTTAAGAACAATCCATTTAGACCCAAACTAATTTTTCTTAAAACTCGTTCTGACCCGCACCCATCCTAACCCGAATCCATTTTGACCCGTTACCCAACCCGACCCAACCCGCCCATTTTGCCGGGCATAGTGTTAATTAAAATATATAATTTGTTGATAATTGGTTGATTAAAATAATTGTATATTAACTTAATTGTAACATTCTTTTAAGTTATTGAAAGTGGAAGCTCAAATCTTATCTTATCTTACTACTATAATAAATAAGTATCTTTTTGACACATGTCAATTTATTGAACCATTATTGACACTTGTCATTTTTTTAAAAATTATTGCCACATGTCATTTTTTTAATCTTTTCAATCATTCTCTCTCATATTAAATGGTAATTATAATTATATTCTTTAATTTTGTTAAATAATTTAAAATCTAATGACTAATGACTTTATATACTTTTTTCATATTAAAAAATAGTTTTAATAAATAAAAAATGAGATTTTTTTAATTAAAAAAACACACTTAAACAAAGTTTACAAAATATGAAAATTTTCTAAAAATCATTTTTTAAAAAAAAATAAGAATTATTTTAAATTTGTATTTTAGGAAGAATAAAAGTTCTATAAAATTAAGTTTTCTTGAAAACAATTTTTTTAAAACAAGTTTCCTTACAAAGTACATAACATTTCAGTTTTCAACCCGTGTAATACACGGGATTTTACCTAGTGAAATAATATAAAACCATGTTTTAAGAGGTCTCTAATTAATTGATCATATGTTAAGGGTTGTTACCTAATTAGTAGTCATTTGATCAAGAAATATTCATTTGAAAGTTGCAAATAAACCAGAAGCTGAGCGAATTTTAGCAGTTGAAAATTAAAAATTAAGTGGCGAGTGCATCTCGTGTGATCTTCACAATGAAGAAATATTGCAAAAATCCTGTGAAATGGTACTCATTTTATTTTAAAAGGTCTGTAATAAGGTAATTAAGGGTTGTTAAACATGGGTCATATGTGACTCAACTCACTTTAATATAATAAAAATATTCTACTTTTAATTTTAAGTTGATGAAAATTATTAAATCCACTTTAATATCGTAAAAATATTCAATTTAGTTTAAATGGATCAAAATAACATGAACATCCTCTAAATAAGATAAATATCGATTTATTAGTTTAAATGAGTTAAAATAACACAAACTTACTTAATAGAAATAAAATATTCAAGTTTTAATAAAAATACGTCAAAATAATCCGAAACCAACTTGCTTAAAATATACATATTTTGTTTAAAGAATATAGTTAAAATATTTGAGTGTTAGTTTTTTTTTGAACGGCTAAGGTTACTTCCACCTAAATTACACCATATTTACACCCTTGCATGAGATTGAACCCATGACCCTCCAATCTAAGAGGCAAGCCTCTAGTTAAAAGAATCAATTAATCCAAACTCGCTTTAATAGTACTAAATATTCAAGTTTTAGTTTATTCGAGTTAAAATGACCCGAACTCTCTTTATTAATATCTAATTATTATTTTAAATTGGTCAAAATAACTCACACTTGTTTTAATAATAGAGTTAAAATATATAATTTTTAATTTAGTACATCAAAATACCAGAATTCACTAGAATTGAATATGATGTATATATGAAAGCTCTTTATCACTTGTATTTATACATTGTTAGTATTGTTACTATTAATGTAAGTTTGTTGACTTTTTAAATTTATTAATGCATTAATTTTTAATTAAATTAATATGTTTTTTATTCATTTTATAATTATTATGCTGTCAAATTTTAGTAATTATATTTATTGTTCTATTGTTTAATGCATGAAAAGATTAATAATAAGCTTAGGAGAATAGAAAACTCTAGTTCGGAAAACGTTGATGAAATTGAAACAATGAAATGTGTTTTAGGTGAAAGCATGGGCACATAAATTACATTCGTTGTATTGTGAAAAACGTACTTACTGAAGGAGGAATATGGATATTATTACTTTTGTAAGAATGATATTTGAAAACTTTTGATATGTTTATTATAAAAAAGTTGGTATTAATAATTAGAAAAAATAAACAAATGTTTAAATTCTGTTGAGTTTCAAAATGAGACTAGGAATACGAAAAGTTTCCGTTTAGAAAGTGTTGATGACTATGAGGTGATGAAACGTGCTTTAAGTGAAAGACACACTACAGGAATAACAACGAATAGCGACGACAAAAGTCGTCTCAATAGGTCCATAATTTCGTCGCTATAGCTTATAGCGACGACCTGTCGCCTCTTCCCGTTCGTATCTATTGCTTCGTCGCTGTTGCCGGACTTGTCGTCGCTGTTAATATTGTCGCCATTGGACCATATGTAGCGGCGACTTTTCGTCGCTATATGTCTCATTTAAATTTTTTTCTTTTTTTTTAATTTAAATTCTGATTTTCAATTTAAAAAAATTAATAATAATTTTGATTAAAATATTATTAAATACTATTTTTTTAATGATTTTTCGTACAACCTATAGCGACGACTTGTCGTCGCTATGTCGCTATAGATCTACATAAAAAAAAATTGTTTTTTTTTCAGATTTAAACTTGTTTTCAACCTATTATAGAATTTAACCTGTTGTAGAATTTAAAAGTCTGCTAAATGTTCAAATTACCAAAAACACAATTATCTTAATGCGCGCATGCGCAACCATATTTAACACTACAAATCCGAATCCAAATTCAACCACAAACACAAGATAAATCAATCCAAACAAACACAAACAATCTAGTTTTAAACAAAGGAAATCCAAACCAAGTAAAATCCGATTCACTCTCATCATCATCATCATCATCATCATCATCATCATCATCATCATCATCATCATCATCTTCTTCTTCTTCTTCTTCTTCTTCTTCTTCAAAGGCATGTTTGTAGGTGTTGTCGAAGAGATTGTCAAAGGCTTTTTGACGTGACATCAGCTCGATTAGAAACGTGCTTTAGGTTGTACATGAGCACATACGTGATGTTTGTCGTATTATGCGTACCCATCAAAGTGCCAAGTACATATCCACCCTTTCACAACAATGGAAGCAACAAATAATACAACAAGTTCAATATGAAGTCTAACAACGAATGAATGAAAACAATCAAAAAATACAAGTAAACTTCAAAATTTGAAAATTTGTGCCAATCTTTTCAATAAAGTGATCAAGCTAAAATAAAAGTGAAAGTGATTAGCTTTTGATGTTGACTTGTTGAACAATTTTAAACATCTAATATTTAGTATGTTTGATGATACTTGGTATTTGGTAATGCATGTGTGAGAGACATTTTAGTATTTGGCATGTTTTTTTTATTTGATATGCATGGATAGATGCTTCTTATTTGTGTGATCAATGATATTTGAAGATTTTTGGTTTTTATTATTTAAACATTAGTAAAATTTGAAAAATAAATAATATTTTATATTCTGTTGAAATATCTATCGTAACGACATATTGTCACTGCATAACATCTGGAAAATTTTAATCTGAAAACATAAAATGACGACATGTTATCGTCACAAAGTGCTTAGAAAATCAAACCTACAAGTCTACAACTATTATAGCCACGAGATGTTGCTATTATATGTATAAATCATATAATTATTAATGTTTTTTTTTTCTACTTCGACAAGATGCCATTGTCATATGTATATGTAATATAGTTTTATTAATTTATGGTGTTGATCATACGCCATTGCTATTTATAATAATTAATTTATTAATATTTTACAGTATTTGTTAAAAAAGTTATATCTTATTAAATGATTTTTTTGTACATTTTTGTATTAATGACGTATTATTCCTATAAATCTGGATACAAAGGCGAAATGTATTGAGACGATTATAAAGACCTATGTAGACGAAACTATAGAGATAAATTATTTATCTACGAAAGTTCGTTGCTATATTACGAAAAGACCTATATCGATCAACGGAATATCATTGCTAATTAAAGTCTTCACATAATGATTATGAAAAATTATTATTTTTTGTAGAACGTGTCTAACTAGTCATTTGATCAAGAAGGATTTATTTGCAGCTAGATTTGAAAGTTACAAACAATGAAGTTGAGCGAATTTAGAATTCAAAACCAATAAAAGTAAATAACATATGTATTTTATGTATTTTCACATTTTTCTGGGTCACGCGATTTACCTCCCTTATATTGGCCGTGAGACTGATCGGTGAGGAGCGCCTAATAGTGACGTTCACCATTTGTTTATGTATTTTCTCAAAATGAAAAATCTTTTTAAAAATCTTGTGAAATGGATTGTCATATCGTGCGATTTTGTTCATTGTGGTTTCTACATGTAAAATTGTTCAACTAACACTTTTTTTAGTATTTTCATTATTTATTTATTTACTTTCTTTTTGAGTTTTTAAAATGGCCACAAAAGAATGTATATTCAATCACATGGTCATTTGAGTTACTTTTTTGTGTTTTAGCAGTGTTTTCAGAACCGGACCGGATATCGAACCGGTCTTCTTATCGGTCAGATGTCCGACTGGAATTTAAGAACCGGATGATTTTTATAAACATTTTATAAATATACATATATAAAATCAAAAAAAAAATTAAAGATAGGAAAAAATTAAAAAAAACCGTTCAACCACCTGTCCGACCACCGGTTGCCGGTCCGACCGGCGGGTCCGGTTTTCAAAACATTGTGTTTTAGACGTTTGTTTAATGACAAAGAAATATGTTGCCGTGTGTGATTAAAAAAGGAATCACGTTTTAATTATGTAGTCTATGAAATTGTATCTTTTGTTATATTCTATGATAGAAAATGGATAACACGTCTGCTTTGACACAATAGTAAGATGTTGACCAGTAAACGCTCGTTGATTGCAAGTCAATTTTGGAACTAACGGGTCCCTTAAACAGGTTTGTAGTCATAAATCGTGGGCCGTTTTATGTTGTTTTTTGAACGACGGATTATTGGAGTTTTATCATGCCAGCAGTAGTATTACCTGATCATATCCACCACTAAGGTACTATTTGTTTTTTAAAAGGTAAATGTCTGCAGTCTTCGGACCACATCTGCAGACATCTGTACAATAAAAGATGGACAAAATGTCTGCAGTCTGCAAAAGGAGTAGTGTTTGTTTTTTAATGTCTGTTAACTGTTAAAATAAATTTGTGGCTGTGTACGACGGTGGTGGTGGTGGTGGATGGTGGTGGCTGACGGTGGTGGTAGTGGGGGTGATCGGCGGTGGTGGCCGACAGTGGTGGTGGTGGTTGCCGCTAGTGGCGGACGGTGGTGGCCGCTGATGGTGGTGGTGGCAGACGGTGGTGGTGGTGGGTGGTCTTTGCACACCTTAGAAGATCCCAAAAGTGGTTGGGCCACATCTGCATTAAGAACAACACGCGCATACGTTTTTTAATAAAATGGTTTCGAAAAAAACAAATAGTTTGTACATACCAACGTCTGCGCTGATGTTTTAAGGGAAAACAAACAACACCTAAGTCACCAATTATTGAGAAAACTCAATAATTTGAAAAAAGTCTTTTGTAGGATTCGAACTCATGACCATTTGTTTCCTGATCCTATTCCTCCCAGATACTTATGCTTTTGTTGTGGGCCGTTTTATGTATTGCTCTTTTCTCCATCCTTTAAAAGTAAAATTGCCACTTTTGGTCCTTTAAAAGTTGCAACTTGCGAGTGAGGGATCTCCACTGGATTTCCTTCAACAAGGAGAATTACGAATAAAGGTGTCAATTATGTCAAATTGATGAGTTTTAAGTTAGTGTGTTGATGAGTTCGGGTTTAGCATCCTGGATTCTTCAACCCAAACATGATTAGTAAGGGTGAGCATACAAAACCGAAAACCGTAAAATAACAAAAGCCGAACCGAAAATAACCGAAATCGACTTCACCGATCGATTACGGTTAAGATAGGGTAAAAACCGAACCATTTGGTTACGGTTACGGTTTACGCATCGCCAATAACCGAAATAACTGAAACCGAAATGATATGTATATTTTCATGTATTTTTCATATGTTTTTCATGTATTTTCATGTATCTAAAGCAATATTTCATGTGTTTGAACCATATTTTCATGCTCATTTATGTATTTAATGTAATTTTCATGTATATGTATGCTTGAAAGAGATTCAAAACAATAAAAATGAGTTCGATAACCAAATTTTTAACATCAAAATATTCACCAGAAAAATAACCGAAACCGACCTCTATAACCAAAATAACCGAAACCGGTGCTCGGTTTCGGTGGAACGTAATAACCGAACCGAACCGACCTTTGCACACCCTAAT
The DNA here is from genome assembly GCA_009363875.1 of Mikania micrantha. Classification (NCBI taxonomy): domain Eukaryota; kingdom Viridiplantae; phylum Streptophyta; class Magnoliopsida; order Asterales; family Asteraceae; genus Mikania; species Mikania micrantha. The sequence continues at coordinate 51,907,102 of CM018686.1, forward strand.
TGATTAGTATATATATTCATGTTATGTTAGACCTATTTATAATTGTGGTTTGTGTAGATAGTGTTTCGGGCCAATATAAAGGATTAGTTGCTTGACTCGAATAAAACCTTTTTATAATTAGCGTATTTTAAATGATTTTTATGTCTATATATCTCATCCTTAATTATCCAACTTCATTTTACATATTTAGTTAGAAGAGTCGAATGAAAATGTTAAAGAATGTGTTCTTAGAACTAATGAATTAAATTATTGGAAATTAAGAATGATAAACATTTTAAGACAAAAAAATAATTTCAATTTTGAAACTTAGCAGTTTAAATGAAAATAAAAAACAAAAAACCAAACTACATGTTTTAAAATTAGAAAAAAATAATTTAAAGTCTGAATTTAAACTTTTATAAAACCCTAAATAGTTTAACCCAATTATTAAACAAATGTAATAAACACATCACAAAGAGCTTTGATAATTCCACGTGATTTCTCTTATATGAAGTCTCAGATTATAATCTCTTTAAAAAACTACGTCTAAAAAAGTAGAAAGTTTTTCTGTTATTTTAAACATCGTATTCATTAAAAATCAATTGTTATATAAAACAAAAATTTTCTATTCCAAAGTCCTAATTAATACCGCTATTTGTAGTCTTGTAGAGATTTGAACATTTCACGAAACCAACAACCAATCTCGCCGTAACAATTATGTATTCACATTGTTAATAATAAATGCTTTCAAAAACAGACTCACCAATTCAACATAGAAGGCTACGTGTAATAATCACATATTCACACGTCCATCACTTTACGTAGGCATAAAATAAACAATTATTCTCGTTACCTCACCCCTCTTCACATACATAGGTGTAATCATCACCTTCTTCTCACCAGGGGCGGCTTGGAGGGGGTGCAAACCCCCCTCCCGCACAGGGCCCGTCGTTTTTAGGGGCACAATTTTATAAAAAAATTTTTATATATACTATATATTTTTTATAAAAATTCAATTGTCCCGTTATAACATTCTATAGATTAAAGTACAAAGTCCAATAAATGATTAAAAAAAACCATAGGCACATCTACAAAGCCCATTCGGTTAGTTATTTTGGTATATTGGTACGTACTTTTAAGTTTTAAAACTATGATTTTGTTATGCTTACGTTAATTGTCACAACATTAGTCATTATATATAAAAAAATTATCTAAGGGGCCTTTTTTTTTCCCTTTTCGCACGGGGCACTCGAATTCTCGGAGACGCCCCTGCTTCTCACTCCATCATCCCCTCTTTTTTCCCTTTCTTCTTTCTCTGACAATGGTCACGTATATGGCACCCCATTTGATCACACCTCAAGGTGTAACGGTGGTGAGAGGCACGAGGGCGTGACAGACATTGATGGAGCTTGAAAAAAAGCTTAGAGGGGGCCGAAGGACTTTTAGGAAGGAAACCAAAGTATTTTCTGACAAGATAATACTAAACCGACCATTCTGACCTGAAAAATGGGGCGGGGGGCCCATAAGAAGATCCTTCCATGGTGACAGAGGGTGGTCAAGCCCTCCTCACACCCCATAGCACATAGCCTAAAGAATTACAAATAATAGCATCCACTACTTATTCAACTGTCATTGACTTGGTTTCTTTTATATTATATAAAATGAAATGAACAAAAATTTCAATAATTATCCGAGTATTCCTAAAGGGTTGTTTGGTTGCCTCTTAATGGTTATTAAAAGGCAACCTTTTAACAGTTCATTTTAATGGTTCATAGTCTCTTAATGATTAAGAGGTAACATTTAAGTTTGAATGGTTAAGATGTAACATTCAAAAGTAGCCTCTTAACCATTCAGACTTAAAGTTACCTCTAAGTCATTCAAAGGCTATGAACCATTAAGAGGTAGCCTCTTAATAACTATTAAGAGGCTACCAAACAACCCCTAAGTCTTATAACATTGTGAGGATTACGGTTATTAAAAAAAATACCTTAATCAAGCATTATAACCACCGATTTTATGCTTTTATCTTTATTTACTTTTAAACTTTTACCAGCCATAAATCGCGTTTTTCTACTTGTGGAGGTAACAGATGCGCGGGAACCGGATGGAATTCGTAAACCCTCACCCCTATGAGGTTCGAACATGGGATTAAAGCACTGATTTGTTCCTTTACTTGGATATCCATTAAATTGCACCCAACAATGTTAGAACCCAAGACCTTCACTTTGAGAGGGTGAGCTCTTAACAGTTGAGACAATTCTTTGGATAGTTGACTTTATCTGATTCTGAACTATGACCATTATTATTGTAGGTGTTTAGTGCCTTGTCAAGTTCGAAATACTCCATGAACTTTTGGGTACAATGGCGGATGTATGTATAGGGACCGTAGTCCCGAGACATCAGTGATTTTTCGGCGTATGTAGACATTTATTAACGGTGTTTTCAGGTGACATCATTGGTTTTTGTACTGGCGACATCATTGATTATCAAATACCATTGTTTAGCCCATTTTAATTAAATATAAAGACCCACTTCTAGTATTTAGCCCACTAAAACTTAAATACCCAAAAACAAGCAAATTACAAATCCCTGGATGCGTGTATTTGTATAGAAGACGAAAAGACGACATACGGCTTTTTTCTCCCTACTGGCCTTCCAAGATCCGTCGCAAGTCTCAACCGGCAAAGACAAATCTCTGGACTTGGATACGTGTATTTGTATGGAAGAATTTTAAGCAGGTGAGTCATATCCAAGGATACGTGTGGGCTTCCAGATTGTCTAAATATTTGATCATATATTTTATTTTATTTATTTATTTTTTAACTCTTTTTTTCTTTAATAAAACATATTTTAAATTTTGTTTGATATGCAGTTAGGATTCAATTTAAACAATGTGATCCATGTGAATATGTGATCACGTATTTTAACACTTTAGTTTAATACATTTTTAGTTTAATATATTTTTAGTTTGTTGATTATTTGAGCATTGAACGTTAGGTGTTAAAATTATGGAGAGATTTCTACTACAAAGAAATTCACCATCAAATGTTGGGTCATCATCTTCAAGTAGTAAATTACCGAAAATTGATTTAAATGATCTTCCATGGGTATACCGTTTACTAACATTATCTTTAGTTTTACCGGTTGCAACGACTAGTTTTGAAAGAACTTTTTCTTCAATGAAGCATGTGAAAACATAATTGCGTAATAGAATGGGAGATGAATACCTAAATGATTCTTGCATTTGTAATGTTGAAAAAGAGTTATTTCAACGAGTTTTAGTCGAAGATGTAATGCAATGTTTTCAAAAGATGAAAACTTGTAGAGAACAACTTTAAGTATTTTTTTTATTTGTAAAAACTATCGAATTTATGTTCTATGCCTTTCATTTCTATTCACGATTTTTATTTTATTGTCTTTTATTATGCTATGAGCATTACCTGACTCGAACAATAAAACCGACCCGAAGAATTTAAGTCTGGTACTGTGAAATTATAACATCAAATACAATGACATTATTAGAAAAAAATCATGGATCCACCACTGTTTGGGTAGCAGCTTCCCATGAAAGACTATATCTTTGTTCTGGTGTGAGAGGATAAGGATTTTAGCAGTATTTTGTCGGAAATTTTCAATTTTTCTACTCAAAGGGTCGATTTAGTAGAATCTCATCGAAAAATTGTATAGGTATCGAGTCCGGCCTGCTCTGTTTTCTTTCTAAAATCCTTCGGCTTCCTCTGAGTTTTTTTTCAAGCTCTGTCAATGGCTAGGACTTCAGCTGTGACCGTGCAGAGGACGTAGCTCACGCTAGGGTTTATGAAGACTTTTTAACAACGGGTTTTGATCCCGCTATTCGGAGGTTCGAATCCTTTCGTCCCAGAGCATATCCCTTGTATCCGAATACTTCTTTTTTTGTTCAACAATGTTCTGTTTCAAGGTCTAATATTAGATAGAATATTATTCCTCTTTCTTTTTTGATTTTGAATGATTCTTTTCGGAATCATATCTGGATTTTTCACAAGCCACCAAATGATCAACATTTTAGCAAATGTTTGAAAATAATGATTGGATCACAATGAATAGTATTAATCATTTGTAACACATCGAGTTAAACTTTAAAATGTTATTTCAAAGTATAACAAATTGAATGACTAGAAAGTGATCGAATAGTATTTACATGCTTTAAACTTAATTGATCATTCAGATTAAAAAAAAAAAAACTCAATTGAATATGAAGTATTCCAATCACATTTAAATCATTAATAAATTTCAAGAAAAATAAAACAAAAATTGGTTGGCGGGTCAACCAGACCCGCTACAACTAGGGGTGTTCACGAGCCGAACCGAGCCGAGCGAGGCTATGCTCGTGCTCGGCTCGTTTTAAAACCGAGCGGCTCGGCTTGGTTCGGATTTGCGGAATCGAGCCAAATCTTGTGCTCGTTGCTCGGCTCGTTTTAAAACCGAGCGGCTCGGCTTGGTTCGGTTTTGCTCGGTTTAAAAAATAAAATTTTATGCAACTAATAACTACCAAGGAGTCCAAACCTATAAAAACACATCCAAACATAATGCAAGGAGTCTAAAACAATAAAAACACATCCAAAGTTCCAAACATCAATACAAGTTTAAGCAAAAAAAATCAAATGTGCAGATTATTCTAAACACGCCCTAAATAGTTAAAAAAAACATCATCCTTCACTAATTCGATATTTCGATAGCACCAACCGCATGTCAGCATCATTGGTCTTATAAATCGTGTAACCTTTTAGTGTTAAAGAAACCCCGGTTAAAACCTATAACTTTACGTGAATTGGGATTTTGGAAATATGAATTATCCATGGCCTTCCCGCCTTGGCTCCTTCTCTAATCTTTACCTTGATTATTTGTTTTTTCAAAACCAAAATTAGTTTAAATAATAAAAAAAATTATATTACTTATACATTAATAAAATTATATATATATATATATATATATATAATTTAGTTATACTTACAAGTTCGAGCCAACCAAGCGAGCCAACCGAGCGAGCCAACCGAGCGACTATACGAGCGAGCCAACCGAGCGAGCCAACCGAGCGACTAACCGAGCGAGCAACGAGCGAGCTTACCTCGGCTCGTGCTCGGCTCGTTTATAAACCGAACCGAGCATGCTCGGCTCGTTTAAAACCGAGCGAAATTCGAACGAGCTTTTTCCGAGCGAGCGACGAGCGGTTTGAACAACCCTAGCTACAACTCACATTATCACAACTAAAGCCTAAAACTTAGTTAAAAATAAAACGGATCAGGTCCAATGGGTTGAGCATGTCAAATATGATCTGCAGTGTTTTTTAATGCTTTCACCCTCTAGTTTTAAATTAATATCCAAATAATCTTACTTTTAACACATTACTATCTACACAAAATGAATTCATATGAATAGTGTTTCTTGCGATTTTTCGCAAGATAATCCAACTTCTCACCAGACAAGTGTTTCACGCGAGATGATCCGATTTCTATGGTGTTTCTCGCAAGATAATCCAATTTCTCGCAAGATGAGATAATCCATTTGAGATTGATTTCCTTGAGATAATCCTTTTTCTCGAGATATTTTCACGAGATAATCCTTTTTCTCACAAAATGCTATGATTTAGTGTTCTGTGGAGTGTACTGTGATAACCGACCATAATTTTGTAAGTTCATTTCCAAGTGTTTTATTTTAGTTTTTTTTTTGTTTTATTTTTCTTTTGTTTTACATCTTGACTCATAATAGGTTTGTTTCATAGTCACGATTCTTTATACGTTAATGTTTTTTTTTCTTTTGAGTTCGTTCCCGAGTCAAAACAAGGATACTAAATTTGTGCGGCAACGCGCGAGAAGCGTCATCTAGTTTAATACCTTTACTATTATTTTTCCAAAAAAGGACCATAAATTTGTTAATGAGTCGCCCAACCTGTTATGACTCTGTATTATAAAACCACTAATTTTAATTTTTAACCTAAAGTTGTTTTGGCTCAAACATAGAGGTGTTCAAAATATCCGAAACTCGAAAAAATTTGAAATCCGAATCGTATCCGAAACCCGAAAAAACCTTATCCGAAATCTATTTCGGGTTTTTCGGGTAGGATAATATATTTCGAATTTCGGGTCGGTCAGGTTTCGGATAAAACTAAAAAAAATTCAAACCCGAAAAACCCGAATAACTCGTTATCCGACCCGATGAACACCCCTACTGTCAACAACTTCAGAATCTTTATTTGTTACCCATGAATAGAATCATCAGCATAATTCATGCCTTTCATAAACTTCACATTTAACTCCAAACTTTTTGCTGTATTCTGTACTTCATGAGCATCTTCTCCATTGCCATAAACATCAAGTTTAAATCCATCAAGCTCATTCTTTTGTTTGGCTAATAAATCGATTAGCTCACGGTAGGGGTGTGTTTTTTTATCTGATACCGAATAACCAACCAGATATAACCTACCCGAACCCGAAAATACCCAACCCAAAAAAGCCTATTGCCCAAACCGAAAAGTTAGAATGGTTCGGTCTTTGGGTACCTACAGGGCCTGTTCGGGTAAACTTGAAAAACCAAAACTAGAGTTTTAAGAGGCGGTTTTGTTCTTTGATTTTCAAAGCCTTTGTATGTTTTAAGATTGTTAAAAATATGTATGTTTTTGGTTAAACATGTTTTGATCATCTTATGGTTAATCATTTGAAATTTTGAAGGAAATGTATGTTTTGGTTAAACATGTTTTTATTTTATTTGTTTGAAAAATAGAATACTAGTTTTCAAGTATTACCGAGAACCATTTAACCCAACCTGATTAAACCCGAGAACCGAAACCCTAGAACCAATTAAACCGAAGTTATATGGTTCGGTTATCGGTTCCAAATTTTATATTACAAAAACCCTAATAACCCAACCCGAGCAAACAAAACCCGATGAATCAACCCAAACGACACCCTTAGGCCTTAGCTCACGGTATCCCTTGGCCCAAACCATTTTACCCAAGAAATATGCTCCTTTTGAGAATTTTTGTTCCCCACCCTCTTTTTCTGCAGCCATTCGTTCCCCAATTTCTAAGAACTTAGGGTTTACACCATGAATGTTGCATATCATGGATTTGGATGAATCTTGAGTTGCAAAGGAAAGACGAATAACCTGAAAATTTAATAAATTGCATAAAGAATTTCAAGAATAGAAAAGTAGAAAACACAATTTCTTGAATAATAAGATTAAAGAAAGTTTAGAGGAGTCAATTTCAACATATTTACTTAAACTAGCTAACCTTCCTATTGCATCTGCACCCAATACCTCATCAAAATGAGCATTAATGAACTTCTTATATTTTACCCAAGACATACCTTCTATGGATCTTCCATGTGACTAAACAAAAGATTGATGCCATAGCAACGCTATGCCTTCTACATAAACAATAGCATATCGAACCTTCAAATGTTCCGGCGTAGCATCGGTAGCGAAAAGAATGCTCCACACGACATAACCATCCTCTATAGTTTCTCCATTGAACTTCGGAAAATCCACTTTAGTAAAACGATTATGATTACCATTGTAAAATGTATTGCCTGATCCTCCAAATCCATTATTGTTGCTATTAGAAGGAGAAGCGTTGCCTAACATCTGGAAACTGGTGATAATCTCATTCATATGCGTCTCTAATTGGGTCTTCATAGAAGCGATACTCTCTGCATTCTTCATCGTCTCCGCCTTAATGGATTCTAATTCCGATGAATGTTTTCCTGCTGATGATTCCAACTGCAACAATGTCTACAAGATTCGATTGAAATTGATCTCAAGAACTGCAGAAAAATCGGTAGCTCTAATACCAATTGTTAGCTAACAATTGAAATCAATAAGAATAAACAAGAGAAAGAGAAATTTGGTCAATCTTAGCCCAAATACATTACTGAAAATGAAGGTAGAGTAACAGAACACAACGGCTTATTAGCTATTTACAATTAACCCATTCTATTTGACTTTATTACAGTTAAGCCCTCTAAATATAACCGAAACTAACAATTTATAATCTTTTATTTTTAATATTAGAATGTGATATTTATTTAACTTTTTGACTTCTTTTTATTACCGTTATGCATACTTTTCAAATAAATTTATTAAAACTCGATTTGGCTTTAGTTAATTGATTTCAATAAAATTACTTTAGGGGCAAAATTAGGGTTTATTTCATTAGGCGGGAAATCGAATTACATCTAACTGGAACTCAACATTTGAAAGAACCTACCAGGAAAGATGAACATGCAGAATTGCAATCCCTAATTTCACCAACTTTCGCAATTTCAGCAACCTCAAACTGTTCTTGCAAGCAATGCAACCGAAGATAAACGCATTCTTCAAATCCGACTCTTCTTCGCCGTTGCAAAAGCAGGTTGTAGATCTACCGGAGAATCTGTTTGATGGAGAAGAAGACTTCACCAGAGAACCTGAAATTCCGGTTATATACACGCGAAGAACCCTGAAAACAAACAGGCAGGTTTCTAGTAATTTCGTAAATTTCATTTATTAATTTCGTTGAAGTTTGAAGATCAATTTCAGTTACTGTGCTACTAATCAGCATAATTGAAATCTGTAATTGATTTAAGTGCGTGTGTATTACGAAATAGAAGAAAACCTTTTGATTTTGGTTGTTAAGGAATATTACGGCTTAGCTACAAAATTAGGGATCGAAGATGAGCCAGGGTCAGCTTCTGCTCCGATTGGTTTGTATAGGTGCCAAGCCGAGCTGGATAGGTTTGTGAATGAACTGAACAGAGCTCAGATTAGTTTATAAAGATCAGTTTGTGAATAAGCTGATTTCCGACTAACACTTTTTCAAGCGAGTTTCGAGTCATGAGCAAGCCAAAACCAAGTCATTGACGAACCAGACAAGCGAGCATAACTATCCGTACCGAGCTATTTACAAACCTATCCAGGCTTGGCTCGATTACAAACCAATCTAAGCTCAAATTGCTTGTTTACAATGTAGCTGCTTTTGGAGCACGCTTCTTTTCAAGTTTTTTTTATTGAGCCATAAGCCACTGGGACTTTATTGGGTTTGTTCGTATGTTTATTCAAAATTGACAAATGAAATGGCTATGTTAAATTACATAGGTTTTTTCTGATATGCAGGGAGAATGATGGTGCACTTGAAGGGAATGCTGAGAACAAATTTGATATTGGAAAACAGTTGGTGGCAGCGAATTCCAGAACCGTGCTAAACAAGAAAAGAAAGTATGCACAGTTTCATCTAGACCTGGGTCAATCTGATTTTATGTTTCGTAATTGTAAAAGTTGTGGATTAAAGTTTGTGCCTGGAGATGAAGAAGACGTGAAGCTTCACAAAGAATTTCACAAGAATTACACTCATGGTATTGCATTGAAGGTACGCAATGATATTTTCAAGTTGTATTATATTTAGGTTGCTTATTTGAAGGCTGATTTCACTTTATTAATCATTTATGAATTTCCTTACTTAAGGGCTGGCGTAATGAAAGAGTTATTGATGCACACCCGCTAGCGAATGGCCGTGTTATTTTGGTATCAAATGATGATCCTCCTGCTCATATTAGAAAGGTACAATAGACTTTTGTTAATGGTGGAATATTTTCTTAATATTATGAATAATATTATTGATGACCTTTCTAAATGAATTTGTGATGGCAGGTTGAGGAGGTTGTTAAGATGATGGAGATGGAGCTTGGTGATGGATGGATTTTTCATAATCATTGCAAGGTGCCTGTTTCAACAATTCCCATTCTTGATTTAATTTGTTGATTTTTCTTTCCAAACTTCACGTTTAAAAAACCACCTTAAGCATGAGGCCAATTGGAGAAAGGCCACGAGGCCTTGAAGTGAGACTTCATGCACACATGGAACAAAAATGGTGTAAGTTAGGTTACTGAAGAGGCTGATAAGTAAAAACAACCAAATGAATGAAGAGATTATGATTTGTTACTTGATGAAGGCGGCTTATATGTATAAAGTATGAGTGATACAACTTTGGGTCGTGCATAAAGCATTTATGGCTTTGAATAGAGCTGTAAAGCTCACGCCTTGCGCCTTAGATATTGGGACCTAACACCTTGATGTATTTCACACGTATTAAGCCAAGCTTCTATGTATAAATGTTTTATATCTCAAATAATTTTCCAATTTTCATGTGGGCATAAATGAATAAGCTTCAAGTCATATCATGTTTTGGGTTATTTTCTTGCTATCTTAAACTATTTTTCAGTTACAGAACTTAATAAGCAATTTATAAACTAAAGATTCTTTTTTCCTAATTAAAATCATCTAAAACAACCAAACACAAAGAACAAATTTCTTCACCAAAATTCAAGAAAGCTTGATCTATTTTTGTTTTCATATTTGCAGGTTTATCTTTTTATTTCATCCCACCGAGTTGCTGGCTGTCTTGTTGCAGAGCCGATTAAAGAGGCATATTGGTTAGTTACAAACTCAGATGAAATATCTGATGTAAGCATCACAAGGAAGGAGGGAAAATTGACTTCAACCACCCTCCAATTCGGTAACATTAGTTTCCAAAGAGAAATTATTAGAAAGAATCCATTAACAAAAAATGAAAGAAAATCAGAAGATGCTCTTCTTGGAACTGTCATTTGTAAAAAAGATGCAGTGCCGGCTGTATGTGGCATCCGTGCAATTTGGGTCACACCATCCAACAGAAGAAAGCATGTTGCTACTCATTTACTTGAGGCCACAAGGTAGCTTAGATCTCCAAAAGTAACTTGTAAAGGTGTCAAATGGGAGGCTTAGATGGGTTGGTTAATGGGTCAGGGAGTCTTTGTGCACTTAAAGCGGGTTGGGTTGGTTTGACCAAATTCTAGTCTGATAAACACACTTCTTATCCAATTAATGTGTCTTTTTAGCCGTTTGACCTATTTTCTTTGACCGATTTATTATTCTATCTATTTTACGTGTTACATCTTACAAATACAACATAACCTGAATAGATCATTTCATTGAATAAATGAGCTGAAATTGCCATAATTAAATTATCTTTCAACTCGTGTATGTTTAAAGTTTTAAACGTTTGACATGAATATAGGAAAAGTTTTAGCACGGATTTGATTATTGAACGCAGTCAGTTAGCATTCTCTCAGCCAACCAATGCAGGGAAGTTGTTAGCTACAAGTTACACCAACACCAAATCTTTCTTGATCTACACTACAAATTCAGTGTAAGCCATCATCAAACTCCCAAATTTTGAATTCATTACTTTCAGATTATATTCAGAAACAATCTGTCTAGTCTAACTTTATTTAAATGTGTTGTATATTCTAAGAAATTTCCAGGAATTTAAAAACTGTCAAAAATGAATCTGATGAATTTTTCATCCAATCTTTCCCTTCTCTTTCAAGGTTCTTGTGTTCTTTTTGAATAAGAGTTATTTTTAGTTTGTACCTTGGAATTTAGGCACAAAGGCCTCTTCTCCCTGCAGCAATCCACTCACTTTTTGATCAGTTTTTAGATATTTTTGATAAATTGTTAATGTGTAATATAAGATCACAAAAACTGTATTGAATTCAAATTTATTTGGGTCATTTTTTAGTTTTGGTAATTTTTTATCTATTTGATTTGTTTCTTGTTCTGCTAAACTTTAATGTGACGTATATTAAAAGTCGAAATAGTTAACTCTTATGATTATGAAATATTGCAAGTAGCAGCAACAAGAATTTATTATTGATCTTGATAGCTGGATACACTGACAAGAGGTTAAAAAGATGATACAATTTGTTAATCAATCCTAATGGGGTCTTGGTTTATGTAACCCAACATAAGCGTAATTTGGAACACATGTGACATGTCTTGTTCTATTGATGTTCCAAATGAGCCATCTGAGTAATTGATGGCGTTGGTTACATAATTTCATTGGCTCAGTTGGTGTGACCGTTATTGATTCAGTAAAGTTATCACATAACATTTGAATGGTGTTAGAAATCATTGGATTTTCTTGTTTTACCAACCAAACAACTATAATGCAAGCGATTAAGAGCGAATGGTATTAAAATTTAAAACACTAAAAAGAGAGGGCAAATGCTAAAAAACCCAAAATGTGAGCAGCGACATTTAGCAGGGTTCTTAGCAACTCAAAATTAAAAATGAATGTTTTGAGTGGTTGATTGTGAACACTGTAGCTATAAAATATCAATCAACGTATTAGTCAAAACTGAAAGCTTTGGTGTGCTTAAGTAATATCCAATGTTTTCATAACCGGACTGGACGTCGAACCGGTCTCCTTACCGGTTAGAGGTCCGACCGGTCGGATCAGTCTGGCCGGATTTAAGAACCGGATGATTTTATAAGCATTTTATAAATATATATATATATAATTAAAAAAATAGAAAAAAACCGGTTCAACCACCGGTCCGATCACCGGTTTCCTGGTCCAACCGCCGGTTCAACTGGCTGGTTAGCCCAAAACCCCCTACCGGACCGGTTCACCCACCTGGTGCCGGTACGGTTGATGTCGGTACATGTCCCGAACTTCGAAAGGTGCAATGCGCGGAAAAGTTTAGCCCCTAGAAACAGAGGCATGTTCCTTTGTTGTTTAAGAGGCTAAAAGCCAGACCCATATTCATAGCATTGCCACCTCTACAGCTCTACTATTACTGCCGACCATCCCCCCCCCCCCCCCAAGTCAGATTTTTTTTGAACAACAATAGTCCTACTTCTAAATTACACCAATACACCCCTTGTTTGGATTTGAACCCAAGACCTCCCTCCTAAGAGGCAATGTTTCTACCAAGTGGGCTAGTCCCACATTGGCCCCAAAGTCAGATACGTCTTTTGAAACCAAATGCATGTCAAATTATGTCCTTGAGAGTTGATACTTAATAGAACCCAAAAATAGGTTGGATTGGCAGGAGAAATTTTTTTAAAAAAAAAGTAAAACTTGTTTTTTTTAGCATCTCGATCACATCAATGCAACTTAAATAGACTTAAAATTAGATTTTTCTTTAATTACTTTTAATTTTTTAACTTTTTAAAAAAATCTAAACACTTAAACTTTTTTTAGTTTTATTGTTAATATTCTGATGTAAATTTTTTAAAAAACCAAGTTATCTAAAAAATGTATTACAATCTAATTTGTTTTTATTTTTCTAGTTTTAGAAATCACATATAATAAAAGTAAGGCTAGGTTACTCCTAATGAGTATAAAAAGCTAGATTATGTTAGGTTGTGATGTGTAGATAGAATAAAGAGAAGTTAAGCTGGATTGTATCAAGAATGATAATAGTCTGAAAATATCTTTCCCACAAGAAATGACTGGGAAAATGCTAAAGCAAGAAAAGATGATTGGATTTTATATATATCACTCTACTAAAACCGTTATTACATATTTACACAACCTTAGAAATTAATTACATATTTCACATTGAAAGAGAAGCATGTAATTGACTAGTTTATTTGAAAGAAAAATATTTTTTAAAGAGAACCTATATAATTGACTTTTTTAATTGAGTATACATGTAATAAATGATATTAGAAATAAGTAGAGGTGATAATTTTTACCCAAATCAAAGGAAATGGGTTGGTTTGGGTAAACAATTGTAGTATAATGGGTTGAAATGGTTAACATCATAATATTGAAAGTGTTGAGATGAGTAGCACTTAAACACAATGTGAGTCAACATAGGTAACCAAAAGACTATGTAAATGCAATAGATTCAAACATTTAAGAATGATTAACATATTTGATGAGAAAAATCACTATAAATTATCCAAATGAACTATTTGTTTACTTATAACCCATCTTAAATTAAACTAAATTGATGTTTTTTTAATAACAATCCATTTAGACCCGATTTTGATTTTGCTTAAAACCCGTCCTGACACACACCCCTTCTGACCCGTTACTCAACCCGACCCGACCCGCTCATTTTGTCAGGCATAGAAATAAGACATATGTAGATACGCTAAAGATAAGTCATGAAGAATATATGTTAGTTGCTATATATCAATTGATTCTAGTACAAAACTTTTGAGGCAATGTGCCTAATCTAACTCATCTGAAGCACACCAAAAAAACAAAGATTGTTTCACAAAAACACAATCATTACAACATCAAATAAATGAACTCGAATCATATACACATCTCTTCTAACTAACCAACTGACTGACTTTTATATCAAGATATTTAAGGGCTTCTTCATAAAGAGCCTAGAATTTGGAAACCGAGGCTGAGTAGTAGCTTTGAGATTGTAAGAAGAGAAGCAAACCACAATAGCAGTGAGATTATCAGTTGCATGAAGGCGTAATGCTTGATTAACAAGCTCTTTTGCGCAACGTTGAGGGTCGTTATGCTGTCTTAGTTGACACCCGACAAGGGCCACTGCTTCTTGATTTGACATGACATCCCAGATCCCATCACATGCAATGATCAAAAACTCATCATTATCAGTCATCACCATTTGTTTCACATCTGGTTCAGCAATCAGCACCTTCTCCTTCTTCATGTGCCAGTTTCCAAGGGATCGGGTCACACCAAGTTGACCATTTAGATACCCGTCCTCATCAAAGTAACCACCTAATTGCTCGCATCTTTCCTTTTCGTGTAAACAAGTTAGCCCTCTGTGGTCTTGAGTGATCTGCATTGCAGATCCGTTTCTACAGAGGACTGCACGACAGTCGCCAGCATTGGCTATTATTATATGTCTTCCTACAATTAAAACAGTTAAAGCTGTCGTTCCACAATAACAGCTCACACTGCATTCATCAGATAAAGCTCGGTCAGCCAGTAAAAACGCCTTGCAATGAGACTCTTCTATTTGTTTTAAGAACAAATCATTATTTACTAGATCATCTGAATCTAAAGCACCAGATGGTGATGTTTGTGGCAGATCAGAATCCTCAAAGAACAATCTCATGGCATGTTCTTTAACATAAGATGATGCATCAGGCCCACCATGACCATCAAATAAAGCATAGAAGGAGCTGGGGAGATCCCACTTGTAAGCATCACCCAGATGTTTTGACAGGTCATCAATCATAATGTGTTGGTCTTCATTTGATCTGCGTAGTCCGATGTCTGTGTGACTTCCTGACCTGATGCTTGTTGGACTCATCATCCTTGTCGTAGACTCCACATCTGTATTGCTGTTAATACTAGCAGAGCAGCTTATTACCTATAGAACAGACAAAAAAATAAATGTTACTACAGGCAGTCATGCACAATATACATGGAAGTATGGAACCAATAATAATATGTAAATATTGTCTACTAAAACATAAAAACAATCAAGATAAGTACTTCGCTCGCACATGTTGGGTTTATCTAGCTATCAAAAACAATTAACTGCTATATCATCATGCCCTACATGCAGTCATGCACAATATACATGGAAGTATGGAACCAATAATAATATGTAAATATTGTCTACTAAAACATAAAAACAATCAAGATAAGTACTTCGCTCGCACATGTTAGGTTTATCTAGCTATCAAAAACAATTAACTGCTATATCATCATGCCCTTCATACCAAACAATATTGTCTGCTCTGCCTAAAAAAAGCTCACAAAGTCACAGATCGTTTTTGGTTGTGCCCAAGTGGGGTCTTTCTAGGAGGTCACATGTATTTGGATAGCTCCAACCCAAGCACGCTTAACATTAGAGTTTTTCGATGATATTTCTTATAAATCCAACATCTTTCCTATACATGACAGGCATGGAATAGCACGACACAAGTAAGACACATTTCTTTTGAAGCTAGAGATTTATATAAGAGCGCAGTCTCTTTATCCAGTGGAATTAAGGTAAGGTATACCTTCATCTGACCCTCCCCAGACACTATCTTTGTAAGGGTCAGGGGATTTGTTGTGTATATTTGTTTGTTTGTTTGTTTGTGTTTTATGAGTAAGACACAAAATAGATATATCCAAATCAAATATAGCACCAGGCAAAATAAAATAACCCACCCCTTTAACATAAGGAAGCATATATGGCTTTTGGAAAGAATTACTAATTCAATAGACCTAACCATCATGTACAGAGCTTAAACGTGGAGTTCATAAACAAAAAACAGGTCAAACAAGCAATCAAAGCTTCTATTCCAATATCTAATGTAAATTTACAAGTTTTAATAGATATTAAACATCTTTTTAACAGACGATGAGATGTTTGCAAAGAAAGAAAGAGTGTCATGTATAGCAGGATGATCGATCTCAATCGTATATCTAAAACATCGAATCACACGAAACCCCATGATTCCATACGATTTTGCAACACACATATCCGATTGGATTCTTCTTCAATTCTATCATATTGATTCAATTATATACTAATAAGAACGCAGATGCATAAAAATCGTATACAATCAACAATCATCAAGGGCAAAAACTCTGAAAATCCCAATTACACAAAAAGACGATAAATTGAAAAACCCTAGATGAGAAAAGTAACGAAGAATTTACCAAATTTTCAGAAATCGAGACCGAGGTGGATTCAGGTGAAACAGCGGCGAGCTTTAAAACACTTAAATTGAACTGCTCGCACATCATCTCTGTCGATCCGGCGATCATCTTCCGATCAAGTATCGTAAAAATCGAAAATCGAAAGTACGTTTAGAATTCGTACGCGTCACGTAACAAAAAAGCTGGATGAAATTGGGTAAGTTTGAAAGCAATTTGAAGAAATTAGGGTTTGGTGTGTGTGGGTGTGGTTGTATATATAGTAGACGGTGCGTAGAAGTCAATCAACTGTTGAATAAACGCGGCAATTGAATTTGTGGCCTAGAAGAAACGAAAATATCATCACAAGTATTTTACCAAAACAACGTGCATGTGATATTTTATTTTAAAATATCTATATTTATGTTAAAATGGTACCTATGGTTTGATCGATTGCAGATTTTGTCTTCAGATCAAATTACGATTATATTATTAAATGTTTATTTAAGAGCGATTAATTTTAATAATCCATAAATCCAAACTAATTATTAAAACAATATTAAATGTTAGAACACATTTATTAAAATCAATTAAAATAGATAATGTAAAATCCAAACGGATTCAATTAAAAAATTCATTGCTAATAAGTCATGTTAGTTAAGATTGGGTTATAAAAATAATTTGTGAATCCAAGCTAATTATTTAAGCATTATTATTATAACTTGCGAATTCAAAAGTTTCGAAAATCTTGCTACTTAACGTTTATCGTTCACTATTTATGCTATTTTTTTGTTTAATGAATTAATCTAAATACAATTATTTTAAATAATTTCATAAGATGATACATTATTATAATAATATTTAAATTAATTCAATGTCGTTGAAATATTTAGTTAGGATTTGTAAATTATTTATAATAATCAATATTAAATAACTAGGTCCTAAAATTTAAAACATAATCATAATTTTATATGAGGACTAAATCTGTAGTTATCAAACCATAGAGACTGTTTATGCAATCTTCTCATATATGTTTGGACAAAGTTTGTATTTTTTAATGCTAGGGATCAAACATGCAATATGATCAAACCACAGGGACCGTGTATCTAACATTCTTACAAATATTTGGACTGAATTTACAGTTTTCGAAGTTTGAAAACCAAATATGCAACCTGATCAAATCACATTGGCTATTTATGTTATTAACTCTTTCTTATAACTTATAACTCTATTTTTAGCAAGAGATATTACAAGGAGTCAAGGACCACCAGACTAGCAAGCCTAAAGATGGGTCGAAATCATGACACATGCATAAACATGAATGGATATTTATAACCACTCCTTCTTTCATGGATATACCGTCTTTAAAGTAAGTCACTTGGCTCTAAAACCTCCAAATCACCCACCAAATGACCAAGAGAGTAGCATCAATAAGCTCCTTGCATCTCAAAATACTCATGGAATCAAGCAAAGTAGTAATTAATCTTTGGCTTGAAATAATAATGGAGATCTATTTGAAGTATGGTTATGAATGAACCGAATGTTCAACGAATAGTTCGTGACCTGTTATGTGGAAAATTTGTTTATGTATGTTCGTTTAGTAAATAAACGAACATAAATAAAGGTCGTGCTTGTGAATGTTTAGTTATGTTTGTTTACTGTATTTATTAATTAATCGGATTTTATATTTTTAAATTTTAGTTTATTACCTTAACGTTTAAACAAAAAATATAGTCACTTAGAGTTTGTATCTTATTAAAAACATTATAATTTAAAACTTAGATATTTGAAATATTATTTTAAGGTAATTTATTACGATTATTATTTTTAACTTGTATTTTGATTTAAAATTATTATATTTATGATTTTATATAAAGTATTTAATTTTATATTTATATAAGATGATTATATATATGATATATCTAATGTTCGGGAATGAATTTCATTTTTTTAAATAACATATGTTTGTTTGCATTCGTCAACCATTTGTAGACAAGTTTTAGTTAATTTAACATATCAAATTAGGTTGATAGTTTGATTTTCTTTTTTTTTTTATAAAAAAATTAACAAGTATGTTAGTTACCTTATCACTACTGTATAACTGTATTTATTTTTAGATGAAGGCACCTTTAAATCTACCTATACTAAGGCTATTCATAGTGGTCAACCAACTGAAAATTCCTCCTCACCGAAATTTCGTGCGACGTTATCACTCCACTGAAAATCTTAAAACCCCACAGTGGTCACCCACCGGAAAAGCTTCCCCATTTGTGAGAGAAGAGAAACGGTGTGTGAGAGGGGTAGAGCGGGGAGCGGTACCCGCCGAACCTACAAGATCATTCCCGCCGGGGCCCGCTATCCCGCAAGGCCGGCGGCCTTGACGCTGCGCATGGTATAATAAATAAAGGTTTTATAGTGCCACATGTCACGTTTTTAGATCATATCAACCTTCATTTTCCTCCTCTATCTCATATTAAATACATCTAATATTAAATATTAAATATACTTTTTATACATTTTTATAATAAAAAAGAGTTTTTAATACATTAAAATATATTAATATTAAAAACCCATTTTAAAAAAAAAATTAATATAAGTTATAAAATTTTCAAAAACAAATATTTGAAACACAATATTTAAAGAAAAACAAAGTTTTAAGAAAAGTTATTGTTTATATAAATAATATTATTATTTTAATGTTTAAAATATTAAATCATACGAAATTGTAATCGTATTTTATATTAAAAATCTTCTTATATTTTTAAATTTTTATTGATAATTATTCGTTATATTTCTTTATTTAATCCGTGTAATACACGGGTTACCAACCTAGTAAGTATATATATTAAAGATAAAGTAGAGGAGTATATAATTTTTTGTTTTTTCTAAAAATTTGGCAATTAAATTTTAAAACTTTTTATTTTGTTCATAAAGTTATATCAAACTATCTTAGTATTTTTTTTTCTTTTGTTTTTTTTTATACGGCGTATTACGCTTTAAGCTTTTACGGTATGTTTTTTCTTTTTTTACATAATTGTGTCACTATTGATCGATGGTTTGGGTTTGAGGTTACGTATAACCCAATTATTACTATTACTATTACTATTACTATTACTATTACTATTATAATAATAATAATAATAATAATAATAATAATAATTATTATTATTATTATTATTATTATTATTATTTTGTTTTGATTGTTTTTTTTTAATTTTGAATTTTTATGCGAATAGACGTTGTTGTGGCATGTGTTTGCAATTTTGGTTTTTGATGCCTAGGGGTTTTATGTCCATAGAGTGACAACATTACAATTATGTTTTGATATTTGTGTCAAGTTTATTGTGCCTTTTTTATTTGTTAATTAGAATTTTGATTTGTTACGTTAAATAGATGTGTGTGAAATTGATACTTGAGGGATGTGTGAAAGTTAAATATTTTTTTTTCCAAGTAGGTTTTAGTATTTATGATCGTGATGTATTCGTGGCATAACTCATGAGGATAAAATTTAGTTTTATAATAAGCATGAAAAACGAGGATAGAGTTAGGCAAACATAAGTACTTTTTTTTAATGGCGAAGGTCTCAATCGTGTGAACCACTGTTTCCAGACCATGTCACCAAGGTCTAGTTACCTGAGCCTCCCATGAGCCACAAAAAACCACCCAGGAGGAAACCCCACTAAGAAAGACCCCTGGCGCCCCTCAGACCCCTTTTTCGCTGCGGAAGATATTTGAACCCAAGACTTCCCATTTATAAGAATCTCGGAGTACCGTTGAGACACTGCCTCATTGGTAGGTAAACGTAACTACTCGTATTAGTACTTCTCAAAGTCAATTAAAAAAGCTACCATGGATTCTTTGACTAGTAAAAAGTGTATTGTATGTTAAACAATAAAAGTTTTTACACCTAATATTAAGATTTTTTTTTTCATTTTAAATACAAATTTATCGTTCTCTTACCCTTAAATTATTTATAAATAAATTTACTATCTTGGATGTGCTTAAATCTTTAATTTTTTATCTAAGAGACAACACTTCTAAAATATGTACAAGTCTCACATTGACACCTACTATTAAGTATCTTGTATGATTTGGTTGAGCAAAGTATTTACCTTTCGTTTTTGTGCATATTTGCTTGCGACCGCGCTTAACATGTTCCTCTTGGTTAGTCGTGTGTTGAAGGAAACTTAGGGATTTACCATGTAATTGGGTTATAACATACATAAAAAAAAATTAAAACATATCAATTTATTAACTATTTTTTGTGCATATTTTTAACGCCCTATTTGCGGTGCACACATATAATGTATATATATGTTGGCCCTCAAGGGCCAAAATAAAATTGCACTAATTTTAATGTTATTTTACTTGTTTTGTGAAAACAACGTTAAAAATGTTGGGATGATCAACTTCAAACTATAACTTTGAGCCAGTGACTCCTTCGGAGCAACCTCTCTATCCCAACTGGGATAGGGGTAAGGTTTGTGTCCATCCTTCCCCTCAGACTCTACTGAAAATTGAGAATATACTAGGTAAGTTTGTTTGTTTTTTTTGCATATTTTTAGTTCTTACTAAAATTCTCTTCAAAAAGATCTCATATTTTGTTCACGTAAGTTTTAGTTATGATGTTTATAAAAAGGGAAAATAAAAACCTAAAGTAGGTCAAAATGCATTAGAAATCTTATAAACTTATACCTAAATTAAACTCAAGTTCAAGTGGCGTATTGATTAAAGTATAGAAGAGGCAATCTCGAGATCTTAATTTCAATACCCACTTATAACAATTTTTCTTAGAGGTCATCGACCCGATTGCTTGCAGTTATGCTTAACATGTTCCTCTCGTTTAGTCGTGTATTGAAGAAAACTCAGGAATTTACCATGTAACTGGGTTGTAACGAACATAACAAAAATTTAAAGTCAACATATCAATTTATTAACTTTTTTCTTCAAAATTAAATGTTTATTTTGCATTAAAATAATATAATTTGGTGAAGTTAAAAGTTATTTTGATTAAGATATGGAAATTGAGACGGGATGGATTATGACATGATGCCCATTACTCTTATAAAGTTTTCTCGGTGGATACAATCAGACGAACATAGTCTCAATTTCTTAGTTTATACGTAACTTTAAAATTCATTATTTTTTATTAGTAAATTACATAATTTTATAAGTAAATAACAATCTTTACTCCTTTAAGTGGGTACGAAAAATTGGGATTTCGTTTTTATTACAAAATGAAATATAAAATGTTTTTGATTACCTATATATCAGTAAACATAGGTGTTAATTGTTTATTGGGTTAGTAGGTTGACGGGTTAAATTTTGCAACCTTAACCCAACCTATATTTTTATTCTCTTAAAGTTTTCAATCTTCACATTAATAATAACAACGTGTTTAATATGTGTACGAGTAATAAATAATCATATGATGTTTTCATAAAATTCTTTTAATATTATTATAAAAACCATTGGAATCAAAACCATAAAATACGAAAAAAATTTAAAGTTATCTTTGTCATGAATAAATAAAAAAATCATTAATTAATCAACTAAATTATGGTAATAGTCAAAGGAAAAACAATTAAATACTAAATGGTTAATCTTAACCCAACCTCATATAACTAAAATGGATTAGTAGTTAAATCAACTTGTTATATATACATGCCTACCAATGAGGCATTTCCTCAATGGTATTCCAAAATTCTTTTAAATGGAAGGTCTTGGGTTCAAATCCCTTCTGCAGCGAAAAAAGGGTCTGAGGGGGGTCAGGGAGTTTTCCTAGTAGGGTTTCCTCCTGGGATGGTTGTGGTGGCTCATGGGAGATCCAGGTAACTAGACCTTGGTGACATGGTCTGGAAACAGTGAGTTCACACGATTGAGACCTTCGCCGTTCAAAAAAAATATATATATGCCTAACAATCTGACATGACCCTCTTGCACAAAATTATTTGACGTGGGGTAAAATATGTAATTATTTGAGCGAAAATCTTGTTATTGAAACAATTAGAAATATCTTTAAAAAAACTTCAGCTACTTAACCAGTTTTTAACACACGACACGTTTACCACTTTTAATTGAAGAGTTATCAAAATATTTCCATTTAATCGAGTTAAATTATCATGTAATTACCTACTTAATAAATATATTGCAACCTTAGCTACAATAAGTGTTTTGTCTTTGTTTTATTTTTTTATTCTTTTTTTGTCAAACATTTATTTATATGATTTTTTTAAGGATCTCTAGCTATTATATTAGATAATAGAATCGATTTTGAATCTAAACGCTAAAGTATTATATGATATGTTTTATATATAAAGACTTTTAATAGTTTGCTTATGAGTTTCTGTTTTATTAACATTATATCTATAGTTGTGTCTGTTTTTGCAATATATCCTCCTGATGTTACGGTTTTAGGTATTACGGTGAAGATGTGATCCCTTTTATAACGGTGTATGCTTTGTGAGTTTACGTCTAAGTGACAATCATCAATGTTGAAGTGATAGTAAATATTGTGATGCATATGATTGGGATCCCATCCTCCGTCTAATGGTTGTGTGACCATGGTTTCTTGTTTTTTTTTTAACTATTTTTTGGGTTATTTAAGACGTAGGTGTAGTATTTTTTTTACAACCAACTAATCAATTATCTGGTACTCTGTACGCGGTTTCCAATGGCTAAAGGATACCCAAGCTGGCCACTAGTTCAGACGGACGAAACCCCTAGCCCACCAACCATTAATTCCCGGGGAAAACCCGATGCAAGCACCCAATCAAAGGCACGACGGTAGAAGACCGATAAAACATGTGCGATTAAGGATCGAACCTAGAACCTGGATCTACTATCACTTCTTCAGTACCACCATCTTAACATTAGGGTAAGACATGATTGGTTATGTGGGTGTAGTATTGACATGTGTTTAGTATTTTGTATCCACATTTTGATTTTAGCGGAATTCGAGGAGCAATGTGTCAAGAAAACCACTTGGTTCATTCATTTAGAGCAGGGGTGTAAACGAACCAAGGCAGCTCGTGAAATGCTCGAGATCGGATCGGTTAAAAGCTCGAACGAGCCGAGCCTTAACGAGCCCGAGCCCGAGCCCAAAAGTGTGGCTCGTTTAGTTATCGAGCCCGAGCTCGAGCTTTACTTAACTAGCTCGAGCTGGCTCGCGAGCCTTAACGAGTTTTTTGTTTATATAATTTTTATTTATTATATTAAGTGTTTATTTATTATATTAAGTGTTTATTTATAAAATTAATTATTTTTATATATATAATTATGATAAATATATTTAAATTAAATATTTTATGTTAAATTTATAAAATATAGTTATAAATATAATTAAATTAGTAATTAAAGTAAATAAATTAAATAAATAAAATCTAAACGAGCCGAGCCGAGCTCGAGCCTAAAAATTCTTTAACGAGCCGAGCTCGAGCTCAAGCCCTAATTTCTCTTAACGAGCCGAGCTCGAGCTCGAGCCTTAATTTTTCTAAATGAGCCGAGCTCGAGCCTTAACGAGCTCGGGATCGGCTCGGCTCGTTTACACCCCTAATTTAGAGTGAACTTTGGTTTTAGCTCCAACGGTTTATAGCATTTATAATTAATTATTTTGTTTTGATTTAACCTTTTTTGATCTATTACTTTTATTTTTATTTCAATTAGCTCCAAACAGTTAACATCATTTGTAATGTGGGAATAGCCCATTTGGTAGAAACTTTGCCTTCTAGAATGGAGGTGATGGGTTCTAACCCATCCAATGGTGTAATTAGTTTGAAGTAGTTTAGGAGGAGATAATTTTTGCCGTTCAAAAAAAAAGCTAACATCATTTGTTCTTTTCTGTTAATTATGAGTGAAAAACTATAAATCCCTAATAATACACACACTCACACATATATATATAAAGAATAAATAATTTTTTTGTTAGTGGAATTTGAATAAACTTGTAATTTTCTGACCGGTTTTTTATTTATCGCCATTCACACTTATACTGTTAAAATTGATGTTATTTTGTTCCAATGGTTTAACATTGTCTATGTTTCTATTAATTACTTTTTTTTAATTTGAAGAAAATACTCCTATTAAATAAAAAACACACACAATCTCTCTCTTCCCACCTTTAACAAGTAACTGTAGGAGATGGGCTCACGTTTTTATTATAAAACAATAATAAAATATACATAATAACGATACACTCGTTATTCGTAAGAAATAATTTAGTACATTACCGGTTACAAGACTAAAATAAAAGAATATAAATTACTAATTTATATACGAAACATGTTTTGATGCATGTCTCCGTTGGGTACTCCAAATAGCGAGTCTTCAATCAAGCATCTTGACGAGCCGGTCACAATACTTCAATACGCTTATGTCTTTCACCTATTCTTCATTGACATAGAATAAACATGTTGATAAATATGGTTGAGGCACGTATTCAATACGCTTCCCTTAAAACAGATTTCGCGCCTCTTCTCAAGACAAACGCGTCTGTCTCCCAGGGTACAACAACCGAAACAGTTTGTGTACTGCCGGGATTAACCTAGCACCTGAAAAATACGTCTTGAACAAGAACTTGAAGAGTTGAGAAAGTTGGAAAATCTTCAAAGTTTGTGTGTGATTTTATGTAGTATTCTTTTCAACTCTAAAACAAGACACCAATTGTCTTGTATTTATACAACAAGTTGGTGATTCCAAGAGTCTTGTCATAATACATATAATCAATATATGTAATTTGAAGAGTCTTGACATAATACATATAATCAATACATGTAATTTGAAGAGTCTTGATTTAATTGAGTAATATGAAAAGTCTTTGATTTTCATTCATATTAAATTTGAAACCATTCAAATTTCCAACAATCCCCCACATGAATAAAAATCAACTCATACACTCAAGTGTTAAGACATAATTTCAGCGGTTGAGTATTGCAGGAGAAGTAGGTATTCCCTTTGAACTTTCCTTTGTGAAGTATACTTGGTCTCCTAGCGGTTAGTAGACGCGATGTCTTTGAACTAAACCCCTTTTTATGTAGACGTTATTACACTTCACACAATACTCTTCCTGGTCTGGTTAACCCCTCATTGTCGTGTCCGTTATGGTCATGGAACACTATCCTGGTTCTGCGAGAGCTCTAGGAATTATGCCACATAATTCAATTTGAAGCGACCTCACTTCTCTCTAATATAGGTGATTTGTCCACAAATCATTAAAAGCATTTTGATTATCATGATTTACACAGATCATTAAACTTATATTATGCTTAGCCTCACATAACAATGTCACTGATTGTTATAGGAATGGACGAGGACGTATTTAAACACCCTTTTATAGTTTAGGAGGATATATATCAACATATGTATATATATTAGCTTATACATTCATTGTACAACTATGCCCCCACAGTGACCACCTTAGATATATGAATTAGTTGTCCTATTGAACCTAGATCATGGGATCTCCAATCAACAAGGTTAGGTTTCCTTCAAATATCTCTTTACATGGGCTTTAGTCACATTCCTCAACTTAATCTCTCATGTTATTGGATCCAAAATATTATTTTTGACTTCACCAAGTCAATAAAGATAATTTGCAGCTGTGATAAGTTGTTCTAACGTGTTCTTCACTCACAAGTCATACTAGCCCTTTTGTCAATTTAAAAGACTATAACCATTGATCTCAACTTGGATCAAGTTATATAACCATGTCTTTAGAATGATTTGAAACTCATTTCAAGGCTAAACACGTTTCACCATGCCTTTGGTAAGCTTTTCCAAATATCTAACTACAATTTGAACTTTACCAATTGACTCCGTATAACCATCGTGTACCCCCACTTGGCCACGAATTTGCAATATTTATTTGGATTACTAAAATCCTTATTACAAAATCTATCACATACGTGTATTAAGTGCAAGCAACCCCCACATTTGAGTCTTATTAGATAACCATTTTCCAATTATTAAAATCGTGCTGTGAAAAGTTCTCCTTTTTCACAAGAGATTGAGAAACTTCTCAAATATTATCTCTTAAAAACTTTAGAGGGATGTTTCGTAAATAACACATTCCCCCACATTGCTTGCACTTTGATTAAGTTTGAGCAATTTATCTTTTGATGAATTTGACACATGTGATAAGATATCAAACATATATACATCATTGTGTCACTAAGTTCATCCATACATATTACTCCATGAGTTCTCCTCATATTAACCGAAACTCATTCTCATGTCATCACATATATTGAATGTTTAAAGTTAATTTAATCTCCGCAGAGCATCTAAATTAACATGTATTAGTCTAGCATGCTTTAGACTAAAATATTAGCACGTGAACGGAAGATGCATCATTCTAGTCAATCACAGCTCCTAGAGATAACACATTATCTCTACAAACATTCATATCTTAGTTTAGACAAGAATGATGAGATTTTTAAACCCTTGGTTTAAGAAAAACTCATAACTATATTTAACTTCATCCATTATCTAGGATCATAACTCATTTGCCTTTAATCTCTAAGGCTTCACCATTTAATCTTAAGAACTTAAACATATATCTTAACTCAAGTCACTTTGGTGAGCCCATTCATCAACATATGATGAATGCTATTTGTATAAAATCACTAGACTCTTGAGATATAATCAATAAGATTGATACTCAACAATATGGCATCCCATGTGTCTAAAGTGATTTATACATTTATATTGTTGTTTCAATGAAACCATGTATTAGGATACTCTCCCAAATTGAAAGATATATCCTCCACATAGTTTCAATAACGTTTATGGCTGTTGCATAATCTACAATACCATCACTATTGTAAGTATCTTTAATAAATGTGCAAAATTTATTAAGATTATTTACAATAATAACATATATTTCTTTCATATGTTATAGTAATCAAAACACACTTATGCATTTCCATGTTGATGCTCTCAACATTAGACAATATCATTCGTTTTTGTGTATTTCATCTTAATACACTCACCATATTACATTGATGTTTGATATGAGACTTGTAACATAAGTCAATATCATAACCCGCTCATTGTGTTCGTGCAAGTCACCACTTGTAATTTACGTTTAAATATATATCTTTATTAGACTAGAAAATTTTAAATAATCCAAAATTTAAATATTATTTACCATATATCATTTTATTATCTCTAGATCAACTTGTTTATTTTAAAAAAATAAACTTAAGCCATAGTTGAACATTTATAATAAAATATAATACACATCATATTTTAAACGGGTACAAGAATGATAGTTGAGCATCAAATCTTAAAGTGTTATTTCTTCAACACTTTCAACGTCTAATGAAATCATCACAAATGACTTTGTCACGTGGCGTTTTGAGGTCCTCCCTCAATAGAACGCCATGTTAATTTCATTAAGACTATATAACAAATTTTCATTTGTTGTATATCATACTATGCATTTAGGATGCTTCTTCTAAGTTAGAAGATACATAATCCACATAATTTCAAACACAATGAAAGAAATAGAAGCAACTATAAGTCATCATCACTTTATAATAAATCCCATAGAATTTATTAATATAGTTAACTATAACATATATCTCTTTCATCTGTTATAGTGATTATTGTGCATAAATGTATGTGTTATCTTAAGATATTGAACACAACCAACGCACCAAAACAAATGTTTGTTTGTAATAGTTTAAAAAGGCATATAGATGAATTCTAAACATCAAGTCATATAGTGTTACTATCTTGAATACTTTCGGTATCTGACATTTCAATGTCATCTAGATCAGAAGATGCATGAATGGTTGCACCTGTCATGAGGTATCATCCTCGATATGTAATGACACGTGTCCTTTGTGATAAATCAAAAATGTCCCCAATAACATCTTCATTCTTTAGTTGTTTCGTTTTGAAATTTTAAATCAAACAGTCATTAATCTGTTCAAAATAAAACGATTACACAAATCGTATTTAACTTTCATGTAAGATAATTAAATTGTTTACATAAAACAATTTATTGTTTATAACATAAACTTTTTCTAATAATCGTATTAGAATTTAGTCGATTATAAAATCGTGTCTTATGTTCACGTTAGATAATTGAAAATTGCTTACATAAAGCAATTTTATTACATAATGCATGACTAACATGCACATGAATAAAATTACTTAAACATTTTCATCCAAACATACTTCTATCTTGTCATGAAAACCAACCGGTTAAAATTAACATTTTTTTTATGACAAACCAGTTTCTACTGTGCTCGTTTAAAAATAAACAACAAAATTTTCAAATTTTTTTTAGTGTTTATATAACGAACCGATTCCAACACTTTTGTTAGAAATAAACGATTACGAATATCATTTCTAGAGCTTTTCGTTTAAAACAAGTCGATTCTAACACGCTTGTTAAAAATAAACGATTACTCGAACCGTTATAAAGCCTTTTTGTTTATAAAATAAACTGGTTTTAGCACACTTTGTTAAAAAAAAAATAAACGATTACCAAAATCGTTATAAAGCTCATTATGTTTATACCAAATAAACTAATTCTAAAACACTTGTTAGAAAATAAACGATTACCAAAATCGTTATAAAGCTTGTTATGATTATACCAAATAAACAAACTCTAACACACATGTTAGAAAATAAACGATTACAAAAACCGTTATATACTTATTACTTTGCAAGTAATCTTTTATAACACACTTGTTATGAAATAAATAAAGTGTTACACAAACACTCTCGATTCTAACATGTTTGTTAGAAATATACATGCATGAGAACTTTTCAAACACAGTATTTTCTAATGTGTTTGTTACTATTTATTATTTTAATCAACATTATAATTTCTAACACGCTCATTAGAAATATAAGTTAAATGTTGATAACCGAGTATACAGTTTCGAAAACCACTTTGTTTCTAACATGAACATTAGAAAACTTAAATCGTTCAAACCAATATTGTTTACCAAAAACAATAATTATATCTAACATTCTTGTTAGAAAATGTATAGGTTTCGTAACCAGTAATATTTTTAAAATAATAATAATAAACTTCTAACACGCATGTTAAAAAAAATTGTTTACAAACATTTTATATATGTTTAAAAACCACTTTTTTCTAATAAGATTATTAGAAAATGAATGCTCAAAAATATATTTTGAAGCTAACCAAAAATTGCTCATGGTTAAATTCACAATCAAAACACGTGAACTCAAAACAATGAATCAAAACATGTCCTGTAACACGGTATTCGGATTATATATTGTACTCCAATTACAAAATCCGACCAACTTGTACTAAATATTTCTAAAAAATATTTACAATATTTTATCAAAAATCTTAGTTTATATTTAACTTTCATGAACCCAAAATCCTTATTTATAAGGTTTTTCACGAAAGTCTGTTTTAAGATTGTAGGAGATGGGCTCACGTTTTTATTATAAAACAATAATAAAATATACATAATAACGATACACTCGTTATTCGTAAGAAATAATTTAATACATTACCGGTTACAAGACTAAAATAAAAGAATATAAATTACTAATTTATATACGAAACATGTTTTGATGCATGTCTCCGTTGGGTACTCCAAATAGCGAGTCTTCAATCAAGCATCTTGACGAGCCGGTCACAAATACTTCAATACGCTTATGTCTTCCACCTATTCTTCATTGACATAGAATAAACATGTTGATAAATATGGTTGAGGCACGTATTCAATACGCTTCCCTTAAAACAGATTTCGCGTCTCTTCTCAAGACAAACGCGTCTGTCTCCCAGGGTACAACAACCGAAACAGTTTGTGTACTGCCGGGATTAACCTAGCACCTGAAAAATACGTCTTGAACAAGAACTTGAAGAGTTGAGAAAGTTGGAAAATCTTCAAAGTTTGTGTGTGATTTTATGTAGTATTCTTTTCAACTCTAAAACAAGACACCAATTGTCTTGTATTTATACAACAAGTTGGTGATTCCAAGAGTCTTGTCATAATACATATAATCAATATATGTAATTTGAAGAGTCTTGACATAATACATATAATCAATACATGTAATTTGAAGAGTCTTGATTTAATTGAGTAATATGAAAAGTCTTTGATTTTAATTCATATTAAATTTGAAACCATTCAAATTTCCAACAGTAACAACCATCACCACCATGCTATGTTGTTAACACAACCACCACATCGCCCATCGGCCTAACCTAACTAGTGACAACATCACCATCAAAGCTCTGATGATGGATGGTCGCCAAAAAGACTAAAATCACAATCAGCGGCGACTTGACCCAACCAACAACGGCCTAACCGTACCAACGAAGCCACCTTGTCACATCGAAATCACAGCAACTCTAGTTGAGTGGCGAGAAATCAAGTTTTTGGATCAAATTATGAATTGGGGTCTTGTCGAATTTTCACATAAAACAAGGATAATTGATGATAAATATGTAATTAAAGGCAAGATAAATTTTGTAGATGTTATAAGCAAGAATATTAGGAGAAGAAGCAAAAATTGCGTTTTCATTATGGTCTTACAAATCGTGGTGTAACGTGTATCCTCCCCTGTTCTGGTGATTTGTATCAACAATTAGTTAGTACTTGTTTGTATGTTGGTTATAGTTGCATATCTTTGTTGTATGCCTTGTATTCCTCAAGGAATCCTTATGTAAATTTATTGGTTATTTATGTAATGCATCTCCCTCATAATGATAGAGGGAATAGATTTAATCAATTTCAATACATATGACATTGAAGATGCATATGATGTATGTTAACAAGGTTTTGTTTATACTAAAAAGAAGAAGATCTAGAAGGCTGATGTCATTGTGGTAGGTTTTTTAGAGAGGGTGTGTGTTTGTTAAAAGGTACTTTAGTTAAATTATTAAAATCTTACTAAAAAAGATACATGATGTTAGATCATTGTGACATATTTGAAGGTCCAGAAATAAGTGAAAATTCAATTAATATTTTTATAAACAACCCATTTAGACAAAAAAAAATAAAGTCAAATTAAAACTAAAGTTATTTAAATAAATTATTTGTTTGGTTAAACTCATTTTTACTAAAACAAATTTGATATATTTTAAAAACGATAAATTTAAATTCAAACTGATTTAATTAAAACTCATCTTAGCCGGAACTTGTTCTGGCTTGTAATCCGACCTGACACAACTTGTCTATTTTACTAGGATTAATACAATTGATTCCACATTCCACATAATACAATTTTGTAAAGTTGCTAGCTTTATAATAACTTAATAATTCAAAAACGCATGTAAAGTTAAATATACCCAAGACCAAGGTTATGTTAAAATAACATGCTTGCTACACTTGCTAGCTTACATATTATTTACTCTTCGATATATATCATGATCCAATTCAAAAGTTTATTGATGATGTATGATTATTCAAACAAAACACAACGAAATTTGAGTACAACACAAGTTACATTGAGATTTCTTAAACATAAGCGTCAGGGTTTTTGATGAGATAGGCTTCCACGACCTTGTAAAGACCTAAAACCTTTTCTTTGCCCGCTTTTAGTTCTTCTTCCTTGATCTCAAAATCACCATACGTGTAAATAGTTGTGGTCATCTTGGAGATGCTACCACCATCAGCCGAACCCTCAAACTTAATATCGTAACATACCTTTTCAATCTTGTCTGATATGCCGTTTCCTTCGATCAAAGTATACTTGTACGTGAATGTCTTCTCATCAACTTCATCTATTTTGTGCTTCGCAAAACCTGCAAAAAAGATTGATCCAAACAGGCAGATCACATATGGGAAATCAATATTTAAGCTTATATAGGTGCCAAATTTTAATTCATTTGCACATGTACATGTACATGTTTTTTTATGTTAAGTTAACATGTTAGAGCTCCTAAATGAATAATTCAACGATTTTGGGTGTATTACAATAACTAGGTTAGTACCCCGTGTATTACACGGGATGAATAAAAAATATAATAAATAATTATTAATAAAAATCTAAACAATAGAAGAAGATTTTTTATTATAAAATAATTATATTATTTTTTTACACACTATAGTTTTTTCAAATTTTGTTTTTAAATTTTTTGTTTAAATTTTCTTTTTGAAAAATTCAATATTTTTTAATAATTTGGCTTTTTTTAAAAGTGTGATTTTTGATATTAATATATTTTTAATGTAGTAAAAAAAACTTTTTTTTTCTTAATTCAAAACATGTATTTAATAGGAGAGATATGAGGGAAAACACAATTGAGGTGCTCTAGGAACATGACAAGTGTCCTTAAAAACCTTTATTTATTAGAATATATATGACCTTTTGTTTTTATTAAGGGTGTGTCTAGTTGTGAGTCAAGCATACCATTCATACTTTTACTGGGACCAAAAAATAATCGTTTAAACCGAAAAGTAATTTGACCTATCATGCATCTCGCGTGTCTATCTAGCCACTCCAATATATATCAGCATGTATAAAAACATTTATTTTTCTACTAGATATATGTTTTTTTGTAATCTTTTTCTAAATATCGTAAAGAAAACAAAATATAGCATAAAAACACATATTCAGTAAAAAGGGATAAATCTAGTAAAAGAATAGTTATTATTGGGTTTTAAGCATAAACTTGTTTTTGATTGACTGTGTTCATAAATAGGTATATTACCTCCATCATAGTTAATTTGCTTAATGCTTCCTACTCCACCATCACCTTCGATAATGTCGATGCTTTTGATAACATCAGGCAATAGTTTTGGCATCAAATTGTGTGAATCGACTATTGAGGCCTTGAAAATTCTAGCCGGAAGGACCGGTGAAGTGTACTCGTCGGTATATGTAAAGATTCCCATGATATTAAGGCTAAACGATGTATATTTGGTTAACTTGAGAGTGTTTTAGACTATGGAGATGGTTGGTTGATATGGCTTGTATTTATAGTCAAAACCGGACCAACAGTTTGGCTAGATCATGAAATGGTTAGTGCTTTGTAAGGTTGTACCTGGTGCAACTTTAATTGTACCTTGCAGCAAGCTCATGTTGGGCCCCATATTGGTATACACACTATACAGGTTCTATTTCTTGTCCACATGCGAAATGTGCCCGTTCCAAGCCCAATAAAGGAACCATTTAAATCAAACAAATTTTAGAACAAGTCCCATTAATTTTAGTTTTAATATTTATTATCGTATTGCGTCTGTTTTTATTGGCTTTCGCCTTATTTATTATATTCTTGTTTAATATTTTTTTTGTGAACCGCAACTTTCTATTAAACACCCGAAAACGAGCCAGCAAGATCTCTTGTTTGTTAAATGTAAGAGTTATAAAATTATTTAAGATAAAATTTATTTGAAAGATTCGTTCATTACTTATTTGTTAGAGGAGAAAATAATAGAAACATGAAAAAGAACTACGGACTCATAAAATTGTACCACGTAATGTTACCAGTTGCTTATCTTATTTGTTAAGAGTAAATAAAAAAGTTGTATATAAAAATCAAGTAATGTTACAAATTTAATTTATTAAACATATTTTTAGACATGAAGAGAACTAAAGGAGGGTCCTGGAGCGGTCCATTGAAACGTTCAATCGTGTGTGTATTAATAAAGGTTAGAGGTGGGGTTGTTTGAACTTGAACCGGTCATTCCTAAAACGACGGGTACATGCGGTTCGAGGTTCTCAGAGATATCATACCCAGAACCGGTTTCACCTTTTTATCTGGTCAAAAACCGATTAAAATTGGCCAAAACCCCGAACATAACCGTAACCGGTTCTTGACTTTGTTTACTAGAACCGGAACCAGTTTAGAATCGAAACCAGTTCCAGACAAAACTCGGTTTGCAAATGAGTTTTTAGTTTGATCCCATTTCGTGAGTAGACGATGGATTTGGATATAGAAAAAACTCACTCAAAGCTTTTAACCTTTATGTTCTTTGGGTCATTGCCACTCATTGGTATCATAACAAATTTCAAAAAGTGAGTTTAGGCCTTTGGGCTAAACCAAACCAGTTTTCTTGTCCAACAAAAGGTCCACTTATTATGTATTGGGTCATGATTTTAAAAATGGGCTTAAACAGTCAAATCTATTAGAAATTATTATTTCCTTTCAAATGTGCATCAAAAAATTAAAACGATTAAAACAATTTACTTTGATGTCATTTTCAATTTCATCATAGACTAAAACTGACTGTACCACATTAAAAGGGGCGATTAAACGAAGCTATCCATGGCGTTAAACACAAAGATTGGTTGAGAATTGTACCCAGTGCACTTATCATGCTTCTTAACAATATTCTATCACACGTTGCATTGCACGCTACAACGTGTTTTGTTGTGGTTTTGGATGTTGTTGTCAACTGTTGCTTATGACTCCTACATCATTTGGCTCATCTATCAGCATAAATATGTACATCGGAGTTGATTTCTTATCATCTTTTCATTTATAAAGTTAGAATCAAAATAATTAATTACTTCAAAATATAAATTTCTGCATATGTAAATTTATAGTTTTTCACTTCTTATAGATATCATAATATTGTCTTAATTGTCTTATAATATTCTAGGCTGAGATTACACACACATACATACATACACACATACGTACATACAACATATATATCAACTTCTTATTTTGGCAATATACGTGATATCTAATTCTAAATGAGTACAAACTTGAGTATACATCACACCTCTATCTTCTAACCAGGGCTGGTCCAATGGGCTTAATTTCTAGGCATTTACCTCGGGCCCTCATTTCTATTAGAGCCCGGCATTTAAAATATATCGAAAAACTTTCTAATGTTATGTAACAACTTTCTACTCTCTATGGCATGAGCATATATTTGTTATTTCACCATTTCTTTGTTTGGAAAAACTTGACCATATAGATTAGAAACTAATTATGTGCTTTTGAGAACTTTCAACTAATTCTCTATGTATTTACCACTTTAGGTAATTTTGCTATTTTGATTCAAAAGTTTAAATTTACTAGACTAAAATGACAATAAAAAGAAAATCATAAAGATGCAAATAGTAAAATTTAAACTTTTGAACTTAAATGACAAAAATAGACAAACCATAGGGACGGAAATAGTAATTTACTCCTTATTTATTACACACTTACTTTGTGTCTTAAGTTAACATCATTAATTTGTTACCTGAAAAGTTGAACGAGACCGGATAATTTAACCAAGTTGAACTTTCGGTCTAAAATTTACATTAGAGAGTCTATTTCCTATCCTATTTTGACCTTTGATTTCCAATAAACAATTGAAGCTTTATTTTGTTTTGACTTTTGAGTCAACTCCAATGACATTATCGGGTCAATGCCCCAATAAAATACCCGAGACCAAGGTTATGCAACAATAATATGGTTGCTACACTTGCTTACGTATTATATACTCTTTGATGTATATCATGATCCAATTTTAATAATTTATTGATGATGTGATGATTATTCAAACAAAACAAAGCGAAATTTGAGTGCAACACAAGTTACAATGAGATATCTTAAACATATGCATCAGGGTTTTTGACGAGATAGGCTTCCACGACCTTGTAAAGACCTAAAACCTTTTGTTTACCGGCTTTTAGTTCTTCTTCCTTGATCTCAAAATCACCATGCGTGTAAATAGTTGTGGTCATCTTGGAGATGCTACCACCATCAGCCGAACCCTCAAACTTAATATCGTAACATACCTTTTCAATCTTGTCTTATATGCCATTTCCTTCAATTAAAGTATACTTATACGTGAATGTTTTCTCATCAAGTTCATCTATTTTGTGCTTCGCGAAACCTACAAAAAGGATTGATCCAAACAAGCGGATCACATATGCAAAATCAATATTTAAGCTTACAAAATTTTAATCTATTTATAATGTGAACATGTTTGTTTCTGTCATGTTCTATATTAGATGGAGTTAGTATAAAAAAATATAGTACAAAAACAAAATATAGTATAAAAAAATATAAACTCTGTTAAAAAGGATAAAACTAGTAAAATAATAGTTATTATTGGGTTTTAAGCATAAACTTGTTTTTGATTGACTATGTTCATAAATAGGTATATTACCTCCAGCATAGTTAATTTGCTTAATGCTTCCTACTCCACCATCACCTTCGATAATGTCGATGCTTTTAATAACATCAGGCAATAGTTTTGGCATCAAATTGTGTGAATCGGCTATCGAGGCCTTGAAAATTCTAACCGGAAGGACCGGTGAAGTGTACCCGTCGGTATATGTAAAGATTCCCATGATATTAAGGTTAAACGATGTATATTTGGTTAACTTGAGAATGTTTAGACTATGGAGATGTTGGTTGATATGGGTTTGTATATATAGGTCTAAACCGGACCAACAGTTTGGGGAGATCATGAAATGGTTAGTGCTTTGTAAGGTTGTACTTGGTGCAACTTTAATTGTACCTTGCAGCAAGCTCATGTTGGGCCCCATATTGGTATACGGGTTCTATTTCTTGTCCAGATGCTAAATGTGCCCCCTTCCAAGCCCAATGAATCATTTATTTCAAACAAATTTTAGAACAAATCCCATTAATTTTAGTTTTAATGTTTATCGTATTGCGTTCGTTTTTATTGGCTTTCATCTTATTTATTATCTTCGTGTTTAATATTTAACCATCATAACACGTTATGAATTATATTATTAGATTAAAGAATTATAAAATAATATAGTAAGATAAATTTTATTTGAAAGATTATTCATTACATATATATGGATGCCGGTTAACTCAACCGACTCTAAATGAATTATTATCCATTAAAATTCATCAAGACTAAATCATGATTTTTTAAATTAGGTTAAAACCCGAACCCAATCGTAATCGGTTCTTGACTTTGTTGAACAAAACCGGAATTGATTTATATACAAAATTGGTACCAAAAATCCTGTTTGCGAATGAGTTTTTCAGTAGAGGTGCGCAAATCGGGTTTTTTTGGAACCGGTTCCAGTTCCAGTCAACAAGGTCAATACCTGGTTCCGGTTACGATTCCGGGTTTCGACCTGTTCCAACCGGTTTTTGACCGAATCCAGTTCGGGGTTTTTCCGGGTATAGGGGAAACCAGTTCCGGTTTTTCGGTTCTTCTAATTTGTCTGAAAAACCGTACCCGTTTGTACCCACCGGTTCGAGTCGTCAATTCCGGGTACAGCTTTTTTGCCCACCTCTATTTTTTAGTCTGATCTTATTTCATGAGAAGACGTTGGATTTGGATATGGAAAAAAAAACATACACAAAACATTTAACCTTTATGTTATTTGGGTCATTGGTATTATCAAGTTTTGAAAAGTGAGTTTTGGGCCCGACCAAACCAAATATCTTGTCCAATAAAGAGTCTAGTTAATAATTAATTTATTATGTGTCTTATAAACCAATGTATTACATACGTTTTAATAAATATAATGTGTTATAAATAAATTTTTTTTATAAAGATTAGTATGTTTAATAACATTAATTGTTGACAAATAATAAAGGATGAATAACTAAAATAATAAATTACAAATAATAAGAATTTAGGAATTATAAAATTATATTTTATGATATTATATAATTGAAATTTCTTATAAAAAACAATTATATATTTCATATATAATTGTATAATTTAACTATTCAAAATCATTGAGATTTAATTTATTTAATATAAAAGACAATTTTTATTTAATATGATAGATAGGCGGGAAATTTTTTTTTTTAAGTTCATGAGGTGGTGACATAAGTCAAGTCTTGTTATTCTTTTATTAAAATAAGAATTGAGTCATGTTTCTAAAAGTGGTCTTAAACAGTCAAATATATTAGAAATTATTATTTCTTTTCAAACATATATCAAAAAATTAAAACGATTAAGACAATCTACTAAATAGTCATTTTCGACTTCACCGTAGACTAAAACTGACCGTACTAGTTAGTATCACATTAAAAGGGGCAATTCAACAAAGCTACTTGTAAAATTAAACTGAAATATTGGTTTATGAATTGTACCTAAGTGCACTTATCATGATTTTTAACATGATACGTTGTATTGTACACTATAAATTGGTTCGTCTACCAGCCTAAAGATATATATCAAGGTTGATTTCTTATTGTTTCTTTATTTACTAAAGTAAGAATTATAATAACTAACTGCTTCAAAATATAAATCTCATTTGGTCATTCTCAACTTCTCTTTCGAATATCGAATTGAATGGAAAATATCTCCTTCACCTACTCAAACTGTTGGAGAGAAATATTGAATATTATAAAGAATACAAAAAATCTTTAATAATGATGAACTCTTTCAACATTAGTAGACATATAAGGATAATCATGTGTCTCCTGAACTTATTCATAATTATTTTCATCAAGTAATTGATTAGGACAAAAATTTAGATATAAAAATTCGTCATAACGGTTGGTTATTATTTCGATGTAAAACTGTAAAGTGTAATTATCATAAACGTATGTAGATCAGAGCTGAAACGTAAAAGTTTTAGTTGAGAGACTAAGTTTATATATAAAACAAAATAAAACATATATTATTGAGAAAAACTTAATAGAAAATAAAATAAGAAAAAATGAGGATTAAAACATATCAAAGAAAAATTAAAAGGAAATTTTAATTAATTACAGATACATAAATTTAATTAATAAAAAGTAAAAAATAAAATATATTAAATAGTCCACCGAAAGTTTTTAAAATATATGCATAGTATAAAATTATGGGCTATGTTAAACTAAATAAGTCTCTTAACCTAAAAAGCATAAGAAAGATCTTAAACCATTAGATCATTAATTAATGACTATGATTAAATCAAGTTGCTGAAGGGTATTTTAGTAATTACCACTTTTGTTGACTTTTTATCAAGTTTCCCACATTTTAAACGTTTATAACTTTTACATACGATTTTATTTTTTGAAAAAAATATACCATAAAAACGATCATTTTTTATCTTCAAAATTAGTACTGTATTGATATAGAAATTTTTTTTGTTTTTTAGTTCATTTTGTCTTTGTACGGGTAATTGTGTCTTTTGTACATATCATTGTGTCTTTTATGTTTCTGCTCAATATTGTGTTTGCCTGAACATTTTAAGACACAATGATGTCGTATAATATATGATGTCAAACAATGATGGCACAATGACGAGTATGAATAACACAATGACTTTTAAAAAGACATAATTACCTGTAATAAATATACAATGATGAGTACGAACAATTTTGTACATGTCATTGTGTCTTTTTTAGGTCATTGTATCTTTTTTTAGGTCATTGTGTCTTTTATACATGTCATTGTGTCTTTCTTGTTTCTTTTTAATGTCGTGTTTTCT
This sequence comes from Mikania micrantha, assembly GCA_009363875.1. Classification (NCBI taxonomy): domain Eukaryota; kingdom Viridiplantae; phylum Streptophyta; class Magnoliopsida; order Asterales; family Asteraceae; genus Mikania; species Mikania micrantha. Next base: position 51,946,793 of record CM018686.1, read on the forward strand.
TGAACAATTTAATAAACAATAATGTTGCAGAATACATAATGTTAAGCAAGAATGACGAGTATGAATAACACAATGTTCTTTAAAAAAGACACAATTATCTGTAAAAAAGACACAATTATCTGTAAAAAAGACACAATGTTGAGTATAACAATTTTGTACAGGTCATTGTCTTCTGTATAGGTCATTATGTCTTTTGTAAATGTTATTATGTCTTTTGTACATATCATTATGTGTTTGTGTTTCTGCTCAATGTTGTGTTTTTCTGAACAATTTAAGACAAAATGGTATTGCAGAATACATAGTGTTAAGCAATAATGACGACTATGAATAACATAATGATCTTTCAAAAAGACACAATTACATGTAAGAAAAATACAAAAAGATAATTATACACAAACGTTTAAAAAATACACAATGACGATAATTAAACACAATAAGCTTAATAAATTTCAGATAAATAATGTTCGTTTATATGATATATTTTAAAAAAAATAATATCGTATGTAAAACTTACAAACATTTAAAAAATATGGAGGAAAAGTGGTTACGACTAAATTACTTTTTAACAACTTTTCCCTCTAACAGTTTAAATTTTTCATTTTAAATTTGATCTTATGATCTAATAATCAAAAATTCTTTTTACCATTTTTTAAAATAAGGAGACTATTTAGTTGAATTTTATACCCTATATTTTAGTTTATCGGATATATTTACACAACTAAAAAACGTTTATTTCTCAGTTATGTTCAATGTACTTAAAAATCCATTCAAATATTAATTTCTAACATATAAAATCAAATTATTATTATTATTAAATATTCCCGTGCACTACTTTATATCAGATATGTACGGTTATTTGGCAGGTTTTTAGTGTTTATTAAAAGATCACATCTTAATGATTTATACTCTAATTAATAGGTAACTTTAAATCTGAATAGTTAAATGATAACATCAGAAAATAGTCTGTTAACTATTCAGATTTGTTGTTAAAAAAAAAAAAACTATTCAGACTTAATGTTAACTTATAAGTATTAAGAGATAACTTCTTAATAATCATTAAGAAACCACTAAATAGTCTTAGACATACATGAAATGAAATTAAAATTTCAAGAGCATTTCCCACAAATTTCTCACAACACACAAGGATCATATTGTCTTTTCACACACGCGATAAATAACGGCATTCATTCACAAGAAAAAAACCCACAAAACCGAAATATAGCAAGACTCGTACCAAGTACACTTAGGCTCCAAGCAACCACAACCCTCAAATGACATAAATACCCCCAAATATTTCGAATAATAACTCATCTAACCTAAAACCCACCGCTTATATAAATACGAGTCTTCGTTCGTTTACACGCGATTCTAGAACTTTTCTTCTGTATCGAAACTCAATCGGAGAATATGCTTGAGGCAGACGACGATGCACCGGCGATGGCCGTGTTTCCGGTGGTTTTATTCGACGGAGAGCGCGAGATGCACGCCGGAGACATTAAGGTTCATCCCGATCTTGTGTATAAGGAGTTTCAGACGATGTTGAGCCAAATAATCGGGATTTCGTACAATAATTTAACGACTTACTTAGTTGATAGCAAGAAATCGAAGATTTCGCCGGACCGACGGAAGATTCTGATCACCGGTAAGGTTAACTTTGCTGTTGTAGTTAGAGAGACAAACTGTTATTTCCTCGTGGTGATGAAGCGGTCGAGAAGAGACCGTCGTCGGAAAGTTGTTAAACCGAGCGATTATCATGATTTATCACGTATCAGTTGGAATTATCATGATTTGAACGATACGCATATGCCTGTTTCTAATCCTTATTATTACGACGAGCGAATTCACGATCTATTGATGCAGAGAGAGGATTACATGAACACGATTTTGAATTCAGGATACGGATTCGATTCTCATTTGAATATGAATTTTCCGACTATCGAAGATGCGTACCTTAGGGTTCAGAGCAATCAAAACAATTTGAATCGATCGTTGTGTGAAGATTGTAGAATAGCACAGAAGCAGGGGAAGAAAGCTGAGTTTCACTTTTGTATCTACGATGAGGTTGTTGTAGGTGGTTTCCGGTCTCCGGCGGGACCAGTTTCCCGGCCACGGTGAAAGAGGCTTTCACCGGCCACCGGCGGTTAGTTTTTTCAATCTAAATGCTACCGGGAGCGTGGATGTTTCGATTTGTTTTTCTGTTTCGCGAATGTTCGCTGGTTTGTTCGTGTAGAACAGGAGGAGCTCGTAGGAGGTGCTCCGGTGTAGCGAGGTGTACCGTGAGGATGCAGTTCATTTGATTAAACGTGTGGTGTTGATATCCTGGTTAGTTGGTTACATTTCCATACATGATGTAAGGTTAGTTTATCAAATTACTATACATATATGTTTCATTATTTATAGAACTACAAACACATAAACCATTAGCTAAGCCTAAATCAAAATGTATACATCATTTGATGCAAGTTATTAGAAGTTAATGGGAAAATTTTATATACTTATACATGTTATTGGGAAATTTTAGTATTTCGTTCATATCTCCATTTTAATTTCATTCTTTTAGCTTTGAAATCTAGGGCCTAACACACATTCAAACACCCCCAAATACACACATTCAAATTCCACACATACCATAAAGGTGTGTATTTAGTGAATGTTGAAAAAAAGTTCCAAAATCTTGCGAGCTAATGATACTCTTCTTAGGAAACAATAGAACAATTAATGTAGTTTGGTTAAAATATGTAACACTATAACATATAACGAGTTAAGATATGTAACACTTTAACACAATGCGGGTAAATATGAGTAACTTTAAAACTATAATAATAAATTAAAACAGGTAAAAATATTATTAATAGTATACTTGATAAGAAAATTATTTAAAAAATGCTCAATTAAGTTATTTGTTTAGTTATAACTTATTTTAACTTTAATTGAATTGATATTTTTTAAAAACGATCCATTTAAACCAAAACTTATTTTGCATAAAGTATACCTGATCAGCACTTATCCGCCTCAAACTCGTTCTAATCCATTACTTGGCCCAACCCAACGCATAAAACGCCCAAATCTTAGAAATAAAATAAGTTTAACTCCAACTTCTAAACATCAAACTCAAATTTCCTAAAAACAATGTGAGACATGATATTTGATCCTAATATGGTTGGTAGGTTTCTTTTCATAGTATGGTTTCCGTAGATACAACTGACTCAGACCAAACATAAAACAAAATTACAACTCAAATAACTCTCTTCTTAACTCTAATTCCAAAATATAAAATTTCAGTCCCAATGAAACTGTCAACATGGGAAACAAGTTTCAAAACATTCATGAATTTGAATTGTTTATTTTTTTTAAACAACAAATTTTTTCATCTTTTGTCCACTATGAGACTAAAACCCTCAACCTATTTTTAGGGAGGACACCTTTAACGCACATTGGTACCATTGGAACAAATGCCCTATGGTTTGAATTATTTATAACACCAATGTTTATTATGCTTTCAAATCATTAGACAATGGATTCATAAAAACCTAAAAAGAATTGCTTACAAGACATATAAACACTTGTGTCAACCAACAATACTGTTATTTTTGCATACTAGTAACTAACAAATTTGTTGTCAGTGTTTTTAATCATTAACTTTTACAAAATTTTTTATCTTGAATTGTTCTCACATGAATATGCTTAACTATGATGTTTTTATTTTATCCATATCTAATATTTGCAAAATTACACAATTGTAGAATTTGAGATGAGATGTTCCTTACTATGTAGTATATTTTTTTATTATATTGTATATAATCTTAAATACAAGCATCGGTGCCCAATGAAAATGCACCAGACTATTTAAATGTGTTGATTCCTAGATTGCAACCAAATGATTGTGGTTGGAATGGTAAACTCTCTAGCGTTTTAAACCCACACGTAGGTTCGAACCTTATGGCATCTTTTATAATTTTTTAATGTTTTTGTCTTTTAATTTACTTTTTTTATTTAACTATCTTGTTGTTTCAATGATATTTTTTTGTTTATGTCACAATGTGTTAGGAATATACAAATGTTAATAACCAATGAACATGTATCAACTCTAATGCTAAATGATGTTTTCTGTTTATATTTCATTCTTGATAACTAATATGTCGCGACTTCATTTTTTTTTTAATCTTGACACCATTGTGTATTTAAATAACTTTCTTTTATGAACAATAATCTAAATTAAATATGAATGCTGTAATCGCTCATTTCTATGAGCAATTGAACAAATACCAAAAGTGATTAGTCATTTACATGTCGATACAGATTCTAAGCTTGAGCTTGCCTATCAATGAGCTTTAATTTGTGTCTGGTCTTGTTTAAGATCAGTTAAATTCGAGCTTATAGAGAGTCTATGTCAAATACCCCATGAGCAGATTGGAATTTTGGATTAAAATTGAATGAAAGAATATACACTAGATTTACTAGATCAAAAAATAATAGCAACTAATGTACGGGTGAAATTTTAACGTACATTAATCTATAAAGGCTCTATAACAACGATTCTCATAAAATTTACCTTTTTAGAAAGAAAAAAGAACAGAAAAAGTAAAATCATAAAAAATAATTTGGAGTATTTTAATATCTTGAAAAGTAATTATACGGACACCATGGGGAGACTTCAATTGGGCAACTATGAACTTAGTTTCTTTGAGATATGCAATAAAATGGTAAACGCAACACTTAGGCGTCCCTCACCGATCGGTTCAACTGCCAACATGAGACATGTAAATCGCGTGATCAAGGGAAAATTGGGTGGTGTTGGGCTTTGAACCCTACACCTCCAGTATGGATTCTCACCCCTTTACCACTAGGCCACCATCGCGGTTATAAACTATATCTGTTTTTCCAAAAAGAATTGTAAAAGAGATTTTTGACATGAACAAAAACACTTTGACGTGCAAAACAAATGTGGGGATTTATTTAAAAAAAAAAAACTTCTTTTCTCAATTCTCATAGAGACAAAACGCATTCATTATCTTCAGACCCGTATTTGAGGAATCATTCTTTTTTATATCAACATGTTAACAAATCTGTATTGTGTTAAAAAAACATAGTTCTTGAATACTCCTAAACAACATTAAATCAAAATTTACACTAGTTTTTATGCTATTATTTTATTATTTTTTTAGGATGTAAAATTCACTCACTTTTTAAACCTTTTAAATCTATGACTTTTGTTCACTTAAGACGTGACGAACTCTCAATATATTTAAAAAAATATCATTTAACACACATTGATGCTACTAGGTCAAAGCAAAGGCACATACGTGGTCTCACAGGGATTGTTCACACCTCATGAAATCTTAAACTTTTTGATCCAACAACTAACTATGAAATTTAGGCATATTTCAACACTTGAAGAACTTTTTACATTGGTCCTAAAACAAAAGTCATTTTTTAATATTTTAAAATTTTACAATAATAAACTAGTGACAGTTGAAAATACAATTAATTTCTACCACTTGTCTCCAAGTGAATCTAACTTGACCAAAAACAGAAAAAAAATAAAAAATAGCAATAGAAAATGAATCCTTTAAAATTTCAACCCTCACAAAAAATATGCATATATGTAACTAGGCCAAAACCCTTCCCTCTAGTTTCGAGAGAGGGTTTATTGATGATGAAAATATGAATTAATAATGGTAACAACGTGACTCGAATGATCACCTACAAAACAAGTAACTTCGATTAGCGTTATTAGAAAGCTGGGGTTTCCGCCTACTGGCGCCAAGGGTTAAGACTCTAACATATAAGTTTCATCTATGTAAAAAATGCCGAAAAAACTAGAAAAAAATGTCATATTTTAGTAGAAAAAACCTTTTAAGAAGTTAAGACAGACAACTTTTAATTCAAATTTCGTTAATAAGACTTCACATAATATATATATATATATATATATATATATATATATATAGTTAAATAAATTTATGTTTAAGTTAAACATACTTATTTCATAAACATGTCAAAATAATAATGAGACGACTAAATTTGTCTGTATAGAGGTCTTAACTTGCAAAGTCGGTTAATAAACACTTGTAATATTTTTAAAATTTAAAATATTTAAGTATTTATTTTGGTCAAAATTGTGTTTAAACAGGTTTTAAACGGCCCAATTGACTATAACCTTTTTTGTCTTTTTTTCATTGTCTTTCTTTTTTTTAAATAGTTGTATATTTGTTCACAATTGGTTATATTGTTGTAAAGTGGCCCCTAATTGTTGACAGTAAATCAGTAGCTATCGGATTGGATCGATGTTATGAGATTTTCATTATGTGACGAACAGACGAAGCATGGATATGGTGCCGAAAAGTTAGTCGAATCGATAGCTATTTGGGTGTTGTCTAGGCCTGTAAATAAACAGAATGAAGATGACATTCCAGAACGAACACAAACAGGGCATTTTCATAGTTAAACAAACATGAACGAACACGGTGGTTCTAAACTTGCATTGATATTAACCAAATTCAGTTAATAAATTCATTAAAAATGTCGCAATCATGTTAATTTATAAAGAAAAAGAAAATATCACTAATTTTTTAAATTAATGAATTGATTTATTAATAAAAAAGACCGAACATAAATAAACCTAAATGAACGAATATATAGGTATGTAAATGAACGCTTACAAACATTAATGAAGAAATGAGACGTGTGTTATTGTTTGTTTATTTAATTAAATAAATAAAAATTTTTGTTCATGTTCGTTTATTTACTAAATAAACGTGCATCAATGAACTTTTTACTAAACGATTAACGAACGGTTCAGTTAATGTTTTGTTCATTTACATTGCCCCTTAATTTTGTGTTTTATAAACAATGATTTTATATTAACTTTATAAACATTATGAAACAATATATACTTATTTTTTTCACCAAGTATTATTGTAAGAATAATTTTGAAGAAATCTAATTAACTTTCACAATTATTTCAATTATGTTAGTCAATTTTTTTTACAATTTAGTTACTTAACTTATAAGTAATATGTTAATCTTTTTATTTTTACCTATTTAACATGTTAGAGTGGTGGCATGTTATAACTCACCTTAATTATGCTAATCCAACTAATCCTGTCAAAATTAACCAAGTCTTTAGTTTTTATGGTATTTTATTTGTCTGTGCAAATTAATTTTTGTTAAAGATCATACACCAGTGCAAGCTGTTATCACATTAAATAAATGTTTACAATGTAATGCAAATTTACACATATTTTAGATTCTAAACGCTTGTAAAATTAGCACATGTATAATAAATGTCATAAAAAACCCAAAATTTTTGGTTGAATTTGTCTGAGTTAATTGAGTTACCACAATTAAAATATATCAACAATGGATTCCTGCACTATACACACACACACACACACTTCAAAATATAAACGACGTTTGCAAAGTTTATAAACATTGTTTGATAAAATCACGCAAGCGTTAATTGTTCTTGAGTGATTTTTGCACGCGAACTTAGAGTTATCATGCATAAATCATCTACGTGGTAATTTCATATGTATAGGATAAATCCAAGTTTGCCTGATGAAATTACGTAAAAAATTAACCATTGAATGCTTTTATCTGCGTGACATTAAATTTGAATAAAATTAAATTCCAAATTTTACATTTAATTTGAATTTTGAATTGAAATTGATTTATATAAGATTTTAAATTCGAATTCAACTCAAGTACTTTTAAAAATTCCAAAATCAAAATTATTAGATTTATATATATGGGTTATTCGAAATTAGGTTCGTATATTTCTTCTGAGTTGGATTTTTTTCTAACGGTAAGATAGTTTATTAATATTAAGCTTATTCCAAGCAAGGTGCTTGGAAAAATTTCACCATTTTACACAAAATTATTCACCAAATTGAAAATTAAAATTTCACCAGACTAACCATTTAAGATTATAACTTTTCGATCTATTTTTTACCCAACTGAAAGCATGTGTCTTGAAAGCTCTATTATTTCTGAGTTAGATAATTTGTATTTTTGTAATATTAAAGATATACTTTAAAATAATAAAATTTCCCAAATTTTTATGCCGACGTACCAAATTCTAAACGTAGACTTGAAATTGAACTATCATAAATTTACCATAAAAAAAGTAAAAAAATATCATAGTAAATTACGGTTTTGACTTTCGTGGTTTAATTGTTTTAATATTTCGGTTCAAAAGTGAGTTTTATATCAATTCAGTCCATTTAGTTTACACAACTAACTGTTTTGACCTCTCAAGCTTAACTATTATAACGGTTTTGACCAAAAACTTTAACTATGGTTGAGAGACAAAAACATTAATATGTACTGAATTAATAGAAGATTGTATTTTTTGAACCAAAATGGTTAAAACACGGGAAATGAAACCGTAATTTATTATTATAGTTGATCAACGAAACAATATAAAATTCAAAACACAAGCACAAGATATTAAAAAAGTATAAATAAAATCAAAATGTACAATCAAATGTGCACAACGACCAATGAGACATTGCCTTATTGATTGGTATTTGGTTTAAAACTTTCCCGTAGCGAAATTGAGGTCTTAGGGAGGTCAGAGGATTTTCTCAGTGGGGTTTTCTCATGGGGTGATTGTGGTGAGTCATGAAAGGTGTAGATAACTAAACTTTGATGACATAACCTAAAAACAGTTCATTTACGCGACTTTCGTCATAAAAAAAAAAAAAAAAAAGTTCACAACGTACAAGTATAATGCACAAAAAGTTGCAATAAAGATCAATGGTCACCCGTAAATTATATACTTTCTCATGTTTTTAGTCACCTCACTCCATTAAAGCCCTAAAACTCAAATCTCCAAGATTCACAAACCACCCAACTCTCATCTTCTCTCCCACTCATCTCCAATTCCGATAATGTCGCCGGCGCCGGAGCAACCTCATCTCAACGGAGCCTTCTACGGCCCTCCGATCCCACCAAAAACCAAATCCTACAACCGCCCCGGCCGCCGCGGCGGTGGCGGCAGCTGCAACCCTTTAACCTGTTGTTTCAGTTGCATCTGCAGCTGCATCTTCAACCTCATCTGTCAGATCTTAATAACCGTCGCAATCTTCCTCGCCGTCATCGGATTAATCTTCTGGTTCATCTTCCGGCCAAACGTCCCCAAATTCCACGTCGATAACGCAACCCTCACCCGATTCACGCTCTCTCCGACTAACGATACGCTCTACTACAACCTCGCCGTCAACATGACGTTCCGGAACCCTAACCGCCGGTTGGGGATCTACTACGATAAGATCGAGGCGAACGCGATGTATCACGGCCGGAGATTTGCGACGGCGGAAGTTCAGGGGTTTTATTTAGGGCATAAGAAGGAGAATAATGTGAGTTCGGTTTTTAAAGGGGAACAGGTGGTTGACGATGGTGTGATTACGAAATATGATTCGGAGAAGAGTGATGATGTTTATAGAATTGATTTGAAGCTGAGATTGAAGATCAAATTCAAAGTCTGGTTTGCGAAATCCCCCAAATTTACGCCCAAATTTGACTGTGATTTGAAGGTTCCGTTGAGTTCTAAAGGTAAAGTTTCTTCTGCAAAATTTGAGAGAACCAAGTGTGATTTCGATTGGTAGATGATGATGATGATGATTATGATATGATTCTTTCATAGTTTTTATTAATCTTTCTTTTTTCTTTTTAATTGTTTTCTGAATTTTGATCATGGGTATGAACATATATGATTGCTAGCTATGATTTCATAAAAAAGTTGGTGAAAATTATGTTTTGATGTCACTTTGTTTGATTGTGGATGAACGTAAATACGTAAAGTGTATGTAGGAGATTATGAATTTAAAATTTTAAATTATGTGAATGTTTTTTAGACGTTAAGATATGAAATGTGGGACCCGACATTGAATTTTTTTTTTCTTTTTCCAATGTGATGATAGAACCTCTTTTTGGATACTTGTTCCTTTTTGGATATTACCTTATTTTACAAGTTGTGATCCCCAACTTACTTAAAAATGTTAAACTATTACTTATTCATCACCCACAACTTCCTAGCGGATTTAAAATATCCGAAATCCGAAACGTATCCGAAATCCGAAAAACCGATTCGAATTAAAGATTCGGATAGATTCGGATTGGATACCCGTTTTCCGAATTCGGATCGGATCGAATATCGGATATACAAAATATTCTTTATTCGGTGTGTAACTGTCACGTCCGGCTCATGTGAGACACGTTTAGCCGGGTGTTTACGTTCCATAAGACATACTCTTATGGATTTTTACTCTTAACTTTATATCCTAATATGTTTGTTTATGTTTGAAAATTGCCATCTCTGCTCATAACAAACTTGAACTTGAAGGGGAGCATTGTGAAAATACTAAGATAGTGTTTGGTATGAATGAACGAAGAAAAAAATGGAATTACTCATTTTATTGAAATGAAAAAAACATGTTCCGTAACTACATATACTCAAATACATACTCAAACATGGATTATTAAATGGATTCAAAAGACAAACATTATTAAATAACCTAATTCTACATCATCTCAAACAATATCATAGTCAAATTGTAAACACCACACTGGGTTGACATTTGTGATTAATCACTAGTTGGGTTATTTTTTTAATATTGAATAATGTTCAAAATACCATTTTTACACCCTTTGCGTCTAGCCTTTACGGCACCGTTAAACATTTAAAATAAATCGAAATATTAAAAGAAATTATTTATTCCTTGTAGAATGTTTAATCTCATAACAATTGGTTTTATAACGTTGATCGACCACCAACCATACGGAAGCTTATGGAACAATTGTCTATTGTTGGAGGTAGAGAGCTTCTAACATGAGTACTAGGTTTTTGTTACTATTTAAGATTCAGCTGACAACTTTGTGTTTACTATATTGCCATCATGAGCATACACGTATATGTTTAGGGGGAATCATCAAATATACAGGAATTTTTGTATAACAAGAGTAAAAATCTATATAAACTTAACACGTGACATGTTAAAAAAAGAAAAGATTGGTAATTTGTGTATAATATATTATTTTTTGCACAATTTTTTATTTTTTTTCTGTTTTTTTTTTCTGTATTAGATTTTGTTTGTTATGTTTGTTTTGTGGTAGGTTTTTTTATGTTTTTTTGTACTGTATTTTTATTTTTTTGTACTATATTTTTGATTTTTTGTACCTGACTTTTTGTTTTTTTTGTACTGGTTTTATTTCTCGTACTGGATTTTTATTTTGTGCTAGATTTTTATTTTTATGTTTTTAGAATGACACATGTCTTACTTTTATCGGTTCCTACTTTTCTTAGATAAAAATCATTTCCTATTAGATCCAATCAGGGGCGACTTGATAGGTAAAACACCTATTTTAGGCCCCAATTTCCTAGGGGTCATTTTAAGTTTATTTTGACCATGTTTTATACAATTAGACATGGATTTTAGGTTTAATAGGTTAAAAAACAAATAAATAATAAGAAATCTGGAAAATAAAAAGAGAATTTATGTTATTTATTTGTCAAAATAAATCAAAGGAGGTTCTGTTTCATTTTGTTGATAATTGCTTCTATCCTTATAACTTTTTGAAGTATCAATTACTAATTGACGAGTACTTGCTTAAATCTTGATTTTCTCACTCATATTTCACTCTTTTACTTTTAAACTTTAATATTGATTTTGCCTCTTTTGGTTATTTGTTGATAATTTATGTAGCTCATTTCCATCACCAAACGATTGTTGTTTTTTGTACCAAAAGAATTGATCTAAATTTGTCTCTACTAAAAATGAGCAAAGCTTTAAGGATAAGTAAATCTCTACTACAATGAAAAGCAAAGTTTATTTTAATTTATCTACATTTAGATTCATAATTAATGATTATTATATTTTAGCTTGATTAATTTTAGATAAACAAAACAAAACTTAACACATTTATAATTGTACGAGTCAATTTTACTGCTTGAACTAATAGTAGCAATATTAAAACCTAAAATACTTTTAGATAGTAACACAGTAGGTAAAAAGTTAAAATAACATAACAAATAGATTATTTTAATTGTATTCTATCATATTTGAATTAAAAGAAGAATAAAAAAATTTCCGAAGGAACCTAAATTTATAAACTCGCTTTAGCCCCTATAAAACTTGAGCCCTCCTAAATCCAATCCCTGTGTTTAAGCATGCTCTAAAACTATCTATGATATCTATGCTTATATTTTAATGACGCAATTGAGATGGCAATGCACACAAATAGGTTCTCGAAACAACTATGCTATATATACAATTGCAACGGAGTGTAAAAAAAAAAAGTTCACTTGTTGTAACTAAAGTTGTAAAACAATATTGCATTTATTGAGAAAGAAGGTTGTATTGTATATAAAGTACAATGCGGAGATAATCCGTGTGTTTTGTGAAAGTTAGTATTTCACTTTTGGTTTTCAGGTTTAATAAATTACTTACAGGATACTAAATTTTAAACATATGCAACACATACAATCTCACATACAATTCTTAGGTCATCAAATTACTCTCATATGTTTGATCAAATTATCAGTACCTAAGGACTGTATGTTTTACAAATATTTAAAATTTGAGACCATATGAATAATTTATAAAAAAAAATCTAAGAACTAGGAATGAAATACTTGCAAAATACAGAGAAAATCTCAGCAATTTACTCTTGTATATATATATATATCAAAATCATAAGAATGGTTGCACATGTTGTGTATTTGTATGAACTATAATAAAAGTTTCATTTACGCTTTGGAAAGTTATATTTAAAAATAAACGGAGTTACCACCAGTTGTGTTTTAACTTTTCCTATTAAATTACTTTTTAAAATTCTTATACCATAACATACGAAACATAATCATGTTTTCTATCTACGATTCAACTGCAACGCACGTGTTTTGATCGTAACTTCGCATCGTAACACGTGACTAAATTTGCTTATGAATTAAATGATAACATGTAAGCATGGGTCAAAGTGTTTAGACGTTATTAGAGCTAGAATTATGTCTATATCTATTTGTATGTATTGTTTCTTCAAGGGGCACACAAAAATATAAGATATTTTAAGGGATTAGAGTGTTAGGTGTTGTTTGTTTTTTCTAAAAACGTCTGCGCAACCTCTTTTGTCCGTGCCGTGCAGGCCACGCGCATACATTGGCATCTGCAGACTGTTTGTTTTTCGAAAAAACGTCTGCGTATGCTCTTTTTGGTGCAGATGTTGACCAGCTATTTCTAGGATCTTTTAAGGTTTACAATGACCACCCACCACCGGCGGCCACTACCACTGCCACCACCAGCATCGTCGGCCACCACCACCGGCAGTCAACCCCACCACCAACGTCCGTACACCGCCACCAATTTATTTTAACAATCAACAGAATTTAAAAAACACTCTTATGCTTGAAACTGCAGGCATTTAGTTCACCTCTTCTTATACAGATGTCTGCAGATGTGGCCCGCAGAATGCAGATATTTAACTTTTAAAAAAACAAACAACACCTTAGTGTATTTTTAGTGTTGCCATAAAATGGCTAAAGAGTAATCATGTAATATGAACATCATTTTGCTTTGCATATGTTGTATGTGTTGAATGAATTTTACTTCATTAAATAGGAGTATTTAATAATATTAATATATATAAATCATTTGTTTCTTTATATCATTAGCTGACTTTGATTAAATAACTAAATTTCATGTAAGAAAATTGAAAATATTAGACAAATGTTGTTGTTTAACAAAAAAAGACAAATATGGTTTAAAAGACGACCCACTTAGTGTATAGGTTTTAGTGGTTGTCATTTCTTAAAGTTAAAAGAAAGCTAGTGCAGCAATATGTGTCATTTAATCTTTTACTTTATTTTGAATAAAAGGCATTTCTCAAACTTTAAAGTAAGTAAATAATGTCATAATGATTCCATATGTTTATTTATTACTATATACTATGTTAGAAAAACTCATTTAAACATGTATTTAGGGGTGAGCATACAAAACCGATAACCGAAAAAACCCGAAACCGAACCGAAAATAATCGAAACCGACTTAACCTACCGGTTATGGTTGAGATAGGGCAATAACCAAATTATTCGGCTAGGGTTTCGGTTTACCCATCTCTAATAACCGAAATAACCGAAACCGAACCGATATCTATATTTTCATATATTTTTCATATGTTTTCCATGTATTTTTCATGTATTTAAACCATATTTTCATGTATTTGTTGTAATTTTCATGTATATGTATGCTTGAAAGAGATTCAAAACACCCAAAACAATAAAAACGAGTTCGATAACCAAATTTGTAACTTCAAAATAATTAACACGAGAAGAACCAAAATAACCGAAACCGATCTCTATAACCAAAATAACCAAAACTGGTGCTCGGTTTCGGTTGCCGAAATTCCATTAACCGAACCGAGCTGACATTTACACACCCCCACATGTACTAAACAAGTTCAACATATTTAAACTGGTATTTTTATAAAGATTTGTATGTTGGATACATAAAATAATTAGAACTTTAAGATTCAAAAGTAAAATAAATTGAGAAGATTTAAAAATTAAAGGATTATATTGTAAATGAGATATAATTAAAAAGATTGATTAAATTTTAATAAATTATAAGAATAAGAAGATATATATTTTGACGTTTAATAATTTAATTTAATCTTATTATCATTAAATTGGAAAAGGAACATGAAACATAAAATAAATAAAGACTTTTTAACAGTGTCACCTAAATTACTTATTTATTAAAATAAGATGCATCATTTAGCAATGCTACACTTACAATGTGATTGTCACGATAAAATTATTGAACACTTGCTAACTTTTGCTCGATTTCTTTTGTTACATAAAAGCTTTCTTATGCTGTTTGCAAACGGTTTGCATGGTAAAATCATAATCGAAAATTAATCGATAACCGTCTCAAACCATAACTGATTTTAACCGAAACCAATTTTAACCGATGATTATGGTTAAGTTAAGCTATTAACCGACTTTAACCGAATTGAATCGATTATTGCATATTTGTTTTTTTAAAATATTTCTAGGTGTGTGTGTGTGTGTGTGTGTTTTTTTTTTAAAGTTATAATGCAAGTTAAGTATAAAAAGGTGAGCTATAACTTTTATTGAATGAAATATTATGGGTTACATGTGTGACTAAATATATTAGAAGTTTAGTTAGTGTTCATAAGGTTTTTTTTTTCTTCACTCATTCTCAAATATTTTAAAGTTATACGAGTTTTACTTAGATTTTCACCATTAATATATCTCTAATTCACAAGTTTATTTACAAGTCTTTTTTAGTTTTTCAACTATTTCAATTATTAACCGAACTTAACTGAAACTGAACCATAATCGATGGTTAACTGATTAATGGTTAACCGATCAATTGGTTATGGTTATGGATATGATTTTAAATTAACCGAAGTAGCGGTTTTAGTTATGAAAATAGCCATAGTCACACTGAACCGCACCATGCACGCCCCTACAGTGTTTGCTGAGAGTTGGTTTCGCGTTTGTGCAAATGCAATTTTTGTCACCACCCTCTTGGCAATATTTTTCTAATATTTTCCAATTAAATTACTTTTTTTAAATTTTTATATCACAACATACACGCATGTGTGATAATAATTTTTTATATCTCAATCTCAATAACCGATCCATGATTACTACATATCTTTTTAATTGTACCATCATGCCACAACACACAAACTTTAACCATGTAGAATTGTGATAACTCCCTGCCTTCTTTCATTCACACTAATCAATATATACGGGTACAAGAGATCTCCTAATTTTGGAGATGATTGATACAATAAACACTCATTTACAATACTATAAATACAGGCATGATTAGTGGCGGCTATTACACCCCCGCAGTCGAAGCGGGAGGCGAACGTATGCTTAGACTGGACCGAAAATCATCGAAGAGTACCCGAGGAAGTCCCTTGGTGAAGATGTCGGCAATTTGAAAGCGGGAAGGCATGTGAAGTATACGAACCAGGACTTTTTGAACGTGCTCCCGGACGAAGTGAATGTCGAGCTCAATGTGCCTGGTTCGTTGATGTTGGACAGGGTTGCCCGATAAGTAAATGTCACTGACATTGTCACAGTAGACTAGAGAAGCTTTGGGCAACGGACGATGTAGCTCAAGGAGGAGATTTCGCAGCCAACATATTTTGGCAACCACGTTGGCAACTCCACGATATTCGGCCTTCGCACTTGAACAGGAAATGGTGGCTTGTCTCTTTGAGGACCAGGAAATTAGGTTGTCGCCGAGATAGACACAGTACCCAGGTGTGAAGCGACGAGTGTCGGGGCAACCTGCCCAATCAGCATCGGTGTAAGCACGAATGGAGAATGTTGGAGAAGAGCTGAGATGGAGACCGTATTCAGCAGTGCCTTGTAGGTACCTGATGATACGCTTAAGAGCGTTCCAGTGAGCCATGCAAGGAGAGTGCATGTGCATACATTTTGCTGAACCGCGTATGCTATGTCTGGTCTGGTGAAGGTTAGGTACTGTAATGCACATGCAAGGCTTCGATAGGTGGTAGGGTCATCATATAAAGAGTTTGGTTCACTGGCCAATTTACTCTAAGTGTCGACCGGGGTTGCTGCAGGTTTGCAAGGGTCCATACCTGCGCGATGAATGATGTCTTTGGCATATGCATGTTGTGACAGGAAAAGCGTGTCACCCGTTCTAGTGACCGAGATGCCCAAAAAATAGGATAAGGGTCCCAAATCCTTCATAGCAAGTTCACTTGCAAGAATAGTCATGAGACTTTGGCGAAGTTGGTCAGAGGAAGTGGTCAGTATGATGTCGTCCACATAGATTAGAAGATAGGCGACATCATGACCATGGTGATAAATAAATAGGGAATTATCCGTTTTGCACTGGGTGAAGCCATGCTGAAGAAAAAAATCAGTGAACCGTTGATACCAGGCCCGGGGTGCTTGTTTGAGGCCGTAAAGCGACTTCTTGAGACAAAAATATGATCAGGGTAGTCTCGATGGCGGAATCTCATTGGTTGGTGCATGTAAACGGTTTCCTGCAAGTCGTCGTGTAAAAAAGCATTTGTAACATCTAATTGGTGGATCGGCCATGATTTAGAGAGGGCGAGAGTAAGAACCGTCTGTATGGTGGTTGGTTTGACAATCGGACTGAAAATTTCACCACAGTCAACTCCAACCTGTTGATGTCACACCCCGAGCCGGCGGGGTTGGATCGGAGTCCCCGTCGGGCGGAAGGTTCTCGGGGCGCGATATCGTGAGTGATAATCGTGATGATCAGATTGTTTACATAGCATCAATGTTAAGAATAGCTAAAGCGCAATAAGCATTAAACTAGGATTACAAAGTTAAATTACAATAATCAATGTTCAGTAATTTAACTCGGTAAACCTAACAAAAGAATCATATGTTTCCTATCTTGTATTTGTACAAGATATCAAAAGTGATTCGTATCCATAGCAAAATATGTGCTTCTCCAAAAGTCTACTAGGTCTGCTAACTGGCATCCTAGTATGCAATCCAAATGCTTAAGCATATTTCTGCGCATCACCTGAGAAAGCATGTAAGAAAACAAAGTCAACATAATGGTTGGTGAGTTCATGCAGTTTTAGTATTTGTAAAATAGCATTTGCAAACCTTTTAGGTAAAACCTTAACCTCATTAATAACACCTGTATCATCCAACTCGGTATGCTTATATATAGGGCATACCCCTGAGTCGAGCCTACGACCCGCCCTGACGCCGTCCCACCACATACTAAGTCGCATAGGACATTGCTATTAATGATAATTAAGCATTTTACCTACCCTTCGATTCATTCCTCATCATAGCTTTAGTTTACTGTTTCAAAGTTTACAAGTCTATAGCATTCATATGTAATAGCTTCAATATTAGTTTAAAAGCATCATGTTTAAAAGTTTATGATATTAACCCAAAAGCATTCAAGCATCCCCTCGGTAACAACCTTAATCTCATTAACACCACCTGTATCATCCAACTCGGTATGCTTATATATAGGGCATACCCCTGAGTTGAGCCTACGACCCGCCCAGACGCCGTCCCACTACATACTAAGTCGCATAAGACATTGCTGTTAATGATAATTAAGCGTCTTACCTACCATCCATTTCGTTTATAGCTTTAGCATTTTATTAAATTTGCATCATGATTGGAAAATGAGGAATCACTATATGGCAAGCACTGAGAGGCCATAAGTCTACTCCTTAGAATCCCGACTAAGTAGAACACTCGTTTGGCAAGCATTGAGAGGCCAAACGAACTGATTTACAATAGTCATAGCTACAAGAACACCCACTGGCAAGCACTGAGAGGCCAGGTGGTCCATTCTAAATATCCAATAGCTTTAGCATTATGTTTAAGTTTATAGCATGAGTGAACATTGAGGAATCACTGTATGGCAAGCACTGAGAGGCCATCAGTCTACTCCTCAAGTCATGACTATGAAGGTCACCCTATGGCAAGCACTGAGAGGCCGACGGTCTGTTCCTTCAAGTCCCAACTATGAAGAACACCCCATGGCAAGCACTGAGAGGCCAATTTGGTATGTTCTATCATAGTTAATAGTTTTAGCATTCAAGTTATAACATTCAAATAGCTTCACAATCGGTAAGGCAAGCACTGAGAGGCCAAACCGTTGTTTTAGCATAGCAAGCATATAAGCATACAAGTGTTTAAAGCATCCGTAGTCTCAAGCGATTAGCATGTATGTAGAATTATCATAGAGTCATAAGTTTGTAGCATCAATTCGTAGCTTTAGCATATAGTGTTAGCATGTAGCATTATCATTTAGTATTTGTATGTAGCCTTAGCATTTAGCATTAGCATTTAGTATTAGCATTTAGCATTAGCATTTAGCATTAGCATTTAGCATTAGCATTTAGCATTAGCATCTAGTGTTAGCATGTAGCATTAGCATCTAGTATTAGCATATAGCATTAGCATCTAGTGTTAGCATGTAGCATTAGCATCTAGTGTTAGCATGTAGCAATAGCACCTAGTATTAGCATTTAGCATTAGCATCTAGTATTAGCATTTAGCATTAGCATCTAGTGTTAGCATGTAGCATTAGCGTTTAATGTTAGCATGTAGCATTAGCATCTAGTATTTGCATATAACATTAGCATCTAGTTTTAGCATGTAGCATTAGCATTTAGTATAAGTGTTCAAGCTTTAGCATCGAGTATGTAATTTAAGCATATAGTTTATAGTATTAGCATCAAGTGTATGGTTTAAGCATAAAGTTTATAGCATAAGCATTAAGCATCTAGTTTAGGCATCAAGTCTTTAGCATAAGCATCAAAAAATATGTTTAAAAGCATTTTTATAAATCATTTGTTTAAAATGTATAACATGCTTCTCAGTCCTGAAGTAAAACAAATAAGTTTGAAAAGGGACATATGAACTCACCTTGTGTCCGTAGTGATTGACTAAGTATAATAAGAATGCACGCGCTCTTTGTTTGCACTTGTTATGATATTCACGCTCCTGTATTGATTTCATAGTGTTGTATTTTATGAGTATAAGTTTGTAAGAATTTGTTGTGTGTGTACATACTAGTGTTAGCCCCTAAGTTGGCTAACACTCGTGAGTCGCGGTTTTCATTCGGCCCTGATTGCTCGATATAATTTATAATTGTGCATCATCTATTCAATTTGAGTTCAACACTTCCCATCATATGTTGTTATTAACTTGATTTAACTTTCTTATATATAATCTTGAACTTCTATTTAAAGATTATAAACCTTTACAATTTATAGTATTTTGAATACTTGATTTTTATAGTAAATAAATAACTATAATATTATCCTTGTAAAGCCAAACGGTTTAAGTGTCATATTATCTTAGTTGATACTCAAAATCGAATGGGCCGAATGTAGATGGATAGTGTATTCATCATTTGGGCTTGGGCCAATATAGGAAATGGGCCTAGCAATTGATTTGGGCCGAACAAGAGTGGGTTATCTAACTTGGGCCGAAAGATAATTGGGTTATTGGTTTGGACTTGTTCAACAATAAATTGGGCCATAACAAAGAAATGGGCCAAGTGCTTGTTGTGTTGGGCCATGATGGACTAAACCATTTACGTGGGCCAAGGCAATTGTTAGTGGGCCGAAACTCCCATGGTGTTGGGTTGCAAATTTCACACGCTGTTGGCCCGATAATGGGTCAATTATCCATTGTGAGCTCGAATTAATAGGATCAGGGCCCACTATGGGGATGTTGGGCCTGCTTGTCGATGTTGGGCCCATCCAGAGTTTGCATTGCCGTTTAAAGAACGAAAGAGTTGCATGGTTCCAACGAACCTATGGTTTAATTCAATTACAGGTTCGACAAATGGCTAAAGGGTTCGGCAGTGGTCAATCAGTTCGGTTGGTCCCAAGGGTTCGCAACTCAGGAAGGGCTCGGTAGTGCATGTCCACGTGGAAAGGGTTCGTGGGGTAGCAGGTTCGGTGAAGTGAGACCTGCATGCGAAGAAAGGTTCGGCTCTTGTCCCCAACGAACCTAGGGAGGGTTCGTGGATCACTGAGGTTCGCTCAAGCTAGGGTTCGCCGGATGTAGCAGGGTTCGCTTATTCCTAAAGGTTCGGCCACAGGTGTGAATGGTTCGGCTATCCATGAGCAGAAGGGTTCGGTCATGTGCTGCCCCACCCGAACCCTGTAATACACGACCCCAGCTCCTTTCGATCGATACATGGCTGTTCTTATGGAGTTGTCATACGAATATGGGTTCCAACATACATGGGTTCAAAGGGTATCACCTCTCCGACCAGGTGTGTGTGTGTCGACTTGGGGGTTAAAGAAACCCTATTTTTCGTGAAGTTCAAACGTAATTACCTCCAAAGTGGCTGGACCAACGAGTAGATTTGCTGTACTTTCAAGTAGAGGGCTTCAAGATGGTCGTCTAGACACCGAATTTGCTCGATTTCATCCACAAATAAGGGAGATCTTGAGGTTAGAAGTTGGAAACTTGGGTGAAAATGGTGGTGACGGGTTTGAGAGAGTTTTAGAGAAAGAGAGATGATGAAAAAAATGAATTTAATGCTTCATTTAGGGTTTAAATACCCCGTGGTTGTCCGGGTTCGTTTCGGTTGCTCGGTTAGTATTTTCGTCGCGTATCCGGCACGTTACGCGCATTTTCGTTATTTAAATAAAAAGAGTTTATTTTAACTATTTGGATGTTATAAAATTTTAATAATTAAATTAAATTTCGTTTAATTAATTTATTTGTCGCGTTTCATTATTTTACGCGTTTCGTTTGTTTATTCGCGATTTAAATAAAATAGTTTAGTTTAATTTATTTACGATGAGTTTCAAAATTGTAAAATAGGAAATATTTTATTTCCTTAATATTATTATCGTTCGTATCGTTTTTCGTGTTCGTTTTCGTTTCGTCAGATCGCGTTGCCATCGCACGTATTCGTTCGAATCGTCATTCGATCGAACACGACGATGGTTTGGCTTTCTGATTCTTGTTTTCTACTGTTAAGTCATTATTTCAGAACGTTAAACTCTCAGAATCATTCGTACAGATCGTCACCTATACGAATAACTCGTCGGTTTAGCATTCCGTAACAACAACCGTTATAGTTTTGTTTTGTTTAACCTCACATACGTTTATACAAAATAGTATCACATCAAAAATTTATGTTTCAACACTGTGTTGTCTGACATATTTCTGACATGTTAAACCCTAAGGTTTTAGTCAGATTCAGACAATCGCATAATAGTTTCATGTTAATCATAATGTATCACTAGTATAAACATAGTTTCACGCAATGTGTACCTGAGTTACTGTGCAATCTACTGTGCAACTTACTGTTCCGGTAACTATTCCGGCACAGATGTTACAGTTGACTACGACCATCACATACCAATCTTGCTTTGTAACGTTCAAAAGAGCCATCGGAACGAAATTTGTGCTTAAAGAGCCACATACAACGTATAATGTTCATGTCGGAGCGACGTGGTACTTGTTCCCAAGTCTGATTTTTAATAAGTGCACTAAATTCATTTTGCATGGCATCGTACCATTCATGTGTGGACAAAACAAGATGGGGAGTTTTCTGGATTGGAACAATGGAAGTGGTGTTAAGGTTTAATAGTTGTTTGGTTTTAGTGATACCGTCCATTTATCTAGTGCACATGGTACGGGTCTGTTGTTGTGGGACCGAGTGGGGAGGGGTGGGTTGAGTAGTCTGGGTGTTCGGTGCTGTGTCTGAAGAGTGGGCCGAGATTGAAGGCTGAAGAGGAGAACCGGTTTGGGCTGAGGGGGCGATTGGGCCAGGGGAAGCGGTATGTGGGCGTGTTGGGTTTGTAGGAGATGTTGGCGGTTGGGGTGATGCGGCTGTAGTTGAGCCGGCTGTAAGTTGAAGGGTGTTGGGTGGGAAAGTGGGTTGGTGTGAGTGGACATTATCCCACATCAGTGGATGAAATGGAGAGGAAAGAAAGGTGTAGTCAGGGGTGGTGTTGCTGTTTTGTATGGAGAATGGGTAAATGGATTTCTCAGACCGGACATGGCGAGATATAAAGATTTGATTAGTAGAGATATCAAAACATTTATATCCGCGATGATTGGAAGGGTAACCCAGAAAAACACAAGGTTTGGATCGGTTGGTGAGTTTATTTATGGTGGTGGAGGGTGTGATGGGATAGCATAGACATCCAAACACACGAAGATGTGTGTAGGTGGGAAGGGCATTGTATAGAAGTGTAGTAGGAGATAAGAATTTGTGGGTTTTCTTAGGGAGTATGTTGAGGAGGTAGGTGGCGGTTTTGAGAGCATGATGCCAAAATGAGGGAGGTAAGGAGGCTTGAGATACAAGGGTACGAATCATGTTATTGATGGTTCGTATTTTTCTCTCAGCTTTGCCATTTTGGGAGGAGGTGTGGGGACATGAGAATCGAAAATGCATGCCATTGATGTGACAAAATTGTTCAAAATTATTGTTGGTGTATTCGGTTCCATTATCACATTGGAACTGTTTGATTTTTCGTTCAAACTGTGTATGGATATGTTTATGAAAGTTGGTGAAGGTGTTGTAAACTTGAGATTTATTGGTTAGAGGATAAGTCCACTAAAAAAATATGTTAAATCATCAAGCAACAATATATAATAACGGTGACCACCGGTGTTTAAAACCGGGGAGGTCCACAAATCGCTGTGAATGATATCAAAAGGTAAATGAGTTTTATTCAGAGAATCATAAAACAGAAGTCTAGTGTCACACCCTCGCCAACGGCAGAATCGCGAGGATGTAACGAAACTGTATATATTGAGCACATTGCATAAAAAAGAATTCTAAACATATCATAGCATACTAAATCATGTCCACAAAAATAAGTATTAGTTACACAAGACTGAAGATTCAAATCATAAAGCCTAATTTCGTCTAGGTATTATAAATAAATTTCCAGCTGTATCCAAAAGACTTGCTTACTTCTTCAGCTACTTGCTTAGCTTCTAATTTCCTGAAATGCATGTTAAGTTAAAAAGGTCAACAAAATTGTTGGTGAGTTCGTAGGTTTACGACTCGATAAAACAGTGAAGTATGTATTGTTCATAAATAAGCACGAGATTTGGAAGCAATTTGCATAAGTCCACAACCATACCTACTGACTTCTTGTACACCCTTTCTTGTTAATGTCTTATCACTAAACATTAATTCTTGTTGGAAATATACCATTCATAAACCATGGAATCGTGATTGGTGCGACCAAACCATGAATGGAGGTTTGTCAAACCCCGCTAGTACTAACTTATATTAATCCTTCGGCTCAACGTCGTGAGTTAAACGGTTGTGTAGAAAGTAGGGCCATTCAAGTGATAAATTATTGTCTTATGCAACAACGTCATAACCATGTGCAAATTCTTGTATAAATAATTCTTGTAACATGCATAACACCCCAAAAGTTAAAATAGCACAAAAAAAGGGGCTACGAAAACTCACCGTTCAAGTGATGAGACTGGTTTCTTGATTTCTTGGGTTGATGAGTGTTGCTCTATGTAAGTCCTACAATATGGTAGGTTGATAGGGTCAATGGGACATCCATATTCTGGTAATTATCGTTGGGTTCCGACTTCTACTTTGATTCTTTGTAAATTTATCTGACTTTAATTATGTGGTATTCATTTCTTGTAATGTATATGGATCGTGGTTGTTTACTCCAATCCTTATGCTCATCATTTTATTTATAGAATTTTTACTATGATTTTTCTATCACACGACATAAAGATTTTTGTTTATATATAGGTTTTAGGTATATGAGCACTCTCGGTTATTTATATTTTGTATACTCCAACGTCTAATATATTACGTGTGCATGGAATCATTCTCGTCTCATACACACAAGAGATAAGTGATTGTTTGCATTTATGGGTGGGTATATATATTAACAGTATACTTGTTAATTTCCACTTGAATGCTTCTAAACATTAGATTAGTTATTTTAAATCCATAGTGCAAAGTTGTGCACGGTCGTGCATGGGCCGACACTGCCAGTGCAAGATTTGGCATGAGAGTGCGCATCTAGGGATTTGCTCGGAAAATGCTGAAATTCCATACAACGCTTGATTTTCTTCCGAGCAAGGCCGTTTATCCTACAAATTCACAAAAACAATAATTAGGACTATTTGTGAATGAATTTGCATGTTATTAACGTTAAAACCGAGGGAATTTGAGTCGAATAATATGTATAATTTGACGTATATCAAACATCCCCACACTTGAACTTTGCTTGTCCTCAAGCAAACAATGAACCTTAATGGTGAAACAAATTTCCAAAAATCAACTTGTAAGCAACGATGAATTAATAATCAAAAACTTAGACTGTTTTTCAAAGGTTTAACAAAATTGAAATTTTAAGCAAGAAAATAAAATCAACATTATCAACAAGAATTTATAAACAAGAGGATTCACTAACATGTTACACCCTATATTTCTCACAATGTTCACACATACTCGGTTTATTTCGTATTCATACATGTAATGTGTATGTATAGAACACTCAATTGCCAAGACAATGGATCAACAAATATGATATTTGTAATAAAAATCAACTCTAAATCAATTAGCAAAAACAAAACTTAATTTAATCCAAAGGCCTTTTATTAGGTTGTGTTTGGTTTGGAGGATGGTTGGGGATAGAAGGATTGAGATAAGGGAAATCCGTTGGCTAAGAATTTGCAAGCAAAATATATACTAAAAAGCCTTTTTGGCTTAAACGAGAATTTTTTTTTTGACTTATATACATCAACAAGCAAACATTGTGTTGCTTAATTATTTGTTTCACAAGAACTACTAAAAGGAAATATAACTCCTTGCCAACTTTGAAATTGGATTTCAATAAAAGAAATGGGTTGATGGAGAAAGTGGTGATGAGGGTTTGTTTGAATGCCTTGATTAAATACAACTTTGTTCAAGCTTATGACTATGGAGATGTTTACTTTAAACAAATATTAATTTGAATGAAACATCCGGCACACTCAATCCATAAAATATGCAATGACTACTAATGCTCAAGGTTTCAAATGCTCACAAAAAATGGAAGGAATGGGTAAAAATATAGGATATAACTTGTAGTTCCTCCTTTTGTTTAATCACAAATGATGATAACAAAAAATTTTATTTCACTTGTTAAAATTTCCAAATTAAGATACCCTTTATCAAAACAAGCCTCGTTTTAATTATCAAAAACTTGTTTGCTTAACTTGTTGATTAAAAAAAAAAATTTATTGCACCACAAACAATAAAAGGTTCTTTGCAAAAATGCTTATTGATCTTGGACAAACAAAGTTATATCAACAATAAACGTATACCCCGAAAGTAAACCCCTCCCCACACTTGAATTGCACAATGTCCCTATTGTGAAACAAAAACATGCGAAAAATAAGAGTGATCCTGCACGAGCGTGAAAAGGAATAAGACTTCCCTACGGGTCTTTGGAGAGACCGGTGTGTAAAATCGGCATGAGCCTTGCAACGGTAAGGGCATTCCGTGTACCTGCACTGAAAATCATCTACAAAACAAAGCTGATAGTAACAACTCACAACAACCACGGGACCAAAACCAAAGCACCAGATCCATCAATCCATAAAACAACCAACCAAAAAATATTGTTTACAACCCAAATAAAAAATAAAAACTACACTAAACAGAGTTAATACGTACAACAAAATGTATAACTCTCAAAAATATAGATAACCACCAGACTAAGCTAAACTGCGGAGGAGGGAGGACATCAGACTAGTCCTCCTCATCATCATGCGGTCCCGAACCGCTCGCTTCTCCATCATGACCTCCCCTGGAACTTTTCTGCGCACCACCTGAAGAATAGCCATAGTCAAATCGTGGTGGCTCAGAAACATCGAACTGATGAAAAGCCGCAGCCGACTGATGAGACGCAAAAAGCCACTCAAAGCTCCGTCTCTGGTCGTCCTGTATCTGATGCAGCAATTCATACTGCCTGGTCTGCTCAGTCTGAAGATTATCTATACGCTGATTAAATCTTTGCTGCTCAGCGTGCAGCTCCTCCTGGGACACCTGCAATCCCGAAAACCTGTGCCACAAGTCCAGATTGGACGGGGGGTCCGGACCATGAGTGGGTGCAAAGTCCAAAAACTCATCATTGGGGGGATACCCGTAGTCAAAACCCCCAAGTCCCATACCATGTGGCCCCCCTCCTTCGGGGCCCCTCTCCTCCTCGTGTTCCTCTTCCTCCTCCTCTTCTTCATTCTCCTCAGGGACTGGATCCCAGATCCGACCATCCCGACCCTTCAACCGCATCCCGACTGGCGTCTGCTCCACTATCTTCATGTAACGAAGAGTTCGCATATCAAGCGGGGATGTATCACATACATGAGTGAAGCCGACGATGTTCTCTTCGGTCAGAAGCCCGAACGAGTCAGCTACCTGTGTGATGTAAGCACACCTGCCACACCCCGGGCCGGCGGGGTTGGATCGGAGTCCCCGTCGGGCGGAAGGTTCCCGGGACGCGATATCGGGTGTGATAATCGTGATGATCAGATTGTTTACATAGCATCAACATTGAGAATAACTAAAGCATAACATAGCATAAATCTAAAGTTTACAATAGTCAAGATACAATGTCAACAAACATATGCCTCTCAAAAGTACTAGGTCTTCTATTTGGCATCCTAGTATGCAATCCTGATGCCTTTGCTTAATCCTGTGCCTTACCTGAGAAAGCATGTAAGAAAACAAAGTCAACACAATGGTTGGTGAGTTCATGTAGTTTGTAAGTTTAAATAGTTTTAGTAACCGTATAGTTTTCCCATCGTAGTTTATACACCTGTGTTTGTAAGTTTAAATAGCTTTAGCAAATCCCCTGTAGGTAAAACCTTAACCTTATTAACTCCACTTGTAATATCCAAATCGGTATGCTTATATATAGGGAATCCTGAAAGGGTCAAGCCCAGACGCTATCCCACCACATACTAATAAGCATATGACACTGTTATTAATAATAATTAAGCCTTTTACCTACCCATCCGTATAGTTTCCCCAAATCACCGATAGTATACTCGAGTGTAGTCTGATAGATACCGGTATGAACAACCAGATGCCCAAAGGAATCCATTGTCAATCCAAACCGGCCCCAGGTGTGATTAGCAACTCAGGGGGAGATAGAGGGTTTCCAGGTCGACACAAAGTCAACTAAGGATCACCATATCGTCCTAGTTACTGCTAACCCAGGTAAATAGATGTGGGAAACACTGCATGGTAAGCACTGAGAGGCCATCAGTCCATTTCCTCGATAAGACTGTGAAGAACACATGAAGGCAAGCACTGAGAGACCAACTATTGTTCTTCAAGTCCCGGCTAGGAGAACACCTGAAGGCAAGCACTGAGAGACCAACTATTGTTCTTCCGTAGCCTATAGTTTTAGCATACAAAGAGTCCAGCATTTACGTAACTTGTGCACAAGAACTAGCTTTACAACCGGTAAGGCAAGCACTGAGAGGCCAAACCGTTGTTTGAGCATGGCAATCATATAGCATTCAAGAGTTTATAGTATCCATAGATTCAAGTATCCAAAGTGTATGTATGTAGGTATGCACTAGTATCCCCATAGCCTTATAGATTCATTAGCATTTAGCGTTTACATTAGTTTCTAGCATAAACCCATAGCATCAACAAGTAGCATAGTCTCATAGCATTAGTATTAAGCATAACCCGTAGTGTTAGCATTTAGTTTCACCAATAGTCTTAGTGGTTAGCATGGCTCATAGCATTAGTATCCACAATAGCATTTTCAGATAGTAAATACCCTTAGCACTTGGTATTAATACATAGTTTTAGTATTAGCAAATAGCTTATGCCTTTAGCACTTGGCATAATCAAATAGCATTTAGTTTAGATAGAGTCTTATGCCTTTAGCACTTGGCATAATCAAATAGCATTTAGTTTAGATAGAGTCTTATGCCTTTAGCACTTGGCATAATCAAATAGCATTTAGTTTAAATAGAGTATTATGCCTTTAGCACTTGGCATAATCAAATAGCATTTAGTTTAAATAGAGTATTATGCCTTTAGCACTTGGCATAATCAAATAGCATTTAGTTTAGATAGAGTCTTATGCCTTTAGCACTTGGCATAATCAAATAGCATTTAGTTTAAATAGAGTATTATGCCTATAGCACTTGGCATAATCAAATAGCCTTTAGTTTAAATAGAGTCTTATGCCTTTAGCACTTGGCATAATCCGTAGTATAAAAGCATTTTGTTACTTAAAACATTTGTTTTAAAATGAATAACATGCTTCTCAGTCCCGAGTTAAAAACCAAAAATAGTTTGAAAAGGGACAATGAACTCACCTTGCAGTTGTGGTAGTTGACTTAGCCTACAATCAGAAATGCACGCGCTCTTTGTTGTAATTGATATTGTTTTCACGATCCTGTATTGATTTCACGATGTTTATAACTTGTAAATGTGAGTTGTAGTCATTTTATGTGAGTGTATGAGTTAGCCATAAGATTTGGCTAACATTCGTAAGTCCCGGTCGTTGTTCGGCCCTCGTTATCTGTTTTTGTGTTAAATTTTGTTTCGATCTCCATGTTGTGTATTTTTTTTTTGTTAAACATTCTAGTTTATGAACCCATATTAGACTTTAGATCATAGTTTAACAATCTTTAGCATATTGTATAGGAGTTTGCATGTTATTCTTAGCTAATGTTAAATGAAAGAGTTACATTAGCTCGTTAATCATGTGGGCCAAACAACTTGGGCCGAACCTAGATCGTGGGCCAAATGTATGTACATAGGTCACAAAGCTTGTTATGGATCAAATGCGTGAGATTTGACCGAAGTAAAGTGGGATGGCCAACTAGTTTATGTAGCCACTCTGTTGGGCCGAATCAATAGCATTGGGCCGAATGTATTTGGTTTGATTCAGTTAGTTGTTGGGCCATGGGAGGATGTTGGGCCGGTATAGAGCGCTTGAACTGATTGGGCTGATTCAAGTATGTTATGGGCCTAATAATTGAGTATACCATTTAAAGTGTTGTTGGGCCTGGGTGATATGACCCATATACTGTTGGGCTGAATATTATAGGTTATTTAGGGTGTCAAAACTCAATCAATCTATTAGGTCGGACAACCCAACGATCAAGTCATGAGACTGCAACAGGCCTTGGGCCAAGTCATTCGCTTAGGCCGGAAATCAAATGGCCTTGGGCCCACACACAAACTGTTGGGTCGTAGGGTATTTGTTGGCCCAAACGAATTCTATAGTTTAGATGATGCTACTTCCAACCGATTGGACCACGTTGGGTCAACCCAAGACATTCGGCCTTAGCTATAGGCTATTGGGCTGAATCCGTTTGTTGTTGGGCTACCCCCTACAAGATGCTACTGGACCAGATTAAAAGTCAATTAAAATCATCAAGATCAAACAGCCTGTTGGCTGAATGAAGCTGGTCCATAGATAAACCTCTAGTGAATAGCTAGTCACATGGCCTTCGGCCAAATGTGACTTAACCTGAGCGAATGGAACCCATCGAATAGGTGTAGCTGAATCAAGGGAGAGCCGACCGAATGAAGAGTTAACCCGTATGTAGGTGGTCGAATGAGAGGTGCCGAATCGGGAGGGCTCGAATGAAGTGTGCAGGTCGAATGAGTGGTGGGTTAGAGCGAATAGGAGTTGGTCGAATGGAGTATGTTTGGTCGAATGACTACAAGCGAATGAACCAGTGGCGACTGAGGTTGGCCGACCGAAGGAGAGGGGGTCGAATGGAGAGGTTAGGCCGTATGAAGGCCGAATGAGGTGATGGCCGAAAGTCCCAGCGAATGTAGGGTGTAGGTCATTCGGCCGCAGGGGGGTGAGGGCTCATTCGATGAGCTGGTTAGAGCCATTCGACCAGGCAAGGCCGAACTCCAATCTCCCCTCTCTTGACCTCAAGATCTTCCCATGATGTTCTAGTGGGTTTTCGTAGGGATTTTCAGGTGTAGAACTCAAAGAGAAGGGTTGCAACAACGATTTAGGTTGTGTTCGAACAAGGGTGCCGAAAACCCTAGTTTTCGTAGTTTTTACAGCCGTTTACCTTGATTTTTGGTGGGTTTCTCTCTAGATCTGTTGTACTTTCGTGTAGAGGATGATGAGAGCTTCGTGTGGGATCAAGAATGGCTTGATTTCGTTGAGTTTTGAGCAAGTTATGAGCTTTGGAAGCTCAAAAATGGTGGTAGAAGCTTGAATCCGGAAATTAGGGTTTAGAGGAAGAAGGAGATGGGAAAAATGAGTTAAATGGGCTCATTCAAGGTATTTATACCTCGGGTGAGTTCAGGTTCGTTTTCGTTGCTCGGTTCGCGTTTTCGTCGCGTATCCGGTTCGTAACGCGCGCGTTTATGGTTTTTAAATAAAAGAACTTATATTAATGACTTGTATGTTATTTATTTTTTAAAATTTAATTTAAATATTATCGTATTAAGTTATTTGTCGTAATTTAACATTTTTAAGCGTTCATTAAATTTATTTAACGAATTTCGTACTTTTACGCGTTTATTTAACATGTTTGCGATTTCTCAAAACAGTAACATTTAATTTATTAAATGATGAGTTTCAAAATTGTAAAATAAGAAATATCTTATTTCTTTGAATTTATGATCGTTCGTGACTTTTATCGTTTTCGTTTTCGTTTCGTCAGAACGCGTCACCATCGCGCGTATTCGTTCGAATCGTCATTCGAACGAACACGACGATGGTTTTGCTTTCCGACTTTTGTTTTCTACTTTTCAGTTATTATTTCAGAACGTTAAACTATCAGAATCATTCGTACAGATCGTCACCTATACGAATAACTCATCGGTTTAGCATTCCGTAATACAACCGTTATCGTTTCGTTTTGTTTAACCTCGCATACGTTTACACATCAATAAGTATCAGTTTCACTGTTCCCTGTTGTCTGATGTGTTTCTGACTGTTAAACTGTTACGTTTAATCAGAATTCAGAAACAATAGCATAATAGTTTACTGTTTAGTATTACGTATCTGACCGTACAACCGTAGTTTGCATAGTTTATACCTGAGTTACTGTGCCGTCACTGTTCCGTTCACTGTTCCGGCGACGTTTCCGGCACAGTTGTTACAGTCTCCCCTTGTTAGAGAAATTTCGTCCCGAAATTTAAGCATTGCTATCGGGTACGGCTTCCTCTGTGAACAGTTGGGGATATTTGTTTCTTATGTGGTCTTCGCGTTCCCAAGTAAACTCGGGTCCGCGCCTTGAGTTCCAACGCACTTTGACAATAGGAATACGACTTCGCCTTAGTTGTTTAACCTTGCGATCCATGATTTCTAACGGTTCCTCAACAAAACGTAAGTGTTCATCCAATTGAATTTCTTCAATCGGTATGATAAGCGTTTCATCAGCAAGACATTTCTTCAAGTTGGAGACGTGAAACACGTCGTGTACACCATTAAGTTCATCCGGTAAGCTTAGTCTGTATGCTACAGGACCAATTCGTTCGATGATTTCGAACGGTCCCACATATCGTGGTGTTAATTTGCCTTTCTTTGCGAATCGAACTACGCCCTTCCATGGGGAAACCTTCAACATGACCCGGTCTCCCACTTGGAATTCCAACGGCTTACGCCGTTTATCGGCATAGCTCTTTTGTCTACTTCGTTTCGCCTGTAACCTTTGTTGTATCTGAGCAATCTTATCTGTAGTCTCTTGTATCAGTTCTGGCCCTGTGATTCGATTATCTCCCACTTCAGACCAACAGATCGGTGTTCGACACTTTCGGCCATAAAGAGCCTCAAATGGGGCACAACCGATGCTGCTATGATACTGTTGTTGTAGGAAAATTCGATTAGTGGCAAGTGAGAATCCCAATTACCACCGAAGTCTAGAACACAAGTTCTCAGCATATCCTCTAGGGTCTGAATAGTATGCTTGCTTTGACCATCCATTTGTGGATGATAAGTTGTACTCAAGTTTAATTGTGTCCCCAGAGATTTCTGCAATGATTGCCAGAACCTTGATGTGAATCTGCTATCGCGATCTGAGATGATAGACAATGGCACAACGTGGCGTACCACTATCTCGTCGATGTAAAGCTTCGCTAGTTTATCCATCGTATACGTTTCTCGCATCGGCAAGAAATGGGCAGACTTGGTTAATCGATCAACGCTAACCCAAATAGTGTCATGTCCACTGGAAGTGCGGGGGAGCTTGGTAACAAAGTCCATAGCTATTTGTTCCCACTTCCTTAGTGGAATTTCAGGCTGTTCCCGTAAACCTGAAGGTTTCTGGTGTTCTGCCTTCACTTTAGCACACGTAAGACATCGACCAACATATTCGGCTATGTCTTTCTTCATACCTGGCCACCAATAAGATGCACGTAAATCTTGATACATTTTATCAGCACCAGGATGCACAGAGTACTTGGTCTTATGCGCTTCATCAAAAATCAGCTTCCTTAACTCATCTACTGCAGGAATCCATACACGATCCTCGAAGTAAATAAGTCCATCAGATTTAGTTTCCAAATGTTTTTCTGCTCCACAATCGAGTTCCTTCTTCAGATTTTCACGTTCAACGACTTCCTGTTGTGCTTGTATAATCCTGTTGTGTAAGCTTGTCTGCACAGTCATTCCCATTGCTCTAACGCGCAAGGGTTTGACTCGTTTCTTCCGGCTCAAGGCATCAGCAACAACTTTTGCCTTGCCCGGATGGTACTTGATGACACAGTCATAGTCATTCACAAACTCAACCCAACGTCGTTGCCGTATATTGAGTTCCTTCTGATCGAATATATGTTGCAGACTTTCGTGGTCTATCCTCTAAGTCCCATCATGTTTAGTTCTATGTTCTTTATACCATCTGGTCCCACGTATAATAAGTCTTTTCTGTTGACTTATTCTTCATGAGTTAGATGTATCTGGTTTTCGTCTACCGGCGTCGTTTCCTTACGTGTGAGTCGCCAAGTATTGCCTCAGAGTTTTGCTAGTTTTATTGCTCATGGTTGTCTTATTGTTATGGCTTGCTTATTCTCTGTATGACTCTAACACCTTATTGTTCAAACTAACTGATGCTATGAGTACCAATTGTTACACGACCTTAGTGTTAGCTATGGTCTCCTACGTGTGTTATGTGCATTAACCAAGGATCCTTTCCTTAACATCCTAAAACTGAAGTTCTCCAGATTAAGTAACTCGAGTGCTATAAGGTCTAGACGAAAAATGACAGCTTACACACTAGTTTTTAGCATTTTGACTTCCTACAGCTTTTAGTGTTCTAAATAGATAAAGTCCACCTTCTGGTTACAGTAGTTAAACTATAATCCAGAAATTCCCTATCTTTTACTTAGTCGTTTAATGTTTATTCGACCTAAGAATTTCTTAGGTTACTATTCCGATTGTCTTATCGGCACCGAGTTTGTTTACAGTTACCTGAGATTTATTGTTTCTAAAATCACAACAGTTCATGCATTTCTGGTTTATACATCATTAAATAATTCATTGTAACTTAATGAAGTTTGCATACCTATGGAGTCATCGGACTCCGTGTGATCTCCAGGAGCTGGTAAGGCAAGTAATTCCTCTGTGATTACTGGGTCAACTGGAGGCATCCTCCTAGGGCAGTCCCTCGCGAAATGTCCAAGCATTCCGCACGTATAGCAGTGGTGGTTATGTTGAGAGGGAGTAGAGGTACTTGCTCTTTGTTCTTGTTTCCTGGTGGAAATAAACCGACACTGTTGAATCCAGTGTCCGTATTTCCCACAGTTCAGGCAGTGTTTGCAAGGTTTCTCTTTACTATGGTGATATCCACATTCGTCACATTCAGGGTGCTTACCAACATATTGAGGGGGAATGTAGGCTACAGATGACCTACATTGTTGCACCCAGTGACCCGTCTTCCCACAGCGTGTGCATTGCACACATGGGAGTTCAGCTCGATGATAATTACGACAAACTGGGCAGTGAGGGGTTTTTCCCTCGTATTGCACACTCACTCTTGTAGTCGGATAAGGCAGGATTTGCCTGATGGGTGTAGCGTCAGTGTAGTTCACAGTTCTCTTTCGTCTTTTTGCAGCACGACGTTTGGGTTTGTTGCTGGTTTCTCCTGTCTCTGGTTCCTCCTTCTTTTCAGAAGGTAGTGGGAAGTTCCGAGTAAACTCCTCACTGTTCCTGATCCGGTTGATAATTCCAGGAAGAACCGACATCAACTCTTCAGTAATCAGAGTTGCGAGGGCATCGACTGTTGGACCCATCTCCTGTGAAGGTAGAGATGGTGATGGTTGTCTTCTTGGTGACATTCTGATCGAAACCAATAGGACATCGGTTAGTGCAATGATCGAATGCAGAAGACATAATGCAAGTATATCCCTAATTCCTATGTTCTCTACATGAAGGGTCCCTAAGTTATAGTCTAGGTCAAACCGTTTAAGTAAATGACCTATTATTCTCTATAACCTTGAGCTCTGATACCAATCTGTCACACCCCGGGCCGGCGGGGTTGGATCGGAGTCCCCGTCGGGCGGAAGGTTCCCGGGACGCGATATCGGGTGTGATAATCGTGATGATCAGATTGTTTACATAGCATCAACATTGAGAATAACTAAAGCATAACATAGCATAAATCTAAAGTTTACAATAGTCAAGATACAATGTCAACAAACATATGCCTCTCAAAAGTACTAGGTCTTCTATTTGGCATCCTAGTATGCAATCCTGATGCCTTTGCTTAATCCTGTGCCTTACCTGAGAAAGCATGTAAGAAAACAAAGTCAACACAATGGTTGGTGAGTTCATGTAGTTTGTAAGTTTAAATAGTTTTAGTATCCGTATAGTTTTCCCATCGTAGTTTATACACCTGTGTTTGTAAGTTTAAATAGCTTTAGCAAATCCCCTGTAGGTAAAACCTTAACCTTATTAACTCCACTTGTAATATCCAAATCGGTATGCTTATATATAGGGAATCCTGAAAGGGTCAAGCCCAGACGCTATCCCACCACATACTAATAAGCATATGACACTGTTATTAATAATAATTAAGCCTTTTACCTACCCATCCGTATAGTTTCCCCAAATCACCGATAGTATACTCGAGTGTAGTCTGATAGATACCGGTATGAACAACCAGATGCCCAAAGGAATCCATTGTCAATCCAAACCGGCCCCAGGTGTGATTAGCAACTCAGGGGGAGATAGAGGGTTTCCAGGTCGACACAAAGTCAACTAAGGATCACCATATCGTCCTAGTTACTGCTAACCCAGGTAAATAGATGTGGGAAACACTGCATGGCAAGCACTGAGAGGCCATCAGTCCATTTCCTCGATAAGACTGTGAAGAACACATGAAGGCAAGCACTGAGAGACCAACTATTGTTCTTCAAGTCCCGGCTAGGAGAACACCTGAAGGCAAGCACTGAGAGACCAACTATTGTTCTTCCGTAGCCTATAGTTTTAGCATACAAAGAGTCCAGCATTTACGTAACTTGTGCACAAGAACTAGCTTTACAACCGGTAAGGCAAGCACTGAGAGGCCAAACCGTTGTTTGAGCATGGCAATCATATAGCATTCAAGAGTTTATAGTATCCATAGATTCAAGTATCCAAAGTGTATGTATGTAGGTATGCACTAGTATCCCCATAGCCTTATAGATTCATTAGCATTTAGCGTTTACATTAGTTTCTAGCATAAACCCATAGCATCAACAAGTAGCATAGTCTCATAGCATTAGTATTAAGCATAACCCGTAGTGTTAGCATTTAGTTTCACCAATAGTCTTAGTGGTTAGCATGGCTCATAGCATTAGTATCCACAATAGCATTTTCAGATAGTAAATACCCTTAGCACTTGGTATTAATACATAGTTTTAGTATTAGCAAATAGCTTATGCCTTTAGCACTTGGCATAATCAAATAGCATTTAGTTTAGATAGAGTCTTATGCCTTTAGCACTTGGCATAATCAAATAGCATTTAGTTTAGATAGAGTCTTATGCCTTTAGCACTTGGCATAATCAAATAGCATTTAGTTTAAATAGAGTATTATGCCTTTAGCACTTGGCATAATCAAATATCATTTAGTTTAAATAGAGTATTATGCCTTTAGCACTTGGCATAATCAAATAGCATTTAGTTTAGATAGAGTCTTATGCCTTTAGCACTTGGCATAATCAAATAGCATTTAGTTTAAATAGAGTATTATGCCTATAGCACTTGGCATAATCAAATAGCCTTTAGTTTAAATAGAGTCTTATGCCTTTAGCACTTGGCATAATCCGTAGTATAAAAGCATTTTGTTACTTAAAACATTTGTTTTAAAATGAATAACATGCTTCTCAGTCCCGAGTTAAAAACCAAAAATAGTTTGAAAAGGGACAATGAACTCACCTTGCAGTTGTGGTAGTTGACTTAGCCTACAATCAGAAATGCACGCGCTCTTTGTTGTAATTGATATTGTTTTCACGATCCTGTATTGATTTCACGATGTTTATAACTTGTAAATGTGAGTTGTAGTCATTTTATGTGAGTGTATGAGTTAGCCATAAGATTTGGCTAACATTCGTAAGTCCCGGTCGTTGTTCGGCCCTCGTTATCTGTTTTTGTGTTAAATTTTGTTTCGATCTCCATGTTGTGTATTTTTTTTTGTTAAACATTCTAGTTTATGAACCCATATTAGACTTTAGATCATAGTTTAACAATCTTTAGCATATTGTATAGGAGTTTGCATGTTATTCTTAGCTAATGTTAAATGAAAGAGTTACATTAGCTCGTTAATCATGTGGGCCAAACAACTTGGGCCGAACCTAGATCGTGGGCCAAATGTATGTACATAGGTCACAAAGCTTGTTATGGATCAAATGCGTGAGATTTGACCGAAGTAAAGTGGGATGGCCAACTAGTTTATGTAGCCACTCTGTTGGGCCGAATCAATAGCATTGGGCCGAATGTATTTGGTTTGATTCAGTTAGTTGTTGGGCCATGGGAGGATGTTGGGCCGGTATAGAGCGCTTGAACTGATTGGGCTGATTCAAGTATGTTATGGGCCTAATAATTGAGTATACCATTTAAAGTGTTGTTGGGCCTGGGTGATATGACCCATATACTGTTGGGCTGAATATTATAGGTTATTTAGGGTGTCAAAACTCAATCAATCTATTAGGTCGGACAACCCAACGATCAAGTCATGAGACTGCAACAGGCCTTGGGCCAAGTCATTCGCTTAGGCCGGAAATCAAATGGCCTTGGGCCCACACACAAACTGTTGGGTCGTAGGGTATTTGTTGGGCCCAAACGAATTCTATAGTTTAGATGATGCTACTTCCAACCGATTGGACCACGTTGGGTCAACCCAAGACATTCGGCCTTAGCTATAGGCTATTGGGCTGAATCCGTTTGTTGTTGGGCTACCCCCTACAAGATGCTACTGGACCAGATTAAAAGTCAATTAAAATCATCAAGATCAAACAGCCTGTTGGCTGAATGAAGCTGGTCCATAGATAAACCTCTAGTGAATAGCTAGTCACATGGCCTTCGGCCAAATGTGACTTAACCTGAGCGAATGGAACCCATCGAATAGGTGTAGCTGAATCAAGGGAGAGCCGACCGAATGAAGAGTTAACCCGTATGTAGGTGGTCGAATGAGAGGTGCCGAATCGGGAGGGCTCGAATGAAGTGTGCAGGTCGAATGAGTGGTGGGTTAGAGCGAATAGGAGTTGGTCGAATGGAGTATGTTTGGTCGAATGACTACAAGCGAATGAACCAGTGGCGACTGAGGTTGGCCGACCGAAGGAGAGGGGGTCGAATGGAGAGGTTAGGCCGTATGAAGGCCGAATGAGGTGATGGCCGAAAGTCCCAGCGAATGTAGGGTGTAGGTCATTCGGCCGCAGGGGGGTGAGGGCTCATTCGATGAGCTGGTTAGAGCCATTCGACCAGGCAAGGCCGAACTCCAATCTCCCCTCTCTTGACCTCAAGATCTTCCCATGATGTTCTAGTGGGTTTTCGTAGGGATTTTCAGGTGTAGAACTCAAAGAGAAGGGTTGCAACAACGATTTAGGTTGTGTTCGAACAAGGGTGCCGAAAACCCTAGTTTTCGTAGTTTTTACAGCCGTTTACCTTGATTTTTGGTGGGTTTCTCTCTAGATCTGTTGTACTTTCGTGTAGAGGATGATGAGAGCTTCGTGTGGGATCAAGAATGGCTTGATTTCGTTGAGTTTTGAGCAAGTTATGAGCTTTGGAAGCTCAAAAATGGTGGTAGAAGCTTGAATCCGGAAATTAGGGTTTAGAGGAAGAAGGAGATGGGAAAAATGAGTTAAATGGGCTCATTCAAGGTATTTATACCTCGGGTGAGTTCAGGTTCGTTTTCGTTGCTCGGTTCGCGTTTTCGTCGCGTATCCGGTTCGTAACGCGCGCGTTTATGGTTTTTAAATAAAAGAACTTATATTAATGACTTGTATGTTATTTATTTTTTAAAATTTAATTTAAATATTATCGTATTAAGTTATTTGTCGTAATTTAACATTTTTAAGCGTTCATTAAATTTATTTAACGAATTTCGTACTTTTACGCGTTTATTTAACATGTTTGCGATTTCTCAAAACAGTAACATTTAATTTATTAAATGATGAGTTTCAAAATTGTAAAATAAGAAATATCTTATTTCTTTGAATTTATGATCGTTCGTGACTTTTATCGTTTTCGTTTTCGTTTCGTCAGAACGCGTCACCATCGCGCGTATTCGTTCGAATCGTCATTCGAACGAACACGACGATGGTTTTGCTTTCCGACTTTTGTTTTCTACTTTTCAGTTATTATTTCAGAACGTTAAACTATCAGAATCATTCGTACAGATCGTCACCTATACGAATAACTCATCGGTTTAGCATTCCGTAATACAACCGTTATCGTTTCGTTTTGTTTAACCTCGCATACGTTTACACATCAATAAGTATCAGTTTCACTGTTCCCTGTTGTCTGATGTGTTTCTGACTGTTAAACTGTTACGTTTAATCAGAATTCAGAAACAATAGCATAATAGTTTACTGTTTAGTATTACGTATCTGACCGTACAACCGTAGTTTGCATAGTTTATACCTGAGTTACTGTGCCGTCACTGTTCCGTTCACTGTTCCGGCGACGTTTCCGGCACAGTTGTTACAACACCGCAAATGTGGCTAGACGCCAGTTTTCCTGAAATGGTCGTGAGAAAATAGGCTAAGCAATGGGCAATATTGCAATGGATGCCCCTAATCAAGCAGTAGA
The DNA here is from genome assembly GCA_009363875.1 of Mikania micrantha. Taxonomy (NCBI): domain Eukaryota; kingdom Viridiplantae; phylum Streptophyta; class Magnoliopsida; order Asterales; family Asteraceae; genus Mikania; species Mikania micrantha. Next base: position 51,986,554 of record CM018686.1, read on the forward strand.
GATAAAACAAATCTCTAGTGGGCACATTGCCCAAGCTGTCGCCTCGCTGCATAATGGTGCTGACCAGGATCCGATGAATGAACCTATAAAGTTGGTCTCGTAGTTTTGTAGCCTTAGCTCTTCTGGGATCATATACCCCCTCAGCAACCTCGGCCCAAAACGTGGCCTTCTCAATTTCATCCTCGAAATCATGCAGTCCATCAAAAACTTCCGAATCAAGTTCCCCCTCCGCGTACAAACCCATCCTAGTCGCGAACTGCGCGACTGATAATCTCCTCCATTTCCCCCCCAAACGGAAGGTCAACCCAAAACGTTTCCGGTAAACGTTCTGTGAGGGGAAACTAAAGGAGTATGAGGCAAAGAACTCCATTAGCAGCTCGCGATATTGCGGACGGTTGATGTAGAACAGGCGAGACCATTATTCAGATATTAGTGGCTGTAGTCTTGTTTGTTGATTGAGGTTGACCACTAAGTCCCAACTAAGATACTTCATAGGCTCGATTTGGCACCGACGCCCCCACAGAGAGTGTAACATGGGAATACATGGGGCATCGCGCTCGTCGTTCGGATCAAATCGTAGGAAAGGGTGATCCATCTGTTCAAGAAAATTCCTAAAAAAATTAGATTTCGAGAACGAAAAGAAACAGAAACAAAATCGAACGAAACAGGAAAAAGCTGGGCTGATCTGGACATATGCACGGTCGTGCAGAAACTTGCACGGCCGTGCCAACCCAAAATGAAGCTAGCACAGGCAGTGTAGGGCTGGCACAGCCAAGGCGCACGGTCGTGCGTGTCTAAGGCACGGTCGTGCTGTCGCACCACGAGAAATCCCGTCCCTTCCTGGGGCGCGAGCATCAACAGATTGTCAGGATCGCAGTCTCCGGTCACACAACAAGCGAGACCTACATGTCTGGTTGCGTACGTACATCCAATAACTTGGATAAAACAGTTTTGTAAAATCAGAGTTGCGGAAGTTTGATAACATCAAGCAGATAAAGTTCATAAATTTCGGAAGCGTTAATTAAATAGTTTTCAAAATGATAAGTAACAACAGTTGCGGGAGCGATTAAAGATGTTTAAGATGTCATAACATAACAAATGATAGTAAATGTTTAAGAGCCTAAGACACATATGTAGATGCATGGACTCCATCCTAGCATCCTAGATTCCTTGTGCGCGTGCCTTAGTTACCTGAGAAAACATGCGAGTAAAAGGGTCAACACAAAGGTTGGTGAGAGCACAGGTTTGAATCAGCAGTAACATCAAAATGTTTAAAGTAGTTGTTTGTAGTTTTATATATCATATGCGGGTTCGAAACCGAAGCTAACATGCTGCCTCCCGCCATATCCATCCAACAAGATATGGCAATGTTTATTGGTCAATTATGCACTGTTCCAACCTCCAGTCGGGGTGTCCATACGGCGCACAACAGTGGGGCTTGTCAGGCCCAAATAGTACTATTCAGAATTACCACGCTAAGCGCTACGCGCTATTAACGGTTCGAGATGTGTTTAATGAGGACTTATCAGTTTTGTGGATGAGTGCCACACATATGTATATACGATATTAGCATGTACAAATGAAACCAAAAGTATGTATGTTGATCAAAATCAGTTGTATGCAATGTTTTCTCCCCCAAAGGTAGAAAATGTAAAAAGGGGCCGTGAACTCACCTGATGAAGCAGTTCCGGTTTATGTGATGTTCGCGACTGCGAAAGCTAGCAGTCCTGCTAGTAAGCACCTATGATCATATAGGTGTAAGTATGTGTTTTGTGATGCGTTGTATTCCATACAACTCCAAGTGTCGGTGTGCTCAACCGAGTATGTGTGTGTTGATTTGTGTTGACTCGACGAATCGTTGGTGACACGATTGTTGTGTCTATGTGCCTTGATGCGCATAAGACACCAAATGCATCCTATGACTCTAATCACGTAAGTTTCCATTTTTAGAAAGTTTCCAATTTAGGAAAGTGTGGTTATGAAATTCCATTTCATAAAACTAATAGCTCTAGTATGTTTGTAAAAACACGTTTATACACTTAAAAACATCGTTTGCGCATAAACCACCATTTATGCCGTTTTGCCCAAATAAAGTTTCCTAAAATAGTAAGTACTTGTTTAAAAGCTCGTTTTCACAAATTAAGGTTTCCAAATATGTTAGGAATCATTTCTAAACATGTTTCAATAATCAAAGTTCATCAAAACTCTTTAAAACATCAAAAGCCCTCTTTTGATTTATAAAAGTTTCCATTTTTAGTAAGTTTCTATAAAACCAAGTTTTTGACAAAATCAAATATCCCAATGTGTTTCTAAACACTTCAATACACATTTAACAATATCTAGACATGTATAACATGTCTAGATCATCACAAATCGAAGACTTGCAACATAAAAGTTTCCTTTTATGGCAAGTGCACCAAAACATTATCAAATCAACCAATGACTAAACCAAAACTCAAATCTAACATCTTAGACTTCAAAATCAGTAGATCTAACTCATCTAATACATCAAATCACCAACACATTCTAGCACAATAACCAAACGGAGTTGCATGTGGGTTTTTACCCATTGCATGTGCGATCTAACTATATATAAACACAAGAAACTACCTTAGAAGCTTAAATCCGTGGTTGAACAGATTCTGGAATCCAAATGGTGGCTGATGATGAGCTCCTAGCTTGTAGATGGCTTCCAAGAACTCTCCTTGAGCTTCAATAGCTTCAAATCACTCCAAGGTTGCAAGGAAGAGCTTCAATAATGCTTCTAGGGGGTATGGATGGTGGTTCCAGTAAGCTTTGGTCGAGTATAAAGTGTAAGAGCTCGGAGAAATGAAAGAGAAACGAATGGGAATGAGTTGGAGTTGTTTATAAAGAAATTTTGATCTGCATGGCCTTCGCGTACCGCGGAGGCCGATCAAAATCTTCTATCGCGTACCGCGATGAAATTCGGGAGTCTCGACTCCCGGTTTGCTTCGCGTACCGCGAAGAACTTCGCTGAGGGACTTGTCGCGTACCGCGACGGGTCCATCTCCTTGTTTTTCGATTTCGATGATACGATTTTGCTCGTATTCGATTTCTAACGTTTATCTAAAGCATCTAATGCTCATTTAAGCACGTAAATACAAATAGCACATAAGTTTGATTGATCACCAACGTTCGTGAGTCTCGTGTGTGTGTTTCGATAATTCCTTGAATTATCTTCGATAATTTGTGTTCGTGTCTACGAAGTGTTTGCACGCTTGATTAATCCTAATCAACGTGTAATGCACAATAATAGTCCAAGCTATTGTTTTGTGTTTGTGTTTAGCTCATCTAATTAAACATAATTAAATGAAATGCAACAAGTATGGATGTGAAATGAGTGTTGCAATTTACCCAGAATTGCCGGGTGTCACATCATCCCCTTGTTGAAAGAAATTTCGTCCCGAAATTTGGTTGTTGTTGGTAGTGTTTGAGAATGAAAATTTTGAAAATTTCTGGTTGTCACATCCTCCCCTTGTTGAAAGGAAATTTCGTCCCGAAATTTATCCGTTGTTGTTGGCGTTCGACGTTGTTTGTTTGAAAAGATGGGGATATTTGCGTATCATCTGATCTTCACGTTCCCCCGCGAATTTAGGTCAGCGTTTCGAGTTCCATCGGAGCCTGGCAATTGGAATCCGACTCTGTTTAATTTGTTTGACCTCTCGGTCCGTGATCTCTACCGGTTCTCCCACGAATCGTAGTTGTTTATCCACCTGGATTTCATCCGGTGGAATCACAAGTGTCTCATCTGATAGATACTTTTTCAAGTTTGAGACGTGAAATACGTTGTGAACTCCGTCGAGCTCGGCTGGTAAGTTGAGTTGGTATGCCATCGGACCAATCCTTATCAGGATCTCGAAAGGTCCAATATACCGTGGGTTGAGTTTGCCTTGTTTACCGAAACGAATGACGCCTTTCCATGGAGAAACTTTCAAAAGGACTTTATCTCCTACCTGAAATTTCATAGGTTTCCGGCGTTTGTCGGCATAGCTCTTCTGACGATCTCGAGCTGCTGCCATGCGGTTTCTGATTTGCACGATTTTCTCCGTAGTTTCGTGTACAAGTTCCGGGCCGGTGAGCTGACTGTCGCCCACTTCCGCCCAACAGATGGGTGATCGGCATTTCCTGCCATAGAGTGCCTCAAAAGGTGCTGCTTTGATGCTTGTGTGGTAACTGTTGTTGTAGGAAAACTCTACCAACGGTAGGTGAGTTTCCCAGCTGTTGCCGAAGTCTACTACGCACGCTCGTAGCATATCTTCGAGGTTCTGTATGGTGCGTTCGTTCTGGCCATCAGTTTGTGGGTGGTATGCTGTACTCATATTCAACCGTGCGCCAAGTGACTTTTGCAATGATTTCCAGAAGTTAGTAGTGAATCTGGTGTCTCGATCTGAAATAATGGAGATTGGCACTCCATGTCGTGAGGCCACTTCCTTAACATAACTTCTGACTAGCTTTTCCCATTTTATTGTTTCCCTTGTTTGCAAGGGAGATGTGCTGGCTTGGTCAGTCGGTCCACAATTATCCAGATAGCGTCGCATCCACTAGGAGTATGGGGTAATTTGGTAATAGAATCCATGGAGATTTGTTCCTACTTCCACGTGGGGACGGAGGAGTGTCGCTTCTTTCACGGTTGATGTCTAGGGTTTCTCCACTAGGGAGAGGTATGCGCACAAACTTGTTGTGGCAAGTGATTTTAGCTTAGTTTTTTTTTTTTAGGCAACCATTCCATGCCTACTATTATCTCAAAGCTGCCTAGTGTAACCGGCATGAGGTCATCCTTAAAATTATGGTTTGCTAGCTCTAAAGTGCACTCTCTCAGAATGTGCTTAGTTGCAATCAGTTTATCGTCAGCTAGCTGTACGGTGTATTCAACCTCTAAAGATATTAGGGTTATGACAAGTATTTGCCAAGGTGCTTAAATATAAGACTTTTCTCAGTTCCAGTATCACACAATACAGAAGCGTAATGATCGTTTAAGAGATACGTACCTGTTGCAAGATTAGGATCATTTCTGGCTTCCTTAGCCCCAATTATGAGGGGTCGTTACTTCGGACCGTTATTGTTCCTGTTATTGTTGTCGTTCTCTAGATATGGGCAGTCCTTCCTGAGGTGCCCTGGCTTCCCACATTCGAAGCAACTTTTCGGTGCTTCATCCCCATTGTTTTCCACATGGGGGCAGTCCCTCTTAAAGTGCCCTGGCTTTCCACATCCGAAGCAACCTTTTGGTTCTTTGTATCGCTGCGGTTGAGGCTGTGGAATTTTGGTCACCAGTTCACCCCTGCAGTTTTTAGTTGTGTGGCTTCGCTTTCCGCACCATTGGCATCTGTATCTTTCACACGGTCCCCATTTATGATGATAATCACAGTTGTTGCACCTTGGGTTTTTGCCAGCATAAGCACCCTTACGTCGTCTTGGTGGTTGTAGAGTGGGGGTTTCGTTTTGAGTGTTATCCCATTTGCGTTTGTTGTCGGTGGTTTTGATTATTGAGCCACGTGGAGGTAATAATCCTTGAATCACTGCCGTATCGGTCATTTCATGAGCTAAGTAAACGGCTGGTCTTAGGGTGGTGGGGTCAGCGGATAGTACCATATCCCGAACATGTGGTGTCAATCCCTCAATGTATCTTTCAAGATGTTTGTAGGCTGGGGTCACCATTTCTGGGCACATGTGTGCCAACTCATAAGATCGAGAAGTGTATGCCTCGATCTCAGAACCAATCATCCTGTGGTTCCGAAATTCCGTTTCCAATATCTGAACTTTGTCGTGAGGGAAGTATTTGTGGTTCATCATTCTTTTGTATTCATCCCAAGGTATAGCCTCAGACGTTTCTCGTCCTAGGGTTTGAACATTTGTGTCCCACCAAGTGAGGGCTGTTCCCTCTAAGGTTCCTGTTGCGTACTTCACGCGGTCCTTAACCCTACAGTTGCTCATGATGAAAATTGATTCCAATCTCTCAATCCATCGGAGGAGACCGGCAGCCCCTTCCGTACCATTGAAAGAAGGTGGTTTGCAGTCTAAGAATGTTTTGAATGTGCAGTGGGGTGGATTAGGGTTTGTCCCTTGAATCAGTTGATCCTGGTTACGTGCAGCTTCGCGTGCAGCGATTTCCTCCTCAACTCGTTTGCTGATTAGTGCGTTCAGCTTCGTTGCGATGAGGTTAATGTTTCCACGCCCTCCCGCGTTCTCGCATTCCCCGCGTCTTCCAGCCATGATCTTCATAGCGAGAATAAGCGTTAGTGTAGATCTAATGACTAAAGTAGCACATGATTGGTATGAGAAGAAAACATGTATTGATTGTCATAGACAAAATTTTCAATAACATATATTAGTCTTGATATATAATAAGTTGTACTGGTTACAATTCATTTAATACCCCAAACACTAAGACTCCAAAATTTTCAAGTACAGAGTCACAACCTGTTTCTACCAGGTCTATGCTAAGTTTATCGGAGGCGTTATCGATAGTGGAATCAGAATCAGCATCCGCCGCTGGTTCCTTCTCTCCAGTGTCAGATCCTTCCGGAACTGGATTGGCGACCTTGCTTTTCCAGCTCTTCGATTGTAACTTTAGCGATGGCAACCGGTCTTCGGCTGCCTGGAATGGTGAAATCAACTGGGTTATATCCTGGTTCATCTTATTGACTATGCTACAAAGCTCCGTATGTCGGGTACTTGTATATCTTAGTTCCTCTTTAAGCCACTCGATTCGGTCGTTTGCCCAAGTTAGGTCCCGAGTCAAATGGACTCAAGACACTGTCCTTCAGGCTCAGGTTAGTCTAGTATGGATGATGCATTGTCGGGTGACTCCTCCATGGGGTCTTCCTTAGGATCTTTGGCGGGGTCCTCATCGAAAATTTGATACGTTGCTTCATGTGAAGTGTATAGTCGCAACATGAGGTTTTCGTGGATATATGGTAATCCGGACTATAGCCAGGAATTTGATGAACGTTATGTTGAAATCCTGATACGTTGTTTGAATTCGGTTGCAACCATCAGAGTGAGGGATAAGCGAATATCAATGTATGTGTTTCCAGAAATAGACTCATAATAGAATTTGCCAGAATTCATGCGTACTTGTAAATTCACGATTATGTTGCGCACCATGATCGTCAATTTACCTTACGTAGGAATTCTAGTTCATCCTTCTTAGAGCTATTAGGTTTTACTGGATTCGGAGTTTATTCATGACATCAAGATTCAAACAAGAGTCATATGAGGTATGACTGAATAGCCTATCGAAACTAATACTTGGGATAGTTACGTGAGTTGAATGATATTATAGGATCTTGCGTAGATCCTATAAGGATAGCTACGTGGCTTGAGCGTGTTTTCCTCAGGTCACTTGGTGTTGAGTCACTGATTGTGTGAGTGTTAGTATTGATGCTTCAGGATGACCACCTAGCACCCGTAATGAAATCCCCCCGCATGGTCACCCTAGTTTTCCTTAACTCGAGCGACCATGTTCGTTCGGTGATATGCTATGAGTGACAAGGAGTTGAGTTTGGAATCTCCTCATATGGTCCTTGTAAGCAGTATGTGTAGCGGTACCAAAGGGTTACAAGAATATTGTTGAGCCATAGGGCCTGTTTCATCCCTGGACTTGTTTAAGTTTCATCTCTGATCAGCTTTTGTCGTCGCCTCTTCGATTCGGGCACCGGTGATATAGCGTATGTGTACCGGCTGCTCCTCCTGCGATGGCTCAGACGTGCTGTCTTCGGGTGATAGTTGGTGCTTGGTTCGGTGACTCAACTGCTACCGGTAGTGTTGATACTGAAGGAGGTAGGAACAATCTGTTCCTTCTCATCTAATGCGAGCATAGTTGATTACGACAGTGACCCCATATCAAAATGTGCGTCTTGTGTATATGTACGGTAATGTATGCAAGTAGTACTAATACTAAACACTATGTGTTGTGTGGAGACTAATGGTTATAGACTAAGTTCACTAAATGCAAACCTAATTCGCAATAACCGGAGTCTCTGATACCAATCTGTCGCACCCCGAGAAATCCCGTCCCTTCCTGGGGCGCGAGCATCAACAGATTGTCAGGATCGCAGTCTCCGGTCACACAACAAGCGAGACCTACATGTCTGGTTGCGTACGTACATCCAATAACTTGGATAAAACAGTTTTGTAAAATCAGAGTTGCGGAAGTTTGATAACATCAAGCAGATAAAGTTCATAAATTTCGGAAGCGTTAATTAAATAGTTTTCAAAATGATAAGTAACAACAGTTGCGGGAGCGATTAAAGATGTTTAAGATGTCATAACATAACAAATGATAGTACATGTTTAAGAGCCTAAGACACATATGTAGATGCATGGACTCCATCCTAGCATCCTAGATTCCTTGTGCGCGTGCCTTAGTTACCTGAGAAAACATGCGAGTAAAAGGGTCAACACAAAGGTTGGTGAGAGCACAGGTTTGAATCAGCAGTAACATCAAAATGTTTAAAGTAGTTGTTTGTAGTTTTATATATCATATGCGGGTTCGAAACCGAAGCTAACATGCTGCCTCCCGCCATATCCATCCAACAAGATATGGCAATGTTTATTGGTCAATTATGCACTGTTCCAACCTCCAGTCGGGGTGTCCATACGGCGCACAACAGTGGGGCTTGTCAGGCCCAAATAGTACTATTCAGAATTACCACGCTAAGCGTTACGCGCTATTAACGGTTCGAGATGTGTTTAATGAGGACTTATCAGTTTTGTGGATGAGTGCCACACATATGTATATACGATATTAGCATGTACAAATGAAACCAAAAGTATGTATGTTGATCAAAATCAGTTGTATGCAATGTTTTCTCCCCCAAAGGTAGAAAATGTAAAAAGGGGCCGTGAACTCACCTGATGAAGCAGTTCCGGTTTATGTGATGTTCGCGACTGCGAAAGCTAGCAATCCTGCTAGTAAGCACCTATGATCATATAGGTGTAAGTATGTGTTTTGTGATGCGTTGTATTCCATACAACTCCAAGTGTCGGTGTGCTCAACCGAGTATGTGTGTGTTGATTTGTGTTGACTCGACGAATCGTTGGTGACACGATTGTTGTGTCTATGTGCCTTGATGCGCATAAGACACCAAATGCATCCTATGACTCTAATCACGTAAGTTTCCATTTTTAGAAAGTTTACAATTTAGGAAAGTGTGGTTATGAAATTCCATTTCATAAAACTAATAGCTCTAGTATGTTTGTAAAAACACGTTTATACACTTAAAAACATCGTTTGCGCATAAACCACCATTTATGCCGTTTTGCCCAAATAAAGTTTCCTAAAATAGTAAGTACTTGTTTAAAAGCTCGTTTTCACAAATTAAGGTTTCCAAATATGTTAGGAATCATTTCTAAACATGTTTCAATAATCAAAGTTCATCAAAACTCTTTAAAACATCAAAAGCCATCTTTTGATTTATAAAAGTTTCCATTTTTAGTAAGTTTCTATAAAACCAAGTTTTTGACAAAATCAAATATCCCAATGTGTTTCTAAACACTTCAATACACATTTAAAATATCTAGACATGTATAACATGTCTAGATCATCACAAATCGAAGACTTGCAACATAAAAGTTTCCTTTTATGGCAAGTGCACCAAAACATTATCAAATCAACCAATGACTAAACCAAAACTCAAATCTAACATCTTAGACTTCAAAATCAGTAGATCTAACTCATCTAATACATCAAATCACCAACACATTCTAGCACAATAACCAAACGGAGTTGCATGTGGGTTTTTACCCATTGCATGTGCGATCTAACTATAGATAAACACAAGAAACTACCTTAGAAGCTTAAATCCGTGGTTGAACAGATTCTGGAATCCAAATGGTGGCTGATGATGAGCTCCTAGCTTGTAGATGGCTTCCAAGAACTCTCCTTGAGCTTCAATAGCTTCAAATCACTCCAAGGTTGCAAGGAAGAGCTTCAATAATGCTTCTAGGGGGTATGGATGGTGGTTCCAGTAAGCTTTGGTCGAGTATAAAGTGTAAGAGCTCAGAGAAATGAAAGAGAAACGAATGGGAGTCTCGCGATGAAATTCGGGAGTCTCGACTCCCGGTTTGCTTCGCGTACCGCGAAGAACTTCGCTGAGGGACTTGTCGCGTACCGCGACGGGTCCATCTCCTTGTTTTTCGATTTCGATGATACGATTTTGCTCGTATTCGATTTCTAACGTTTATCTAAAGCATCTAATGCTCATTTAAGCACGTAAATACAAATAGCACATAAGTTTGATTGATCACCAACGTTCGTGAGTCTCGTGTGTGTGTTTCGATAATTCCTTGAATTATCTTCGATAATTTGTGTTCGTGTCTACGAAGTGTTTGCACGCTTGATTAATCCTAATCAACGTGTAATGCACAATAATAGTCCAAGCTATTGTTTTGTGTTTGTGTTTAGCTCATCTAATTAAACATAATTAAATGAAATGCAACAAGTATGGATGTGAAATGAGTGTTGCAATTTACCCAGAATTGCCGGGTGTCACACGTGCCATCCTCAAAATGACCTTTGCACTGGTAGTGCAAACCCAGCACTGTCCACAGCACGGTCGTGCGGGCTTAAGCACGGTCGTGCACCTCGTGAGGTTGTTCATCGCACATGTAGTGCAATTGAAGCACTGTCGTTGAGCACGGTCGTGCGGGGTTAGCGCACGGTCGTGCGCCTTTGATTTTGAGTCTGCACTGGCAGTGCAAGGGTTGCACCATCGAGCCGCACGGTCGTGCGGTATAGCCGCACGGTCGTGCACTGTGTAGAACCGAAATCAAAGTTGAACAAACACGAGATTTTCCATGAACAACCCTAAAATTAACCAAATTTATACAGATCCTAACAATTCTAAACCAAAATGGTGTATTTACAAGCCCTAATTTGTACAAATCTAAGAAGTTTAGGAATTTCATTGAAAAGAAAGATTAATTGAAGGGTTGGAGGAGATTAATACCTTTGAATCTTGAATTGGAAGATGAAAAACGAGAGAAATCGATGGGGAACCGCTCTAGAAGTTGTGGAACTGAATTATGAGGGAAGTGGGTGCAAATGGAGTAATTATTGGGGAAATCTGACACGTTGCACGGTCGTGCGTACGGGCAGCACGGTCGTGCATCAGCAAAAGAGCACTGCCGTGCAGCTAGTCGCACGGTCGTGCAGACCTGCAGAATTTATTTTTTTTTAGAACCGAGAACCTCTCGGGATGGCTAAGTTTACTGAGTCCTCAGCTAGACTCGAGTCCCCGAATCCAGTTGTCCTTGGGGTGGAGTACGACAACCTCCAATGCCGGCTCGACGGGTCCGGACAAGTATTTCTTCAACCGATGGCCATTTACCTTGAAAATTCTGCCATCCTCATGCCCGATTTCCACAGTTCCATATGGAAAGACTTCTCAAACTGTGTACGGGCCAAACCAACAAGATTTCAATTTGCCCGGGAATAACCTAAGACGCGAGTTATAAAGCAGAACGTGATCACCCACTTGGAATTGCTTGTTGTCCTTCAAGTGGCTATCGTGTAGCGTCTTGGTACGTTCCTTGTACCTCTTGGAGCTATCATAAGCATCATTCCTTAGCTCCTCAACCTCATGAATCTGCAAGAATCGGCTCTCCTCCGCACTAGTCAAATCCATATTGATGGATTTCAGCGCCCAATAGGCTTTATGCTCGAGTTCAACGGGGAGGTGACACGTTTTCCCATAAATCAATTTGAATGGTGTGGTTCCTATGGGAGTTTTGTAGGCTGTTCGGAATGCCCACAACGCATCATTCAGCTTCACTAACCAATCCTTGCGGTTTTGACCAACCGTCTTCTCCAAAATGCGCTTGATGCCCCGATTAGTGACCTCTACCTGTCCACTGGTCTGTGGATGTATGGCGTTGAAAATCTATGGTTCACTCCATAGCGTGACAACGCCTTGTCGAGTTGGGAGTTGCAAAAATGAGTCCCACGGTCACTAATGAGTGCTTTGGGGGCACCAAAGCGATAAAACAACTCTTTCAGAAATCTCACGACCACTCTAGCATCATTGGTGGGCAAGGCTTGAACCTCCACCCACTTGGAAACATAATCGACTGCAACTAGAATGTATTGGTTACCGTGAGATGTTGGGAATGGCCCCATAAAATCAATACCCCAGACGTCAAAAATTTCACAGACTTGGATTCCATTCTGGGGCATCTCATCCCGTGATGAGATGTTGCTTGCCCTTTGGCAAGCATTGCAAGCTCGGACCATATCATGAGCGTCTCTGAAGATGGTGGGCCAATAGAATCCGGCGTCAAAAACCTTCTTCGCAGTAAGAATCGCTCCATGATGACCACCAGTCGGTCCCTCATGACAATGCCTCAAAATCTTGTGCGCTTCACCTCCATACACGCACCTACGCACAATCTGATCAGCTCCAATCCTAAACAAGTAAGGATCCTCCCACAGGTAATACTTGACATCAGAAAAGAACTTCTTCTTCTGTTGATGTGTCAAGCCCTTCAACACAATCCCACACGCGAGATAATTCGCGAAATCAGCAAACCAAGGACACTCCTCATCCTGCGTCTATATGTGTATAAGAAACTCGTGGGGGAAATTGTCATTTATGTGTGACCCCACAAGTTCTGATGAAGCTGAGCACTCGAGACGGGAGAGGTGATCTGCTGCAACATTCTAGGCCCCCTTTTTGTCACGGATTTCAATGTCGAATTCTTGCAACAACAGAATCCAACGAATCAGCCTGGGTTTAGCATCTTGCTTGCTAAACAAGTAACGGAGGGCTGCATGATCCGTAAACACAATGGTCTTTGAAAGGACAAGATAGGAACGGAATTTATCGAACGCAAAGACCACAGCTAGGAGCTCCTTTTCAGTGGTGGTGTAGTGCTCCTGGGCATCATTCAGAGTTTTGCTTGCATAGTAAATCGGGTGGAAGTGCTTGTCCTTCCTTTGACCCAAGACTGCCCCAGTGCCCAATCGGGGGCGATCATGATAGGAGCATTAACCAACTTCTCCTTCAACAACCTGAATGCATGAAGGCATTCATCAGAAAACACGAACGGGGCTTCTTTCTCAAGAAGCTGAGTCATGGGGCGAGCTATCTTTGAGAAATCCTTGATGAAACGCCTATAAAACCCCGCGTGTCCTAAGAAACTCCGAATAGATTTCACAGAAGTGGGTGGCGGAAGCTTAACAATGGTCTCAATCTTGGCTTGGTCGACCTCAAGTCCGTCACGTGAAATCTTATGCCCTAAAACAATGCCCTCCTTCACCATGAAGTGGCATTTCTCCCAATTCAACACCAAGTTAGCTTCTTCACACCTAGCTAACATCTTCCTCAGATTTTCCAAGCAATGATGAAAGGAACTCCCAAAAACAGAAAAGTCATCCATAAATTCCTCCATGGAGTCCTCAATCATATCATGAAAAATAGCCACCATACAACGCTGAAATGTGGCAGGGGCATTGCACAGTCCAAAGGGCATTCGCCTGTACGCGAATGTGCCATAGGGACATGTGAATGTCGTCTTCTCCTGATCCTCAGGAGCAATTGGGATTTGAAAGTATCCCGAAAAACCATCCAAGAAACAATAGTACGTCTTGCCTGACAATCTCTCCAACATCTGATCAATAAAAGGCGAGGGGAAGTGGTCTTTCCTGGTGGCATCGTTCAGTTTGCGGTAATCGATGCAAACTCTCCATCCGGTTACAGTACGAGTAGGAATCAACTCGTTTCTCTCATTGGTAATCACTGTCATCCCACCCTTCTTCGGGAAAACCTGCACCGGACTCACCCAAGGGGAATCAGAAATAGGATAAATCAAACCTGCATCAAGTAACTTGATAACCTCCTTCTTCACGACGTCTTGCATATTGGATTGAGATGTCTCTGATGCTGAACTACAGGCTTAAAATCCTCCTCCATCAAGATCTTATGGGTGCAAAAAGATGGATTGATGCCCTTGATGTCCATGATCTTCCATGCGATCGCCTTCTTGTGTATCTTCAGAACCTCAAGAAATTTGGCCTTCTCTCCACTCGTCAACGCAGACGAGATGATAACGGGCAACCGAGACTCACCATCTAGGAATGCATACTCCAAATGACCGGGAAGCTCCTTAAGCTCAACAGATGGTGGGTCTTCAACAGAAGGTAATGCCTTAGGCTCAGCCTTGCGATCCATGACTTCAAACACTTCATCCTGAGGGGAAGGATCGTGGCTCAGCAATGCCACCATCCTGTGATGGATCACTCATACATGAATCAACAACATCAATGAAGTAGAGTGAATCGTCCTGACTCTGTGGATGCCTCATTGACCTTCTGATATCAAAGGTCACCTCCTCATCATAAACTCTAAGTGTCAGTTTGCCCGAGCAAACATCAATGAGGGCTCTAGCAGTGGCTAGGAATGGACGACCAAGAATAAGAGGTACATTCTTGTCTTCATCCATGTCAAGGATCACAAAGTCCACAGGAAATACAAATCGATCAATCTTAACCAACAAATTCTCAACTATACGTCTTGGATATTTGACTGACCGATCGGCAAGCTGGATGCTCATTCGGGTTGGCTTAAGTTCCTCAACACCAAGTTTCTCAAACACAGCATAGGGCATTAGATTGATGCTAGCCCCCAAGTCAGCCAATGCATTACTGACTGATAAACTTCCAATCAAGCATGGGATAGTGAAACTCCCAGGATCATTCATCTTCTGAGGAAGTTTGTTTTGAAGGATCGCAGAACACTCCTCACTCAATGTAACATGAGATAACTCCTCCAACTTCTTCTTGTTGGTGAGGATGTCCTTCAAAAACTTGGCATACTTAGGCATCTGAGCAAGTGCCTCAACAAATGGCAGATTGATATGCAACTGCTTAAACAACTCCAGAAATTTACCATAGTGTTCCTCAAATTTCTGCTTCTTCAACCTGCTGGGGTATGGGACAGGAGGAGTGTAGTCCTTGACTGGTTCCTTTGCTTGTGCTGTATTTGCTGGGCCTGGCCTGCACCTCAGCAGGAATCTCAGTCGCAACCTCCTCAATCACCGGCGGAAGAGAAGAAGAAGGGGAAGCCGGTGGAGGAGGTGCAGTGGTGGATTTACCACTCCTCAATGTGATGGCCTTAACATGAGCATTAGGATTCGGCTCAGTGTTACTCGGGAGACCACCTTGTTGCCTTTCGGATAGCAACTTAGCAATTTGTCCCACCTGATTCTCTATGGCTTGCATCGATGCCTTTTGGTTCCTCAACTCCGTCTCATGCTTATGGAAGCGGTCTTCCATATACTGATTCTGTTTCTGAGCCAACTGGCTTTGGCTCTCGGAGTTACATAGCAACCGTGCAACCATGTCCTCCAAATTGGATCGCTTTTCAGGAGCGGGCTGTGACCCACTGCTAGAACCTTGATTTTGGAACTGGTTCTGTGGAGGACGAATCTGTGAGGACTGACCGTGAGATTGATTTTGGAATGGGGGACGCGGATTGAATCCGGGTGGTTGCTGTTTTGTGGTACCAGACTTCCAACTGAAATTTGGGTGACTCCTCCACCCCGGATTATAAGTGTTACTGTAGGGATTATTTTGAGACTGATTTTGGTTGCCCATGTAGTCAACCTGCTCGTGAACGGATCTATCCCTAATCGAACACTCCCCACTATGGTGTGGTCCCCCACATATCTCACAACAAGATTGGACTTTGTTCACAGACATCTGCTCGATTTTGTTGGAGAGTGCCTCCAACTGTGCAGTCAAAGCAGTATAGGAATCAACCTGATGGACACCCTGCTTGGGTGCCTTGGCTCTCGGGGCCTGCTGAGAATAACTCTTCCTAGCTGCTTTCTCGAGCAATTCAAACGCCTCTCGCGGTCGCTTCGCTCCAAAATCTCCACCCGCGTAACTGTCAAGCCACTGTCGCCCGCTCACATCGAGACCATTGTAGAATGTCTCGCATTGCCTCCATAACTCCAAACCGTGATGTGGAACCTTTCTCATCAGATCCTTAAACCGCTCCCACGCCTCGTAGAACGTCTCACCATCATCCTGCTGGAACGAAAGAATCCGAGCTCTCAGCTTCGCAGTTTTCTCGGGAGGAAAGTATTTTTCAAAGAATTTTTCAGACATCTGATTCCAAGTGGTAATACAGCCCGAGGGAAGGGAAATCAACCATGCCTTGGCTCGGTCACGTAGAGTGAATGGGAATAACCGAAGCCGAATGGCATCATCAGACGCGCCATTGATCTTGAAAGTGGCGCAAATCTCCAGAAATCCCGCGATATGGAGATTAGGATCCTCGTGATCCTTCCCGTCAAACTGAACAGTGTTCTGAACCATTTGGATGATACTTGACTTGATCTCGAAATTGTTAGCCTCAACAGTCGGTCGGGTGATGCTTGGCTCCAATCCTCTAAATGATGGTTTCGCGAAGTTAGAAATCGTCCGGTCATCATCTTGATCCGCCATGGTCGTGTCTCCCGTGCCAAAGATATTGTCGGTCTCTCCGTCTCCTTCGATGGCATTTGCTACAACGCGGGACCGCTCCCGCAACCTTTGCCGAAAATACCGCTCCGGTTCCGATCTAGGCTCGACAATGTCCGGCTCGGGGGTTGAGGACATACACACTTAATGCATAAACGAGTTACCGAATCAAACCTGTTAAAAATAAAAAAATAAAAATAAAAATATAATAAAATAAAATTTTGAAAAATAAACTAAAATAATTAATAAAAACTAAGAGTCAAAAATCAAACTAGTGAAATAAAATAAAATAAAATAAAAATATTTTTACACTAAAAACTAAGCTAAATCACCAACTCTGATTTTTCTTGAAATCACCGTGTCCCTGGCAACGGCGCCAAAAACTTGATGTGCGTGAAACTATATATTTATTAAATGGATTTTTCACACAGATTTTAGTTTTAAAAATGGTTTTTACTAAGAACTAAATCACACACAATAGGCAAGTGTACCTATCGCATAGCAATATAGCTTATGGTAAGAACCGGATATCAATCCGTGGACACGATAGCTCTCGATACTAAATCTCGGTCAATGTTTAGCAAACACATGAAAAGTCGCGTTTGTGAATTTTTGAAATAATAACTAAATAAAAAGATTTTTAAAATAATTTAAAGTCTAAGAAAATCGCCTAGATTATGATTTCACTTAGTCTAGTGATGTGAATACTATGAATTGGTAAAATCATATGTTGACTAGATTCCGGTCAAAGATATCTAATCCTATAATCTTTTGGAAAATTAAAATGAAGAACACATTCTAATCACCTAGGATTATTCAATGAAGCCTAATGTCAAGGTCTATGTCAATATTTAATCAAGAATTAGTCATCCGTCAAGAATCTTAATTCTACAACTTAAGGAAAACTAATATGACTTATACACACTAATCACCCTAAGTTGCATAAAGTCAACAAAGTCATAATTTCTTCCAACTTACAATCTATGAACACAATCATGCAAATGAGGTCATTTGGCCATAATTTCCTAATTCACATGATAATCATATTCAACAAATCATAATATCACCATGGTTTTTCCAAACTTTAGTGAAAGAAAGTATACTTATGCAAGTTTTATAACATTCAAGAAACCAATTATCATTCCTAATCTCATGGCATAATCTTAAAAACAAGTTGTAAGATTATAAACAAATGTTTTATCATGGTTTTCCAACATAGTATGACTAAACATTCATCATTCTTGAACACTAATCAACCTACACAAATTTACAACATCATTGGAAACAATCATAACTTCATCTTGAATCTTGACATAAACCCATTTGACCAATTCATAAATTCATCATCACATAAACAAAAGTTTCATCATAATCTAGACAATGGAGTGTTTAGCCCATAAGGCTTACAAGAACAATAACAAAGTAGCTAAAATTAACAAGAGACATGATTAAAATAACAAAATGCAAACCACTAGCAAGCAAGGATTGAAACAAGATGGTGTTGGATGCTTCTTGAATCTTCAAGACCTTCACAATCTCCCTTAGATAGCTTAAAGAAATCTGAACAGAAGGTATTTTGGCTCCAGGAAGTCCAACCCCTTGAAATGAGGTGAAAAGCTCAATTTATAGAAATTCTGGAACTTGGCACGGTCGTGCACCATAGGTGCACGGTCGTGCAAGGTGCTACAGTACTCTACTTTTGGTCTAGGACGGTTGTCGAAGTTGCCATTTTCAACTAAGTCTCGAAAATTGACTCGAGGTGTCAGGCACTGTCGTGCCAAAAGTCGCACGGTCGCGCGCAAGTCGTCATGGCCGGCACTACCTCCATTTACCGGCACTGCCATGCTTTGGCCCGGCACTGGCTAGCTTGCACGGTCGTGCTTGGCTTATGCACAGTCGTGCATAGGCCGGCACTACCATGCATGGCCTAGCACTACCTGGTTGCACGGTCATGCAAGAAGGTGCACGGTCGTGCATAGGCCAGCACTGCCATGCATGGCCTAGCACTACCAGATTGCACGGTCGTGCAAAGTTGTGCACGGTCGTGCATGGGCCGGCACTGCCAGTGCAAGATTTGGCATGACAGTGCGCATCTGGGGATTTGCTCAGAAAATGCTGAAATTCCATACAACGCTTGATTTTCTTCCGAGCAAGGCCGTTTATCCTACAAATTCACAAAAACAATAATTAGCACTATTTGTGAATGAATTTGCATGTTATTAACGTTAAAACCGGGGGAATTTGAGTCGAATAATATGTATAATTTGACGTATATCACATAGGTTTTAATTTGTTGCTTCATTTGTTCCTACAGCTTGTTACTCGGCCATGTGTTTCTATCTCAATACATATATGTCTGTATATATTATCAGTTTATTTCTTAAATTTGCAAAATTTTTTCTGTTAATATTTTGCTCAATAAGTACATATTTTACAAACATCTTGTGGAGCAGACTTCTATCAACTCGTTCTTTAAGCATACGATGTCATTATCTTCTTTTATTTCACAGTTGAGTTGATTTTTTTACATATGCATGAATGTGTCTTATGCATACGTAAAATGTTTCTGCCAAGCTTACGTCTAACCTGGTTAGCCGCACCCTAGCGTGCTTGATAGTTTTTGAGATGCTAACTATTAGTTTATAGTTTACCTCGAAGGGGACATCTTTGGCATCAAGTTTTTCCGTTATTACGTAACTTATTATAGACTAGAGATTAAAGTACTCACCGAAACAGCAAGGTTGAAACCTAAAAATGGAGGTGACGATGTTGGTTCCAGCTCGTGCTCGACTTCCACGGCTGTTGCTGGGCGGTTCCTGGTCGCTTGTTACTATTGCAGGTTCGAGGCGCTTTACTGTCAATACAAGGAAGGAGGATGGGCTCGAGGTTGTTACTGGTTTAGAACTTGTTGCATGACTATGAGCCGCTGTTGGGTGGCTGTTGGATGTGCGATGCTGCTGCTATCTTGGTGGGTGGTAGCACCGGTCACAAGAATTGCAAAGCAGCTCAAAAAGAAGAAAAGCTCGAAGGAGTTAAGGAAGGGAATGTATTTGTTTGTTGGTGGTGGATTTGTTGATATCCTAACTTCTCTATTTATAATGGGAAGAGGATTTTACAGATTCAAGGTCTTGCAAATCGTGAGTAGTAAGCTAGGGAGGAGGTGTGAGTTAGATCTCAACTAAAGGGTGGTATTTATAGGAGTGTGGGTTGGTTTGAAGGAAGAAATGAGGGGGAAATCAACTTAGTTGATATTGAATGGATCTTTACCCCTTGGTTTGTTATGATATGATGCTTTATGAGCTAATCCTAGTACTAATCTTATCTTTGCTGCAGGATTTTAGAAAAAGTTCCATCAAAATAGTTGATGGATGTTTACTCCGAAATTTAGAAAAAAATGGAATTGTAATGCTGGGATCTTGGGTGGAAACAGGTGATATTTTAGTAGGTAAATTAACGCCCCAAATGGTGAAAGAATCATCGAATGCCCCGGAAGATAGATTGTTACGAACCATACTTGTCTAAAACTACCTATAGGCGGTAGGGGTCAGGTTATTGATGTGAGATGGGTCCAGAGTTCTAAGACAGATGAGACAGAGAAAACAGAAAGTATTCGTGTATATATTTTACAGAAACGTGAAATAAAAGTAGATGTCATGAACCTAATTTTTGGCAGCTCTAGGTATGGTTTTGGGCATGGTTATCGGCTGGCAAGGAAGGAAAAGCAAGGATTTGCTGTCAGAATTAATATTTGATGTTGTCCTTGGGTTATAATGTGAGATACATGCTGCCATTTTATAAAAATTATGTAATTACCATGTTGGGTGTTTTGGTCTCTTTATTCAGCCTCTATTTCTTTATATAATACTATTGAGATGTTGTAGTGTAGCTTTAAAATTTAAGTGTTTTGGTTTATAGCTTGTCCATTAATTTAAGTGAAGGGATGGTTCGGTTAAGGCAGCAACAAGGGGGAGTATGTGGCTGAAATTTCATGGTTTCTCAAAATTGTTTGGAGGTCCTAAGTTATCCTTCATGTGGTAAAAAAAATGTGGGTGTCATGAAATTTATTGACCACATACTAGGATATGGTAGGGATGGGATGACAATATTACTTAGTTCTAATTGAATTGCTTTGATTAAGGATCAACCGTTTTATTTGCCTCCATTCGCATCCATATTAGTGATGGTACTTAGTGCTCCTGTAAATATAGTGTTTTGTGTTATGTGGGATCGACTAGATTGTACTAAGGGTGAGTGGTTTTAAAGTTTTAAGTATAGTGCTAGTGTTTGTACAAGCTTAGGTTGTGAAATAATTTGGTTAAGTATGGACATGATCTAGTTTATGTGAGGAGTAAATTGTTACATTCCCCTATTATTTGGTTTACCTACACATATACATATATACGTATTTATGTATATATGTATATATATGGGTTGTATGTGGGTGTGGATTATATATACATCAGACAATTTGTTGTTTTGTATTTTTTCAACTCTGTCTTGATAAGGTTTTGTATTGGTTAATATGATTCTCGCATTTTGTTTTTAATCATCCTAAAGAAATAAATCTTTTGAGAAGTTGAATACTTGTTTTATCGTCGGTCGTTACATCTAGCACCCTTGCCAAACACACATGATTGACAAAGTGGAATGTTCTTTTTATTAAAATCAATACAAGAATTAGACTTTAACGAATGCAGTAAAGAGTTGCCCGGGTGCCCAAGGCGTTGATGCCAACGGTCTTGAGTAACAGCAGCTAAAGCAGTAGATTTGGAGGGAGGCTTGATGAAGTTTGTGGTCAGAGGGTAGAGGTCTCCCGAGCTATTGCATCGTAGGATAGGTTCCTTGGTCTTGAGATCCTTCACAAGAAAACCAAATGGGTCAAATTCAACAGAAATTAAATTGTCAGTCGTTAGGCAACGGACAGCGATGAGATTTTTGACAAGGTTGGGAGCATAAAGGATATTGTTTAGTTTTAGGGGCGGAAAAGATGGTGGTAGTGTTTTATTGCCTTGTCCAATTACAGGAATGGTTGTGCCATTTCCAACAATTATTTGCTTATTAGTGCACGAATTAAAAATAGATGGGGAGTTGATACCTGGTTGCTCCATGTGGCCAGAGGCGCCGGTGTCCATGTAACCAACTGGATCGGAAGGTTGGCCTATAGAGAGAGTGTAGAGCGCCTGTGCAATGTCGGTAGGTGTTGGGCTGTAAGTAGCCATGTGGGCCTGTGCAGGTCGTGGGCCTAGAATACCTTGTGAACCGGTCGGCCGAGGGGTTGATGAATAAGGACAGGGTGGTGTTTGGTTGGAATGTGAGCTGTATGTATTGTTGAGAAGAGAACCCCATTCGGTAGTGGCCCAATTGTTGGGAAATATTATGTAGGGGTGTTGGGATTGGGTGGAATAGTTGGGCGGCCCCTTGGAACGGTTCGGCTGAGAAGAGGATGAACGGCCTCTGCCTCGACCATGGGAACGGCCTAAGCCGCGAGTAGTGTCAGATGGGGTTTGAGATGCGGTGGTATTGGGGATGACAGAAGAGGAGCGGGTTTGGCTTTGGACGTGTAGGGTGGTTGCGGATTGGTGGGCAGAGTGGATGTCATGGTTAGCTTTTGTAGATTCATTGATGCACAACTGGGAACGGACCTCAATGAAGGAGGGCAAAGGTTTTGTGTTTTGAAGTATGGTGCCTACGGTTTAGTATTGATCGGTGAGACCGGATTTGGTTTGCAAAACGAGATGTTGTTCGTCAACATTATTCAATTGATCGGCCAAAACCTTAATTTCTTGACAATATTCATTCATAGAAGAGAA
This sequence comes from Mikania micrantha, assembly GCA_009363875.1. NCBI lineage: Eukaryota > Viridiplantae > Streptophyta > Magnoliopsida > Asterales > Asteraceae > Mikania > Mikania micrantha. Next base: position 52,008,847 of record CM018686.1, read on the forward strand.
GTTTTCAAGACGAGTGTTTGCGAATTTCTGTTTGAGAAATAGGGAAAGCGGTGGCTTTATTGTCTTGGAAGAGATTTCGATGGCTTTCCAAACATCATATGCAGTGGTGCTCTTTTTGATAACAGTTTTTAGAAGGCCGGTAGAGATGGTGCCATAGATCCATTGAAGAACTATGGCATCGAGTCGTTCCCACGAATCGGCAGGGGGGGAGGTTTGCTTTTCCTTGTCGGTAGATGAGGAAACAGTGGGAGAGGACCGGGGCTGAAGGTGGTCGGCCACCAGAAACGCCGTACAATGGATTCGAAAGAGTCCCGACCATGTGTTATAATCGGCGGCTTCATTGTCTAAGGTGATGGGAACGAAGGTTCGGATGTTGGAAACGGTGACGGCGGGATGCAATTTTTGGCCGGCCATTGGCAGAAGGTTTTTGAAAGAGAATAGGAGTGATTGGCAGGATCTTTAGGGTGATACCATGTAGAATTGTGATAACTCCCTACCTTCTTTCATTCACACTAATCAATATATACTGGTACAAGAGATCTCCTAATTTTGGAGATGATTGATACAATAAACACTAATTTACAATACTATAAATACGGGCATGATTAGTGGCGGCTATTATACCACATCGACCGGCTCCAACACATGTTCACTTGATTTTATTAGAGTCCTTTGCATATGTCCCCTTCCTAAGATCATTTATTACATATTTACACAAATGAAAAATTTAGTTACATATTTTCTCTTTTTAAAAGATATTTCTTCTTTCACTTAAACTAGTTAATTACATATTTTCTGCTCTCAAGGGAGAATATGTGTTTTACACTATTATTATTATTTTTTATAAATAATTGATTAATAGCGCACTTCTATATTTTTAAAATCTGGCAGTTTTTTCCTGAAAAAAAAAGCGGCAATGGTATATATCAGTCGCAGGAAATTTCATCCATATATTGGAAAAGATGGTGTAGCTTTATTTTTCGGATTTGATTGTTTTGATGTTTTTAATTGACAATTTCACAAAACTTTTTATTTTAACATTTTATCACAAATTTAAATTAGAATTATGCAAGTGAAATGATCACGATACCCTGATTATCTTCCTCTTTATAAGGTTTATTATGGACTTCCTAAAAAATTCCAAGATTTAGCACATTCAACAGCCTCAATGGATAAAAATTTATATAAATTGCCTCAAAAAATACCATTATAAACCGCCCCAAAAACCCTCAAGAACTGTTCCTGTTAGGTTTGGGATTTTAACCGATTTTTATCGGTTTTTGGCAAGTTTCGGTTTTGGCCGAGTAAAAGGTGGAACCTATTATGGTAATTCTGTTTCCGGTTACGATTTCTCAGAGAAGCCAAGCCTGCCTGTATCCATCGGATCAGATAGGACCGGTTCCAATTCGGGTTTTCGGTTCCTTTTCCCGGTTTTTTCCCCACCTCTAATACATATGTTGTACAATATATACACAATACATAAATATTTGTCGTATAAATAACCACAATACATACTAGTAATGTTACGAAATTTTACGAAATATCACACATATTAGGAAACACAGTTTTTCAAGAACACAAATATACAAATGCATTAGGGTCATTTGAATGTTCATTCTTGTCATCAATATATGAATATGTTGTTTTTCCCTATTTATCATTGTGTAAATTTAGTGACGGAGCTTGGCTTGAACTACAAGAGGGGCCAAGGAGCTGAACTCATAAATCTAGGGAGGGCAAACTCAATACATATTAAATTTTTGGACAAAAAACACAAAAAATTATACCGTGTAGTGAAAAAACAAGGGGCGGTGGCCCCCGGCCCTCATAATCTTTCATCATTGTGAAAATTTATCGACAAAGTATTTCAATCAGTAAGTGATTCTCCATGCATTGGCTAACAAATATATCTAGACTTAAAAACATGTTTCATGAAATGAAACTATTTCTGTAACATTAGCAAATCTTAAGTTTTTACAAAGAAAAAATGTTATAAAATCATAATCAACTTTTGATTTTGTTTCAATTAAAACATTGAAACTTTGTCTTGTTTCAATTAAGTAGCTTAAGTTTGATTTATGTTCTAATACTAAATAAAAAGCCTGGATAACAGGTAATTTTGGTTCGTTTAAACGTATTTTAATGTATTTTTGTCCGTTTTGACTTTATAAATGAATTTTTAGATGAATTTTTGACACGTTTGGAGTTTTTAGATGCATTTTAGACCCATTTGGGTGTTTTGTGTTTTTTTGTAATCATCAAAATATTTTTATAATGATTTCAAAAAATTCCCAAATATTTTTATTAAATTTTAACAAATTTTGCAATTTGTTAAAAATTTTTAAGATTTTTTTAAAAAAATCCATGTTATTTCTATGTTTTCATACAAAACAAAAAATTAAAAAAAAATTGTGGTTACAAGTTACGAAGATCATGTATTTAGGATTGAAACGTAAAATAAACTTCGGTTATATAATTGAAACAAAATAAAGTTTGAGTGACTTGATTGAAATAAAATTGAAACTTGCTTATGTTTTTTACAAAATTACTCCTTTTACAAATTATAAAAGTATAACAAAACATTCTACTTTTTTTGTTCACTCAATTAACTTCGGTAGTCAAATAAATTTGAAAAATTAAACCGTCCCACATAACCAAGGAGACCACCTCACAAATGTTAATGATTTGACTCGTGTACGTCTCGTATAGGCCCTGTAAAACACATATATAAGACCAATCATTGTCAAACCAGTAAATATACGTTCAATGAGCTATACAGCGCATATAAGTTTATGAGAAAGGTGTAGTGTTGTAAATAAAAAAGCCCTTTAAAAATAAAATAAAAGGAATAGGCAGCTATTTAAAAAATAATAATAATACAATGAAGTCGAATTTAACAATTTGAAAATGCATGAAATTAATATTTTTCTTTGAATATCAAATACAATATATGTAGTAACGTTGTATAAGCTTTTCACGCATGCCAATTACCCGCCAAAAGTGTCGTTCACTTGCGGCCCACCGGCGTTAGATACCGGAGAAACAAACTCCGAACATACACCATTTCCTGCCGGAGATCCCATCGGAGTAAAAAACATCGGCGAATCACAGGGTGAATTTAGCACTGTCTTTGTACCCTCAGCCTCTACGTCAAGACACATCTGCAACGACACTTTCTCCGACGCCGGAATCTCGACGCCGGAGATGGAAGTTGTCTCTACCTCTTCTCTATCATCTTCTTTGATCGTACACAGAACCCTCGACGGCCCGTTAGCTTCCAACAGCTTGAAGACGTCGATCACCGGATCATCCGATTCCGGGTTTCCGATCGGAGCTCCGGATGGCTCGACCCGTGTCTCGGATTTCAAACGGAAGAAATGGAGCAACTCCTTCGCATGGCTTTTGTCGTCGCCGGATATTGGGGGTTGGGAGGAATGTGGACGGAAGCCACGGCGGCGCCGGAGGAGGAAGAGGAGTTCGGCGAAGAGAAAGACGACGGAGACGACGAAGGTAATGGTTAGAGGGGTGGCGAGCTTGCTTGCGTTCATTTTGGTATGTTTGATTTTTGAGAAAAATAGGAAATGTTTTTGTAGTTTAGATGATCGGAAACCGGCTACCGGCGAGTTACCGATTTGCTTGGTATTTTGTCATTTGAATTTTGTTGGCGGATGGATAAAAAAGAGACCACTTCGTTCATATTCATAGGATATGAATGTAGGACATCCAAGTATATTATAATTAGTGAAAATTTCTAAAATAGTTATTTGATAACGTTTTATCATCAAAATGTTCATTTGACTTTCAAATGTTCATACAAGTCTCGACGCCAACTTCTACGTATGCATAGGCGAGTGTCCACAAAATTGTTCATATACAAATCTTCACACTTAACTTTTAAAGGCGCAGACGCCCTTACATACTGATATATGTTTGTATAATTTTAAAAATTCTCTCTTCCATTGAGACCACCTTAATGCACATGTTACGGGCGGATGCTTATTTATTTATAAATGATTTTTTTAATCTGCGTTCGTATACATATGTGTACTTTTTGAATTTCTTTCGAGCGAGTAAGCATTACGGGAGCGTATCCGATCAGAATAATTGTGACCATAATTTTTTTTGAATTTTTTATTTTTTTTGTTTAAGTTTGTAATACGATTATTTTATAATTATAAAAAGACAATTTTTGAACGTGTATATGGGCGCTAGGCATCCCTAAAAAACAGGCGCCCGCCTGTAAAATACATGTGTTCGCTCGTAAAGCCACTAGTGGTTACTAGGCGCCCGTCCGCAAAGTAAAGGTGTCCGCCCGTATCAAACAAGCGTCTGCTCTTATAGGCATCCGCCTGTACACAGATACTCTTTAAAAATTTCATTTAAAATATATGTATATAGGCGTCCGTCCGGGATAATTTTTAAAATTTTATGGGTGTGTGTTAGAGTGTACGGGCGCTGGCACCCATAAAAGACACGTGTGAAACTTTGTATAGACAAGGTTATAGATGCCCGCCTAGACACACACAGGCGACAACGCTCATATTGGCATTAGCATTTGAAAGTCAAATGGACATTTTAGGGGAAAAAAACGTGGTCAAACGTCTATTTTAGGATTTTTTTTTCCTTTATAAAATAGATATTATAATTTATAAATAGTCAACAAATTTACTTATTATTATTTCAAATCCTAAAGACTAAAAGTGAAATCTTTGCAATTATCTAATTAATTTACTCTATTTATTATTATTAAATATAATTTTATAAAATTTGAATTTGATAATGTGTATATAAAAATTGAAATTAATTATTAATCATCATCTAAAGTATGCAACATTATAATACATACATTTACAAGTTGAGTGAACAATGCTAATTCTTTTTTTTTTTTACGATAAAGTCAAAAAAACGGCCTAATTATAATACATGCATTTACAAGTTGAGTGAACAGTGCTAATTCTTTTTTTTTTTTACGATAAAGTCAAAATAATTCTTATTTTTTACGATAAAGTCAAAAAAAAGGCCTAATTAATAATAATTACTATCTTATAATAATAATAATTAATAGTGATTACTATTATTATATAATGTTAATACTAATTATTATAAAATAATTAAATAATAATAATAACAATAATTAATTAACAAACCCTCAAAACTTTTGCAGACAATTTGATTTACCTTCTTTTTTTGTAATCCTATTTTTTTGGTAACAATATCCGAACAGTGGTAATTTTTTTTTTTGTAAAGATCTGATGCTGCTACAGTTGTAATTCTTTTTTTTAATTTGTTTCGAGTGTTGTATTTCTTATCAATTGCCCCGATTAACGCCGCGAAGCGTGGGTATATATATTTTTAATCTGCTTGGAGTTTTGCTTTTATTATCAATTGGCCCGATTAACGCCGTGAAGCGTGGGTATAAATTCTTTTTTTTTAATCTGGTTCGACTCTTGCATTTATTATCAATTGGTCCGATTAACGCCGCGAAGCGCGGGTATAATTTTTTTTAAATCTGATTCAAGTCTTGCATTTATTATCAATTGACCCCGATTAAAGCCACGAAGCGCGGGTATAAATTTTTTTAAATATCTTCGGACTTTTTTATTTGGTGTTTATAGATTCTTTTTCGTGTTTCTAATGCTCATTTTTACAACGGTAAACATTTATGTCAGAACTTTATTATTAATTGGCCCAATTACCGCCGCGAAGCGCGGGTATAACCCTAGTTGTTGTTTAAATTTAAGAATAATTTGCTTATATGATAACCGTCAATAATATATAATATTATTATTTGATTATATTTTCATTAAAGTTGTGAAAATAAATATTTATTATTATTTAATATGAAAGAGGAGAAAAAAATAAAACTAAACACCATATATGATATGTATTCTCTCAACATAAATGGAAGATAAAAACGGAAAAATAAGGTTAGAATAGCCAATAATCCAAATAAGTTGTTTTAGTGGTAGAAGACCCACATTCTAATATAGAGGTCAAGGGTTCAACTCTTAATTGAGACACTTTGATGGATACAAGGTGAGAGGAATAATCTTGAGCTTAATCTCGGTTTCTAAACCGATGAGGGGCGTAGTTTTTACAGCAAATAAGCTGGTTTCTGCGCATCAGGTGCAGCTTTTCCGATTGTGGCGCCCGGTAAAACGGGCTATCGCTCCCTTGAGAAAGGAGTCTTCCGAGGCCTGTAGGCGTGGTGCATATGCCGCGACGTTACGCTCGGTTGTTGCTGTTAAAAAAATAAAAAAAAATAAAAAAAAATAAAAAAAATGAAAAAAAAGCCAGTATAAGGATACTTCTTTCATATTAATATTTTGGGAACAAATGTAGGCAAGACAAGCTATTTATGTTCATTTTGTTAAATTGCACGGATAGAGATTCCAATCTTGTGTCCATTGTTATTCTTTTGGTGGAATTTAAAATTTCAAATTTAATCGCTCTTCATCTTAAAATATCAAAGTCTTCATATGTCTAAAATTGAATGTTTTCAGTACCAGACAGGATGCCTAACTTGTTACTAGTTGGACCGGTCGGACCGGAATCAAGAATCGGATGACTTAATAAATATATAAAAAATTCAAAAAAAATTATAGTAGTATAAACTCATTTAAACAAACATAATAATGTTAAAAAAAATAAAAGGTTTAATTTTAATGTTTAATTATTTGGATTTTAGTTAAAAAAAAAATTGAAATCCAGTCTGACCAGCGAACCGGCTCAACCGGTCGGTTCCCTTGAGTGCAGTTCATATGTTGTTTTTTGGCCGATCAACACCGGTTACCGGTCTGACTAGTCCGGCCTGACAATCCAGTCCGATTATGAAAACACTGCTAAAATCGTGTAGTGCAATCATGACCTGTTTAACACGTTTATTTACACGTATAATCATGTTGGTGTTTAATAATCATGTTATAACATAATACATATTAATCAGATAGGTGGGTTATAAAAAATGTGTTTAACTGGGCCATAGATGGTTAGTCGCTCGACCTATTTTATTAAACAAGTTGATGGTCATGATGTTTAATTAAACGGGTTAACTCGTTTAATTAAGGGCAAACTTTATAGAAATCTAACCAATTATTCATTTTGTTTTAATCAAGTCACTCAAACTTTTTTTAATCTCAATTAAGTCATTCAAGTTATTTTTGTGTTTGAATTCTATGATTTTAACATAAATTGTAGTTAATAAATGTTGATATAAGTTTAAGTGAATAATTTTTTAAAAAATGTCTGACTTGAATAAGTAATTATTAATTATTAATTTTTTGTTTTTTTGTCAGATATTAGTTAAAATTAATAATTAAGTAATTTTATAGTTAGCGGGTTATTTTGAAAAGATTAAACTGAAACAATTTCGCATGATATTCGCAATAATATTTTGTTTCCTTTTTCTAATTTCTCATAACAATGAAAATTATGATCAAAATGAAATAGTGATCTGATTATTGTTTAGGTTTTGACGCGTTTTGATGCTCTGTTCTGTGTGGTTCAAATCAGTTTTACGATTACAGTCATCCACATCGGTAAAGACAGATGGATCATATAAATACAAATGATGTTAAAGGTATTTTACGATTACAGTCATACGTTATGGCGTTAATCATTTGATTTCCCACATATTTTACATTTTACAGTAAGCATCTATGGTTTTTTAAGGTAAAACACCATTATTGCGTTAATTAGTTGATCTCCCAATTGCAATTCACACGGATTACATTTTTTACATTAAGCATATAGTTGTATTGTGTTTTTATGGTCAACATTGAGTCTAAAAAAACCCCATTATGGCGTTAATTATTTGATCTCCCAATTATAATTCATATCGATTACCTATTTTACAGTAAGCATGGAGTTGTATGGTGTTTTTAAGGTAAAACACCATTATGGCGTTAATTAGTTGATCTCCCAATTGCAATTACCGATTACCTATGTATGGTGTTTTTAAGGTCAACAATGAGTATCATAAAACACCATTATGACGTTAATTATTTGATCTCCCAATTACAATTCATACCGATTAAATATTTTTACAGTATGCATGGAGTTGTATGGTGTTTTTAAGGTCAACATTGAATCTGATAAAGTACCATTATCGCGTTAATTATTTGACATTGGCAGGTATGATACAATTGTCTTCAACTCATCTATTGTTATAGAAAAGTAACCGAAAAGATTAAGGTGTTTAGAAATGTTTTATATTAAACACTATTGGTAAAATTGTCTTCAGCAAACTATGCAAAAATTCGTTTTTTTGCTACAAGTCAAGTAACATGCCATTATTGTTAGACTAAATGAATTGTCTTCAACAATTTCCAATATCATATATGCTGATACAACTTTCATCTAGAGGAATAAACCGCAAAAACGTTATAAACCGCAAAAACACCATAAACAATAAACCATTCAATTCTTCGCTCACCAAACTTCTAGTTTTGAATTACATTAGACGAAACAACATAAACCCACTAAAAAAATATAATTTAACATAAACACCATAAAAAACACTAGATTCTAAGACACAAACACAATAAAAAACTTAAAACACCATACACATGCACTACACCATTCGTGACCTGTCCCAACGAAATTTACACGCCCTGTCCCGACGACTTTTCGTCGCGATAGGGTTCGTCGGTATAGATCCGTACCAATAGATAAAAAAGTCGTCGGCATAGTGTTCGTCGGGAAAAACTTGCTCTGTCCCGACGACTTGTGGTCGGGATAGGTGAATCAAAAAAATTTTCTGAAATAGCCCTATAGCGACGACATTTAGTTGGTATAGGTTAATTAAAAAATTTTCTGAAATAGCCCTGTAGCGACGACTTTTGGTCGGGACAGCTCAATTAAAAAAAATCCTTAAATAGCCCTATAGCGACGACTTGTGGTCGGGATAGGTGAATTAAAAAATTTTCTGAAATAGCCATGTAGCGACGACTTTTGGTCGGGACAGCTCAATTAAAAAAATCCTTAAATAGTCCTATAGCGACGACTTGTGGTCGGGACAGGTCAATCAAAAAAAAATTCTGAAGGATACCTATAGCGACGAGATGTCGTCGGGACATGTTAAATTAAGTTTTGACAACTTCTTCCTGTTTTTCCTATTTTTCCCATATACACCAATTGTAGAACCTAAAACCTGCATTTTACCAATAATCTAGACACACTTTCCAAATCCAAAGTTTACAAATCCAAAGTTAACAAATCCAAAGTTTACAAATTCAAAGTTTAACAAACATAACTACAACATTTAAGTTTTAACAAAATGCAACTAAATTGTTCAAGTTAAACACCATATTCAAACCAAATGCAACTACGGATCATGGCGATGTTGTCACTCCCATAGGCGACGCATTTCTTCCATTTGACGGCTCATCTCCTCCATGACACGATCTCTTTCTCTATCACGTTCTTGCTGTTGTTGAAGTTGTTCAACACGTTCATCCATTTGATTTTGCCATTCTCCTTGTTGAGGTGGGTAGGTACTAGACACGTCTGGTGTGGGTTGCCTAACAACGCGACCAACACCTCTTATGTGTCCCCGTCTTTGCCCTAAAGCACGCTCCATGCACTCAAGTTGATTAACCGATTCTGAATCACCGGACTCTTGGTTACATCTTTTAAGCTCCTCTTGCATAATATCCTAAGTTAAACAATACCAAAAATATACAATCAAGGTTGCTAAAATTCAATATGTTACAAAATGAATAACCAATATATTTGCAATTTTCAACAAACCTATATTAAACACAACAAATTATAAAAATTCTAGAAACATTAAACCATAACTAAAAGTCTTAAAGCTTTTATAGACTAACAACATTCTAAAGCATACAACTAATGGTTTTAAGACTTTTATAGACTAACAACATGCTAAACCATACAACTAAAGACTAACAATATACAATCAAGGTTACTAAAATTCAATATGTTACAAAATGAATAACCAATATATTTGCAATTTTCAACAAACCTATATTAAACACAACAAATTATAACAATTCTAGAAACATTAAACCATAACTAAAGGTCTTAAAGCTTTTATAGACTAACAACATTCTAAAGCATACAACTAATGGTTTTAGGACTTTTATAGACTAACAACATGCTAAACCATACAACTAAAGACTAACAATATACAATCAAGGTTACTAAAATTCAATATGTTACAAAATGAATAACCAAGATATTTGCAATTTTCAACAAACATATATTAAACACAATAAATTATAACAATTCTAGAAACATTAAACCATAACTAAAGGTTTTTACTTACATAGTCCGATTCTGCAATCTCGTTTACCCATCCTTCCCCGGCCTTGTAATGGGTCTCTTTAAGCACTTCAATGCCACCAGTCCCATGCGAACAAAAAAAAAAAATATTATTATTTATCTATTAATATAATAGTTAATACATCTATTTATAATCATAAAATTATATCTCTTACTTCCATATGACGTCTCTGCGCATATGATTTACTTCCATGAAAGCTTGTATAGCGTTGCTTGGATTTATTCAATTTATTCTTCTCTGATCGTTTTCTAAAATCTGGATTTAGGAATAACTGATTAATGAGTTGTTCCCATGCATGCTGATCCAATTCTTCTAGGGGTTTTGTTCTTGCCTTCTAAACATCTTCATAACCTCCAACAGAATCAAAATGTTTTTTAAATTCTTGCTTCCGGTCTTTATAAGCTCTTTGGCACTCGGCATGTATTCCGAGTCTTATGCCCTCCCACTGATCTGTGTTTCTCAATCTATCAAGATCAAAATATTCCTACAAACAAATAATTATTTTAAAACATCTAATTCTAATAAAATTAAATACAAATAAAACATTACATTATATACTTACAAAAAGCGTAGGGAATATAGCTTTTTTAAACTTATCGGGAACATTTTGCCAACTAGTGTAATGAATTGGAGCAACCTTTCCAACCTCGTTGGAAATCAATCTTATAAAGTCTGAACAATTTTCTCCTACAAATTTGTATTGTCCACCTTCATCTTCAACCTCAATAGATAATGGCATATAATTGTTCTTTTCAAATTTTTTTAGGAGTTTGATGTTTTTTCCTTTTGAACGTCTTTTCGGTTGCGCTATAGTGACACATGACATTGAAAAGTTAACAATTAAAAATATATTTAAGGTTTAGGTTTGATTAGTTTAAGGTTTTATTAGGGTTTTATTAAATAATAGTTTAAGGTTTGATTAATTTAAGGTTTAGGTTTGATTAGTTTAAGGTTTTATTAAATAATAGTTTAAGGTTTGATTAGTTTAAGATTTAGGTTTTATTAGTTTAAGGTTTTATTAGGGTTTTATTAAATAATAGTTTAAGGTTTGATTATTTAAGGTTTTATTAAGTAATAGTTTAAGGTTTTATTAGTTTAAGGTTTTATTAGGGTTTTATTAAATAATCGCTTCTCTACCTCAATCCTTCTTTCAAGTAATTAAACTCAATTTTTTTTAAGTACAATAATAATATTTTTATAAAATTAAAGAATTACAATATCAACATAATTCAATAACATATATACTAATAATGCATACTTAAGGCACATCTAATTGCTAGCTAACATATATGCTTATATTATAAACATACAAACCAACTACATGACCAATAAATATGCATTTATTTACATGAATCAAAATCCAAATTAATTCTCATGTTATACGAATTGAATCACATGTAAATCTTAAACACAAATTATATTACCTTCAAATGCCCTACTTGAACTTGTTCAAACTTCAAAAATCCCAAATAAACTTCAAATTTTCTTCCTTTGTTTCTTGTAAACATACAAACATACATACAATTCATAAATAAACACTAATCATTTACTAAAAAAAAACATGAATATATATATATATATTTAAATAAATATTTAGCAAGAAAAATGATTATTTTACCTTAAGAATCCAAAAATGAAACAACAAGTTCTTAAACACCCATCTAACTTCAAAAACCTAAAAGACATGAAGAACATAAGTGAAAATTGGCATAATGGGTATCAAAACTTCAAAACCAACAACAATCTAAGCTCAAAATCACTTTAAAAATGGAATTTACCTTTGAAAACCATCAAGAACTCGAAAGATACGAACGAATCGCGAAAGGGCAGCAACATGAAGAACCTAAATATGAAAGAAGTTCTTATACATCCATCTAACTTCAAAAACCTAAAAAACATAAAGAACATAAGTGAAATTTGACATAATGGGGATCAAAACTTCAAAACTAACAACAATCTAAGCTCAAAATCACATTTGAAATGGAAATTACCTTTGAAACCCGTCTAAAGCTCGAAAGACACGACCTAAAAGCGAAAGGGCAGCAAAGCGGTAAATAACCCAGCTCTACTGACGCTGGGGTTTATTTTTTGCGCATACACTCAGTCCCGACGACTTCTCGTTGGAATAGGGAAGTCGGAACAAATTTTTTTAGCAGGGAACCTATGCCGACGACATCTCGGCGGCAATAAAATTTTCCATTCAAGACACCCGGGCTCCCCACGCGCGAAAAAGGCGAAAAAAAAGGTATTTAGCTATACCGACGACGGGTAGTGGGTATAGATATTCGTTTGAGCGCCAAAAACTCCCGCTTTCTGGTTCACCTTTTGCCGACTACAAATCGTCGGGATAGATGAATAAAAGTAAAAAACTCGCGGGATGATGTACCGACGATATGTCGTCGGGATAGGTTTGGACGGGGCAGGATCAATTTCTTGTAGTGATGATTAACATAACAAAAACATAAACAGGAAAAGCCATAATGTTCATGCAATACACCTTGTTCGGATGCTTCGAATTTGATAGGAGACAACGCTTCGGATTTGTTCGTCGATTTCAGCTTTCGTTTTTTGCTAATTTCTGAACAAAAGTTAAGAACTTTTAAAAACAATAAAAACACTTTAAAGTTAATTTTTTGTAATCAAGAACATCTTACTTTCATCTTTTATGTTGGAACGATTACTAGACGCCATGGATACTTGTAATATTCTTCTTCAAAATTAGGTTGTTTTCTCCCAATTTTTACGGCTTAATTGAAGGAATTATGGCTCCGTTTTTTTCTATGCAAGTGAAGCATTTTCAAAACACTAAATTTACTTATTTACCCTTGTTTTTAATTGGTGTTTATATAAAACATCATAATAATTACAACATTGCCACCGTCAAAATCACAGCCGTTAAACACCAAAAATCGACAACCCATATTCCTTCTTATACTTTTTAAGAATTTTTCCCTTTTTATAATATCCCTACCCATATATATATATATATATATATATATATATATATAAACCATTAATAATATTAAGAAAATATTAATAATATCATTATTAATTGTTTGAAAAAAATTACATAAAATATTCCATCGGTTTTTAAAAGGTTGCAAATTTCATTATGTAAATAAGGGTATTTTGATTATTTTTAATAACTTTAACAGAATTTTTTGTAGATGTTAACTTAAAAAGCATAAACGACAACTATTTATTTAGATAAAAACGAAACCGTGTGTTTTTTAAAATAAAATATGAAACTTGAAACTTTTTTGTTTCTATTTTATAAAGTTATCCCTTTTATAAATAGCTAAATGCACATTTTTTAAGTTGTACCGTAACATAAAGAAACGGTCCCAAGTCCCAACTCCATGCAAATTATATCAGGTGATGTTGAGAATAACGCACAACTGAATGATGAAATGGGTTGGGTCAAAGCGAATTGTGTCATGTTCGTAAGAAGTAGTCAGTCACTAATGTCACTAGACCAAAATATCATGGACGACTTGTGTCATGTTATAAATCTAAAAACCATAAACTTTTTTTAGCAGTCGTCAAATGTCATTTTTAGGATTATCATCTGCTTAAAACATCCTAAAAAGATTCGATATCTTGGGACTAATCGCATGAACCGCGACCTCGCATCACCCACAAATGACATGAATTCAAAGGCTCTTGAGCCAAATCCTATAAATTCAAAGTTTTATGGTGCTTAGATTTGTTGTTTTGCTTTATCTGTCTCACTTATATTGTAGGAAGGATCAACATTGAATTGTGAGTGTGACTTGTGAGACATAAGAACTTAAACCATACATATATCATCTCCAAAATAAGCGAACCAAAAGCATGATTGTCATGCTTAATCGAGTGATTTTCGTCCGATTGACACGACTGGTTCCTAAAATTGATAAATAGCATCACTGAGGTGAACTTTACTAAGGGTCATGAGACTCATATAGAAATGAGCCGAAACAAGCTCAATGTGCATCATTTTAGACTAGCAAACCAAACCTGCATACTATAGGATTCAAAACCTCACGAATTGAATATGAAGACACAATATGTATAATATGATCGAATGATTTTCATTGAGTCAGCTTTACTCATGTTAAATTTACCCCACAAGAATTATGATTATGATTGTCACACAGGTCAGAATCATCTAGGATTTTTATTTTCGTATACGAATCCAAGATTCACTCACTATCCCTTGCAAGAAACCTCTCCAAAATATGTCAAAAGGGTTAAAAGTAATTCAATATACACAAAGACACCTAAAAGAACACAGTATCAAACTACTACCATTTCATCTTATTTGGTTTTTGCTTGGAGTTTTTCTTTGAAAACGAGAAAGAAAAGAGGGGTACCACGGATCTTGGCCTCGAAGGTTTTGAAGTTAAGTAATGAACGATTTCAAAAAATCTAGTTTGTCCGATTTCTGATGAGTTGTGCCAATAGTAAATCGCTACATTCCATGCCTTCGCTCTCATTTCCTTTAAACTTCTTTCTATATGAGTCTCATGTCGCGCTACAAATGGCCTCAGCATAGCATTATATACATACTCTGTTCCCTGAATGACCCGTAAAGTTTCCATTTTAGAAACCAGAAATAGGAACATTCATAGAATGAAAAATTACCATCTTTTACCTTAGTTTTAGGATACCATAAGTAGATGATGAGTGCTAGCTTCATTTCTCCATACATTGGTATCCTACCAAACATGATCCATGTGAAAAAAAATGCATAAATTATACCATACACGATAAGTATAGACGATTTTTATACATACCATGGAACAAATATATCACCGATTCTTTCAAAAACTACAAGAACTGCGATGATGACCCTGAGAAGAAGTCAAGAAACCATAACCAACAATCAAAATTCGGTTTTCGGATACGAATCAGATCAAAATCTTGGGCATAAAGCAATGACTCTTCTGTAAAAACCGTTAAACGACAATTAGTCTTTGGTCTAATGGAATGTACAAACTTCACATGATAATGTGTGAGTCAAAATAACATTGCTTTCTTGAACTTGATTGTTTATATACCTATGGAAACAAAGGTTTGACCTTTTCAGAAGTGTAAGTTTGACCAAAAACTTTCTTTCAAGCAACTAAAATGTCACATAAATTGTCATATTCATCCAAACAAGATGGGTATGATTTAATCCTAAAAATAAAATCAAACAAACAATATGGTCAACTTCAAACTCATGAAATTGTGATAGATGAGATAGAAAATTTACCAATATTGACACCAAAACCTCAATTCTGCATTGCCTGCACCATGCTTCTCAATGGTTTTAAAACACTCAAAAGCTGGATATGCATATCCAAGAATCAACCTAAACCCATAACCAAACATCACTAAATTTGACCAAATTCCCAATTTCCCCAAAATTTATGTCAATTAGATTACTTACACAAGACTGTTTATGATGAGTTCACCCAGCATCTTCTACAAATATCCTGCAAAATTTACAGTAAAATCGATTCAAATTTAAGATCATTTACCTAAGAATTACCCTAATTGGATCGACACCCAATTCAATTCACGAAAATCATAGATCGAATCGGATTATAAATTGGAACTAATTAACTTAAAACCCCTTGGTGAGTGTACCCAGTTTAATGTAATGATGGAGGGATCGTTAACAGGTAATGTAATCCTTGTAAGCAGGATGAACAATTACTGTAGTAATGGAAACAGATTTGTTGGTGATTTCTGGAAATTGGGGGAGATCAATGGAAGTAACAATGGCGACGGTTTGTGTGTGTGTGTTTGTGTGTGAGAGAGAGGGGGGTTACTGTTATTTTATGCTTGTGAAATACTTTTTTTTTGAACGGCAATACTATTCTACTACTACTCCTAAATTACACCAATATTTTCTTTGTTTGAATTTGAACCCAAGACCTCCTTTCTAAGAAGCAATGCCTCTACCAAGTGGGCTAGTCCCACATTGGCAATGCTTGTGAAATACTGATTACCGTTTGTTAATTTTAAAGTTATATATTAATAGTTTTAGCTAGCCGTTCAAAAAAAATAGTTCTAGTGATGCTAAATGATGTCTTCTTTTAATGGTAAAATAAAGTTACTACAGAAGTGATAGGAAACTCAGATTTGGGTTCGATTCCTACAGCCGGTTTTACAAGCCTTCCACCGTCATGTCTTTGGACGGGTGCTCGGGTTGAGTTTTTTCCGGGAATTGGTGGCTGATGGGCTAGGGGCTCCGTCCGTCTGGACTAGAGACCAGCTTGAACATCCTTTAACCTTTGACAGTCGCATACGAACTACCCAACAGTTGATTAGTTGGCATTTAAAAAAAAATAGTTTTAGTGATGATTAGGAAGCAAAGCTGATAACTTTGAAAAAGGTTGAATAATTATTAATATATTGTGTTTGGTAACTTTTATTACTTTATTTGAGTTTGGTATTAGCTTTTTCTATGAATAATATTAATTTTGGATATATATGAAAAGTGAATATCGGGCTGTTAAGCACCTAACTTAGATATGATCTAAAATTTTTATATAAAAATAATAAAATATCAATGTTTATTAAAGTGAAAAGGGTCCAATTGTTTTTTCTTGCCCGTATGCTCCAGAATTTTTTTTATTCTTATGGCCGTCTCTGGTAACCACCAACTCGAACATATGTTTGAACTTTTTTTAACACCATAATCTAGATTTCTTGAATCAAAATTATAACAGCATACATCTTGAAGGATTTAAACTTAAACATGTTTAGTTGAAGAGTACACATCTAGACTATAAAACCTTCAATCAGCATATGCTTAGTCATATATGTTTGATAATATATGTTTGTTTTTGTTTGCATGCATGCTTGTTTGTTGTGTTTATTTTATATGTTTATTTCTGTAAAGCTTAATTTAAAATCATTTTGTAGCCAAAAATAATAAAATAGTAATCAAATAACTTAATATGCATTATTTGTGATGAAACCCAATTAGTTATTAATAATTTAATTAAATACCTAATCAGTCATAGCCCGTTTAAAAAATAATAAGACCCAATTTGTATATTAATTGATTGAATTTGATGTTCAGTATGCATGTTTGGATCCCTCCTAATATACATTGTCTATTGACTAAGCAATTACTTACTAATATACATCGTTGTCTTCTACATCACAATGACCGTAATTTATAAATTGAGTGATTATTGTATAATTCAAAACTTGAAACGTAAAATCATGATGAAAACTTAATTGATTTGTGTATAATTAGTATATTAGCTTATATGAAACAATTTTTCAAGAGAAAATTTATACCTTTAACTTCTTTTAATCTTGAATTTATTGATTTAAATAGTACTCTTTCGAATCATGTTGAAAGAAAACCAATTTTATCATACCATAATGATCAATGAGATGTAATTTAATTTTATCATTTTTCTTGTTGATCCGACCTGACCATATTTAAAATTGGTGAAAAAACTTTCCCACCCACATAAAAAAAGATTTCTAGGTTCTTCACTCTACATGAGTCAACAATCATTCTGTGAACTTTTTTTTTCCTTAGAAATAAAAGTAAGGTTTATACATAAAGGATTAGGTTCAAGTAAAAAGGGTGAGATTGGTGAAAAGTGTGAGAAGGATTGTGGATTTGACAAGTGTCATCACTCTAATTTAATTAAAAGGGTATTTTGGTCATTGTGTTTAATAATGTGTTTAATGCTTCATATCATTGTGTTTAATATTTTTATTATTTTGTTTTATTTTTATATCATATTGTCTTATTTTCTTGTTGTTTTTTATGCATTAAATAAATTGTTCATATTTATTTTTTATGTTTTATGTATTAAAAGTACATAATTGTGTTATTTTACCTTTATTATGTTTATAAAACTTATAATTTTAAAAACATAAATTGTTTTTATTTTTTGAAAAATACATTTCCGTCATTTAATATATGTTTATGTCATTATGTAATATAATTATCATTGTGTGTTATGTTCAGGTCATTGTGTAATATATTCATCATTGTTTTTTGTCTTCAGATGATTGTGTAATATATCATCATTGTGTCTTATGTTCAGGTCATTGTGCAATAACCAATATTTTTGTTTTACGTTAAGGTCATTGTGTAATCTACGCGTCGTTGTGTTTTACGTTCATGCAATTGTGTAATATACACATTGTGTGTTATGTTCAGGTCATTGTGTAATATATTCATCATTGTTTTTTCTCTTCAGATGATTGTGTAATATAGCATCATTGTCTCTTACATTCAGGTCATTGTGTAATAGTCATTATTTTGTTTTATGTTAAGGTCATTGTGTAATCTACGCGTTATTGTGTTTTACGTTCAGGTTATTTGGTAATATACACATTGTTGTATTAAATGAATTTGTTTTGTTTTATCATTATGATTTATATATAAAAAGTACGTGATTTTGTTGTTTCGTCAATACTATTTATAAAGGTCATGATTTTATAAAAAATAGTTAGACACTACGACGATAAAAAGAAACACTCACAAACAAAAAAGACACAATAATAGGCAATTAGACACAATGACGCATTACAAATATAATAGGTAGAGGGAAACGTTTTTTTTTTAATTTTTTTATATAACAATATTATACTCGTTTTAAAGATAAAAAAATGCTCGTTTTTTTGGTGTAATTTTTTTAAAAAATAATATTGTATATAAAAGTTATGCTCGTTTAAAAAAATGGGGGGAACATGATAAAAAGTCAACAAAAGTGTCTATGATTAAAATAACCTTCTACTAACTTTTTAATACAACTTTGATCTAAACCATTAAATTATATATCTAATGGGTCACAATCCTTCTCACACTTCTCACCAATCTAAGCTTTTTTCTATAACCTCACCCTATACATAAAATCTAATAATCATGCTACATGTATGTTTTATTGGGCTTGGTTATTGTTATATGTTTTTTGTTATATGTTTAGTTTTTGATTTAAATGGAACTAGCTTTCATTGTCGTGATTTATAACAAGCATGTCTTGAGGTGATCAGAAACTCTCGGCATAAGCTCCTTATCTTCCATGACTTCCTTATCTTGAATTTCTTGAGCACTTTATTAATATAATTAGATTAGAAAACTCAAGTTTAATAAATAAAAAAAAAGAAAAAGAAAACGTAGTAATTATTAATGATTATATATAAATTATTAAACCACTAAACAATTTCATTGATGATAAAGAAAATTTATATTAAAAAGTGTAGATAAAATTAAAACAAATTATTAATCTAACTTTTAAAATAATATTATGATTTTAAAAATAAAGTGATTATTTTTTAATTGAAGAAAGAAACAGAATAGTAAGTTTAAGAAAAATAACAAAGAGTAACATGTATATCTTAGCTACTTTAGACTGATAACTCTTGCATTACACATTAAATTAATAAAGTAACAAATAATTATTGATAAATATTTCAGAAATATAAATCAATAATTTGAGATATAGCATTATTAAAATTACTTCTAAGTAATTAAAGTAATAAAATTCATTTTCTTAACTTTTGTTCTCTAAAAAGTTCACCTTTTGAACTTTTCATTTTAAAAAACTGTTTTTAAACATCACTTTTTACAAAAAATTTTGTTGCTTAAAAACTATAGCTTTTATTATTTTGTTTTGTTTTCTAACTTGTTACACAATCTATTATTTTTTATCCGCAAATGTATATATAGTAATATCATGAGTATTGAAAGAAAAAAACAGTACGAAGAAAATGACTTGTGTTATTTTATTTAAATTTATTAATATAAAAATTATATTTAAGATAAAGTAATACACTAATGCTGGTTTTGCTGAAAACCTGGGGTCAAATCATATATATAACTACAATTCCATGGAACGGCAGGGGGTCAACGGGAGCGGCCGGTTTTACCTTTTCTGCGTTTTAAATGGTCCTAATATTCATATACTACCCCCATTTTTCTATACATCATACTTAATGTCAAATAAATCACATGATACTACATAACTTTAACTCATTAATATTTTTTAATAATAAAAAATAAAAAAGGTATTGTTATTCGTACACCGGTGTACCAATATCCCTACCCGTTTTAAAAGGTTTTAACAGTTGTGGTTTGCATTAAACTTCTCAGATAATAAAAATAAAAAACGGTTAATGATTATAAGAGTAAATTACATAAATCGTCCTTTATATTCACTAATTTTATAGATAACATTCTTTATTAAAAATTGTTTCAGAAAACATCCTTAAAATGGAAATTTATAATGGATTTCACCATTTATATAACATAAATCGTCCTTTAATTATTTCACATCCATAAATTAAGTGAATTTAAAGGACGATTTATGTAATTTACTCTAATTATAATAAATAAATACATAAAACAACGTATTCTAAAAATAAAAAAGAAACACAATAAAGGTCAAACAGCCAGATCCATTTTGCACCAGTTTCAATTTACAATCCGGACTGAAGCATCAAACCAAAAAACCAAAACTGTTCAGATCTTAAAAAAAAAACCGACTTTAGAGCAGTTTTCCGGCCACCAACCAGGTTGTTGTGGCTTACTTATTCCTTTCGGTTAGTCAAATATTGGAGAGATCTAGGGATTTACTACGTAAGTAGGTGTTCCATGGTAATTAAAAAAACGATCGACAAGCTTCAGTTTCGTTGGTTGTAAACAGCTTCTAAATCACCTCCCCCCTCCCCAAAAAAAAAAAATAAAAACCTAAAAAAAAGAATCCATGAGCAGGTACCAAGTTTGTCATCTAAAAAATGTGTCGATTGTTTCAAGTCTTCAACAAAATAGGTAATACGGACAAAAATGCGCTTTGGATCAACCCAGAACAACAAAATTTGACCCGTACAATAAATCTAGGGTTTTTATCTCTTACCATTTACCACCTCCATCAGCATGAGTTGCAAACATACTAACAAGATTCATTGCATTAATCTTTTGTTCCGCACAAACACAATTTCACATTCGGATTGCAGAAGTCCCTCTTCTGCAAATGCGTTACAGTCTACACATGCTATTGAGGAACAAGAATTATCTTATCCAGCATAAGGCTATGTGTTATGCAAAAGCCCACATCTTCTGCAAATGCGTTACAGTCTACACATGCTATTGAGGAACAAGAATTATCTTATCCAGCATAAGGCTATGTGTTATGCAAAAGCCCCCATCTTCTGCAAATGCGTTACAGTCTACACATGCTATTGAGGAACAAGAATTATCTTATCCAGCATAAGGCTATGTGTTATGCAAAAGCCCCCATCTTCTGCAAATGCGTTACAGTCTACACATGCTATTGAGGAACAAGAATTATCTTATCCAGCATAAGGCTATGTGTTATGCAAAAGCCCCCATCACATCACGTACGCGCCACATAATCAACCAACACCATCACCCCTTATCACTCTACATCATCATTTCCTATGTTATCCATCACTTCCCCATCACTCCACGTCATCACCACCTTTTTCAATATTTTATTATTTGAATTTTATTTTTTTTAATTAAAAATGAAATTTAAAAAAGACATAATATAATTAAAAAAATATAAAATTACAAAATAAAACTAAAAAAATTACATAATAAAAAAAATACATCATAAAAAAAATTAATCCATATTATATTTCTTCATAATCCGCTCCGTCTTTTCGGCTATTTCACGAGCGCGACCGGTTAAATGATCGATTGGAGTCCACAACAATTTCATATCATTGTTGTATTGTTTTTGCTCCTTTAAGTTGACAAATTTTTGTAACGAGTCGGAGATGGTCTCCAACGTGTTTTTGTAATCGGTTGAAGAGGAGCCTTGTGGTCGTTTACCCTTTTGTTTAGACCGGGCGGACGTTGAGGAGAGGTTGGTGGGGGCATGTCCATTTCGACTTCCTCATCCGACTCGAAGTTTGTAACTTCGGGACGGGTGCCATTAAGTTGATTTCCGCATAACTTGCCACGGCGCGATATGAGGAAATGACCCGTTTTCTCGTTCATAGGTCATCAACGCCTCGTTCATGACCGATTAGCCGTTCTCACCACTTTTACGGTTATTGTGGTGTTGAACCCATATGCCGTTAAATTTCGCGACTTTACGTTGTAAGTCGCGCCATTCGCCGAAAATCATGATGTTCGTCCGGTAGGAACCACGACCCATTGCCGAAAAAAACTGGTGTCTCACGCGTCTCCAAAAATCCGAGCTCGTTTGGTTGTTACCAACCAACGGGTCTTCGGAAACGTCAATGTAGGCACGAGCTAGTGCCACCTCCTTAGGTTCCGACCATGGAGTAATGGTCGGTTTGGTTGCTTTTTCAGGCACTTCATTTCGTCGGGGCCTATGACACGATGAAGCCGGTTGGGCGTCGGGTTGTGTTTCTGGAACCACGTCAGCTTCGGGATCCGGTTGATTCTCAGAAACGTTGTCACCGGCGGGTAAGTTTTGGTTGAAAAAATGTGGTTGTGGGTACCAATTTGAGAAGGTTAGAAATTGGTTCGGGTTTGGATTGTTTGGATCGAGTTGAGGTCGGTAACAATTTATAAACAGGTTAAAGTATGGGTTGTTTGAATCCATGTTAGTGTAGAGGTTTTTGAAGATTTGAAAGATTTTTTAAGATTTTTTGAAAGATTTTTGGAAAATTTTTGAAGATTTTTGAAAAGGCTGAATGAATTTATATAGGTTAAATTATTATTATTATTTTTTTTTGCTTTTCAACGATAATGTTACCGTTTAAGTTTTTTATTTATTTTTTCCCACCCAAACGGTCATCACCCTGTGAGGAGGGTCTCCCCTTGCCCATCACGCCACCCTCACGCCCCGGTTTTATGGCCTATGGGGGTGGGGCGCGACCCAGAGGCATCATGCCTGGTCACGCAGCATAACACTTAGCCTAAGAAAAGCACAAGCCTTTGTAATTTATACATATAAGCGCTTTTTTGTTGTAGAAAACAAACAAACTTACCCAGTATATTCTCACTATTCAGTAGGGTCTATGGGGGAAGGATGAAAACAAATCTTACCCCTATCTTAGTTGTGATAGATAGGCTGCTTCAAAGGAGTCCCCAACTCAAAGTTATCGTTTAAAGTTAATCATACGAGCGTTTTTAACGTTGTTTCACAAAATAAGTAAAATCACATTAAAATTAGTGCAATTTTAATTTTTGTCGATGAGCCATCAGTAATTCTTGGGTTTTGTTCCATACTTCCATTTCAAGATTTTACCTTCATATGCTATTTCTATATCTATATCTAAAAGATAAGCAATTCATGCTGCCACTTTTCATTTTTAATAAAAAGATTATTTAATATTTCCAATATTTCATTACTAACTATTTAATTTATCCTTTATTCGTACGATGTAACACAGGTTTCTAACCCAGTGTACATCTTATGGATACATTAGCAAAGCACAACCTGATGAACTTCAACAAAATTTCGCATAAACTATTTTACCACCCTAGAAAATAGAATTAAAAAACTTTAATGTGTCTAAAAAAATCTCAATAAAACTAAATCAAAATCAGCAGGTATAAAAAGAATTTATATCATAAGAAAAACTACACAGTTAGGATTGTTCATTTTAAGATGGTTCAATTGTTCCTCATAATAGGATCATACCGCCCCTCCATGGAGATCAGAAGATGATCACCTTTAGGGTTCATTTTAAGAATAAAAAATATACAAAAAACCATTTTACTTTTAAATTTCAAAAATAAAAATAAGACAGAACTTTACCTTGCAATAACCACCCTGACAAGGAGTAATTGTTATGCAACCAAAAGCAATTTGATACCTGGATACATATGACTTGTTCATGTTGCAAACAATAGAAGTCAAAGACCCAAAAGGCACTTGTGACTTGCCTACACGTAAAAGACGCTCACCTAGGCGCCAAGCGAGGCCCGGTGCGGCTATACCTCCTTGCAGGCTTGCAGCCATTAGGACACTGAGGCAAGCTTCCAGCAAGATCTGCAATTTGCAGCCAAATTCTGATCTGAATAGGTTTGAACAGCTAAAAGTGGTCCAAAATATCCAAAAAAAATGGCCTGGAAACAGCCCTAACATGTCTAAACTCCTAAATTGGTTATAGTGTGCAAATTGTTTTCCTGGCTTGTAGGTTCAAAGCTCACCCTTTGATCCTTAGGTGCACTAGCATCTTCGACTCCTATGATTACATTGTCATAAGAAATTAGCTTAGTTATTTTCATGTTATCCTCTGGGTTCCCCAACCCCTATCACCCATCCACCCTCATAGATACCATCAATATCCAAGATCTCAAATGCAATACTTTACAAAATTTCAATAATAATAAATACAATCTGCAGTGCTATACCATTGAACTGATTGTCCTGAATAGAAATCATAAAATGATGATAAAACTTCGCCTAAAACAAATAATCTATTCAATAGTAAATGAGCTTCAAAAAACTAATAAATATGTACCTCTACTTTTGGTGGAAGTTTATGTCCAAGATTCCAAGTTGCAAGGCATTCACCTTTCTTCCACATAAACATATTCCTCCTGCAAATGCATAACAATCTACGTATGACAGTTTAATATTACCTCCCTCCAGCATAAACACAAGCCTTTTTTAATTTACAAAGTAATGAAGAAGAATGCTTTACCAACCACAAAGTTGCAGCTATCCTCAAGGTGCCAAAAAAAAAGAAGAAAAAACACTAAATAAACACTTGGTTTTAAAGGCATGCAACACGCTCAAAAGATCACATGGCATCATGTAATTCAGAGCCAAAATTGGTCAAGATTAGGGCATGTAGAACGATTATACTGAAAAACAATCAAAGGGGAGAAGGAATTATAATAGGTTTACTTCATAAAGAGGTTGATATGTAATATAGGCTAGCCAGACACAACTTCTAATCGTAAATAAAGTTTATTTTGTTGTAAATTAAGCAGCACCTAGCATACACCACAGTTTGATTTGGCAACAGAGCTGTAAAATTCAACTGCTAATGCTAGCAAGCCCCAGAGTCAACCTCAAACTTGAACATCTATCCATTGTTCAACATCAACCAGAAATCATATAATACACTTGCAACATACAGTAACACCTTCCAAGCGCATCTTTAACAAATAATTTCAATCAGATACCTACACAGGCCGTTTTCAATACTTTTCAAGTTCTAAAAGCTGAAACTACAATTGCATATATGTCTATGAATGTATATGTACGTGTATAGTAGATTAAGAATGCTAAATAATATAGAACAGAAATAAAAAGATACCAAACAGAAATTAATATTGAAAAGCCCACATATTTACATATGTTGATTAATTTGCGAATACGATGAAAAGAGGGAAAGTCTACAATCTAGCATGACGAAAACATTCATAAAACTTCTAACCCATAGAGAACGCCTGCATACTTCTCCGGTCCACCGCTGCAAAGATCCTTAATCTTCTGAAACACGTGCCATGTCAGCAAGCTGTCTGACCCGGCCTGGTGACACTTACCAACCATTCGCTCCAACTTCAGAGTCTCAGCCACCCGGTCCAGACCACCGTACAGACCTTCACAGTACCTCATCAGATGCTTAACATCATACACCTTATCACCAAAAAAAGTTTTCAACATATCAACGAATCGGCTCAGCTCATTAGGCAACATCTTCCCCGTTAGAATCTTAACCAAGTACCCGAAGTCATAAGCGCTATGAAACGTCACCCAGCTCACAAGCTCGTTACACACTAATCCCGACGACATCATCAGCTGAGCGAATTTCACCGTATCTATACCGTAATCATGATTCTTCTGAAAATCAATCCCTTGCCGCTTCAACAGATCAATCGATTCAGAAGCGTACTGATCAATCGACGGATCGAAATCCTTAAAATTAAACTCCCAAATGTACCGGGCGTTCGATTCGCCGAGATCCGGTAAATTTCCGTTCGAATCTGTGAACGTGAGACCGACCTGAATCAGTTTCAGCAAATCAACATTCGACTTGAGGAGAAGGTAGTGATCAGAAGCGTTCTGGTGCCAAAAATAGTCGTAACCGGCGTTAGGACGTACGACAACGCCGGGAAATTCTGTATCCATCGAAACGTAAGGAAAAGCGTCGATGATTGATCCGATCAGACGAAACTCCGGTTCTAGGTTATGTGCCCACACAGATCGGATCACAATCGGCGGCAACGGCGATGAACAGCGATTGATCGACATGACAACGGCCGCAGGATCTCCTGATCATGTGATTTACGAGGGAAACGTGGTTGACGAACGATCTACAACGGCGGCGATCGGTGGACGGTGGTGGTTGTTTGGGGTTAGGGTTTGTGCGAATATATAAAAGGATTGTGAAAGGAGAGAGAAATATGTGAAAAAAGGACGTGTTGAGTGGGGAAGAGAGAGTGTGTAGTGGGGCCCAACAGAAATGGAATCACGGGAAATGGATTGTAGCTGTGGTGTTGTACATTATGCTTTGTTAGTTGTACTCGTACTAGCCGGTTTTGATTTAAAATTTAAATCGATAAAATAACCTTTGACTCCTGGGTTCAACCGAGAATTCTACATTTTATTAACATTTATTTAAAAAAAACATGAAACAAACAACAAAATATCAAATAAAATTATAAGTAAATTACTGAGATGGTTCATGTGGTTTGTTAACATTTACTTTTGCAACACATACAGTTTTTATGTGGGGGTAATTTGGTCAATTACATGAGGATAATTTAGTGATCTAAAAACTATATATGTTATTAATGTCAAAAGTTAGTGACCATATGAGTAATAGGAACCAATAGTGAAATACTAACAAATCACAAGAACCAAATCGGTAATTTACTCTAAAATTATATATTCTTGGCTTCTTCTTTGATGACAGATAAAAAAATTTTCATTATTAGGATATAGGACCTTTGAGGCAAGTCTAATACACGTTAATGTCACCAATGAAACTTGTGTCATAAAACTATTAAAAACCTTGCAATGTTGAATGGTGTGATATTGTTTTTTATTTTTCTTATTCTATTTTTATTTCTTTTTTAAAATGTGTATACGGTGACAACATAAAATAATATTTTTTATCTATATTTCAATCTCACTTGTGTACTGCATATACTCTTTGAATTTCAATGTCGCATTACAATACGCGGGTTTTTATTATATTACTTGGTCACATCATGTGAGTAACTTCGCATAATTTAAAACAATATGCAAGTGGTCGTCTTGTTTGTAACAACACAATTACAACTATCAAAATCAAAATTACTACATTTTGAAGATAAAATATGTGTTATAGGAATCGCAAAAGTATAGCAATTCTGATAAAATAAATAATAAACAAGGTGTCAACCATTACTTATGTTGTTGCCCTGTCTCTTACATGTGATTAAAATTTGAACTTTCTACCATGAATGTTTAAAATGTTTCCGTTGATACGAGATTTAGGTGGTGGTTGTTTTTTTAAAGGTAAAATGTATGTGGTCTTCAGACCACATTTACAAACATATGTAACAAAAGAGTTTGACCAAAACTCTGGAAAAAGACTGTTTGTTTTTTTAAAAAATTTTCAACATAAAAGAGCTTCATCCCTTCATCCCCAAAATCCCACATCTGCCGAAGACGATGACCCCAATGCCGACAATGACGTGCTCAGGCCCACCCCAACGCCGCCGCCGACAAACCACTAGCGAAGACGACAAACCACCAGCGAAGACGACGAACGCAACGCCGACGATGAGAAGGAGGTACTGCGACGACGAATCCCAAATCCCATAGGTGCGTTCGTACTTCGAACCCCACCTCGACGCCGAAACGACGAAGGAGGTACCGGCGACGACGAATCCCAAATCCCATAGGTGCGTTCGTTCTTCGAACCCCACCACAACGCCAACAACGACGAAGGAAGTACTGGCGACGACGAATCCCAAATCCCATAACATCGTTCGTTCTTCGAACCCCACCCCAATGACGCGACGACGAAGGAGGTACCGGCGATTGACGTCGGCGATCATCGAGGTCGTGTGGTGAAGAAAACGGGATGAAGAGGACGGCCAAATCTTGGAAGAGGTGGGAAGGGCTTGTTTCATGCGTCAAGAAGAGGACACGCAGACCTTTTTTAATGAAATGTCTTCTGAAAAACAAACAACTTGTACACCTCCAACCTCTGTTCGTGTCTGTGCGGCGCAGACATAAGAGACCAGAAAGAACTTTTTGAGAAAAACAAACAGTACCTTAGGGTTTAAGTGTAACAGCCGAAAATTTAGCAATCTAAAAATGAACGTGCGAGAGTTCAGTAACTGTTGATGTTCGAAGAATTACGTCATCAAAGAAATAAGCACATTTGATCGTGCTTGAAATCCACGTTGAGTTGACAAACGAAATTATTCCAGGGTGATAGTATGTGAGAAATGGTGAACGTGGGCGAAAACCGTGCGGGAAACGGAGTTACGGATTGTCCGGAATCGCGAAACGAAGAATCTGGATTTCTACCACCCGCGCGGTACGCCCCATCTCACCGTCTGGCATGGGGATTTCAACAAGGGGATGATGTGACAATCCGGCAATTCACGGTTAACCCCGTTAACCAGAGATTATCAGAATCAATGTGAATGTCATCAGAATCAAACTAAAAAGGGTTTATATCGAACAAAATAATGTTGTTATCATTTAAATACAAAAGATTAGATTGTAATTAAGTAAAAATCATAATTTTGACTTTCCAAGTCAAAATTCGTAGGGGTTATCACATGAAAATTCGAATTCCACATATCTTGCAAGTAAAAACCGAAATTTATTGCTCCTAATCATGATATTGATGATTATTAACGTTTGTTATCAGTTACATAGTCCATGAACGATCGAATTAAACCGAAATGGCAATCAAAAGTCGAAACCGTAACATCACACTATCAAATCCATGGCAATCGACCATAACTCACAAAATTAGACACTCTCACACTATAATCGGCTTCCTTAGAGAGTTCTGCACACAACCCTTTGATTCCAGAAGCTCGGATTGAAGGATTCGATCGTGGGTCGGCCGAATATCAAGCTAAAAGTCGATTTCTTTCAATTGATCATCAAAACAAGTAAGTAATCGTTCCTACATCACCTAAAACAACCGATTAAACAAAACCCTATGTTGATTTCGTGAATAAACATCGAATTATATGAATTTAATACCTAGGGTTCATCACGAAAACGGTTTTGGGGGATTGGGTCGAAATGGGTTTAAAAGTTAAATCAAACAACATCATTAGTTTCAGAAACCTTCGACTAGGCTAAACCATATGCCAATTTCATGAAATAAACACGAATCCAATGATTTCGATTTCTAGGTTTTATCTTAAAAACACATTTGGGGATTTTCATACAAACGGGCCTCAAAATCAAATTAAAGTATATGAACAGATTCAGACAGATGCGTTTAAGGAAATGCCCATATCAATTTTATGAAACAACATCGAATTATATGGGTTCTAATTCTAGGGTTTGTTCTAAAAGGCGAATTGGGGGTTTCTATTCTAATGAGCATAAAATTCGAATTAAAACCCACAGAGAGTTTAGCAATTGACCTTTTAAAGAAAAGCCTCTATTAAATACATCAAACAACAATGAATTGAATGATTTCGAATTCTAGGGTTTGTTATATGAGCGAAATTGGGGTTTTGATCGATATTGAGTTCAAAAACGAAATTAATTGTTACTGATAGTTTCAGAAAGCATCGATGAAGGAAATCCCTATGTTAATCACATCTAACAATAACGAATTGCATGAATTCGATGGTTAGGGTTCTTAATCAAAACGAATTGGGGATTTTTGCTTTGAACGAGTTAATACTCAAATTAAACCATGTAGGGAGGTTCGAAATATGTTAATTGATAAAAACCCTATGGTGTTGGAACTGATTGGGTTCGAATTCATGGTCAATTGAGACTTGTTGCTTCGGCTATAGTAAGACAAAAGGGGAACCCGATGTTAATTGTTAAAACCCTTTCAAATGAAATCTGTTAATGAAAGTTGAAACAGATGAGATGGTGAGGTGTGTGTACTAAGAGGTGGAGGTCGCGGGTTCGAACCCGGCCTCTGCTGGTTTTGAGTTTTAAATCATTTTAGTGTTTTATTTATAATACGTTCGTTATAACTCCGATTCGATCCATTTCAGTTGCGTTGGAACCGTAACGGAATCCCGAACTGAATATAATAATAATATTTATATTTTAACACGAAAACGTAATCGCGTATAATTACGTTTGTTTAAACAAAATCATAAACGATGATGTGATTTTATTAAACTATTTTAAAGTCACGCGTACTTACGTATGCACGTTTTCTAACGAGTCTAACATACGTGTGTTGACACGTATGTGATTTCAAGAACAAAACGATATCCCGAATAACACTAAGTTATTGTTAAAACACAGGTTCTTCGTAGAGGATTTCCTACGCGATTTCACGTGTGTGATCATTCTGTTTGCAATCAAAGGTGCGTACACGGTCCCTTTTCTTATTTTATTGTTTTGGGGGAGAAAACATGTGCAAACAAAGCTTTTAGATACATATCACTTGCATGAGTTAGCTGTTTACATTAAGTGCGAACATAGCATTACAAGTCCTTACATATCGAACCGTTTAGTTTGCCGTAGTGCAAAGCGTGGTAGTTGGAAATAGATCTATTAGGTTTGATAAACCTCACTTGGTAGATGGGATCTACGCAAGTGTTTGACTAGCCAATTCACATTACTATTGTTTGTGCTAGACGATAGTGGGAAGGCAAAACATGCAACAGCATGCAACAGTCAGCTTCGGTGTCGACCGCTTATGTAAATAGTACAAATGACTAGCTATCATGACTATGCATGTGTGATTATGTTATCTACAACCATTTCATTTCAAACAGTTGTTTCAAATATTTGTGAATACTTAAACCTGTGTGTGCACCAACCTTTGTGTTGACTTGATTTACATGTTTTCTCAGGACGCTAAGGTACAGGAACAGATGAGCATGGGCTAGGAGATCGAGTCGCATGCATATTTTACATTTCTGTTATTTGAATTTGAACAATTGAGACTTTGCTTTGTAATTTATAGTTTTCAAACCGTTATGTTTATTTTTGTTTTAAAAACGCTTCCGCAACGTTAGAACTTTGATATTACAGTTTTAGACCAAAGTATGTTCTGAAAATCATATAGAGGTCTTCGTTATGTCTAATGATCTGAGATCCTGGTTTGTCACGTCCCAAACGGTATGATTCCGCTAGTTGAAAATTGGGGGTGTGACAGATTGGTATCAGAGACATTGGTTATAGCGAACTAGGTTTGCATTAGTAGACTTAGACTATAACTGTTAGACATTAGACACTTGTTTACACAACTGCTTTTGCCTAGTATTTACATATGGTCTTATGTAACAGATATGGCAGCACCGTCACCACTGCACGTGATCGTACTGGATGATGAGGAGCCGATAGCTCCAGCATTTCAGGATCATGAGGAGGATCCGGAGGAGGATCCCGTAGAGGACTCGGATGAGGATCCGGAGGAAGACCCGGAGGAGGACCCAGAGGAGGATCCTGAGGATGACCCACAGGAGGAGCCACAGAGAGACCCAGAGAAAGCACCTGAGGAGGATCCCACCGAGGAGTCTTCATATCGTATGCCACCTAGGTTTTGTGCCTGTAAGAGGCCACGATTCGAGTCGGATGATGTCGCCCGATTGACATGGGAGTCAAAGTGGGCTAATGATCGGATTGAGCACATGGCACAGGAGCTCCGGGATGTAAACGCCCGATACGCAGAGCTTCGCAGTGTAGTTCTGGGGATGGAGTCTCACCTTGTACATCTGACTACACGAGTGCAAGAGGAGGAACATCGAGCCGACATTGCTGAGGGGAGGTTGATTGCATTGAAAGAGCAATTTGTATCTGAGGCTGAAGAGGAGGAGGAAGAGGATGAGATACCAGCACAGGATGTTGATTCTGATGCTGATTCCACTATTGAGGATGCATGATTTTTCCTTATTTTGTTTAAACTTATTAGGGGCGGGTTGTGTCCCTATATTAGATGTTTGAAAACCTATATTTTGATTTTGAAAGTATTGTAATCAAATCAGATTATTATCTATTGAAAAACTATTACCTGTTGCCAATAGTTGTGTTAATTCACACAGTTGCATGTTTGTTTGTTGTATTGTTTACACATTTCACCTTGGACTTTGATAACACTCTAACATTTATTCTAATTAGGAAGATAATGGCCGGTGAGAACATCAACATGACAGTCGCTGAGCTCAATGAGCTGATTAACAACAGGGTCGTGGAGGCTATCGCGAACTACACCCAGACACACGCGACAGGGCCTCAGGGTCCAACAGGGGAATTGGTGAATCCACCGGTGTGCACGTTCAAGATGTTCTTAGACTGCAAACCTCATAATTTCAAAGGATCGGAGGGGGCCATTGGACTCCTACGATGGATTGAGAAAGCCGAATCAGTGTTTGAGATGTGCAACTGTCCTGATGAGAATAAGGTTAAGTATGCTACTGGAACTTTGGAAGGTCCAGCATTGACTTGGTGGAACTCTAATGTTCAAACTCTGGGATTGGGTGAGGCCAATGCCTTAACTTGGAATGGGTTCAAAACATTACTGCTGGAGGAGTACTGTCCTCGCAGTGAAATGCAGAAGCTGGAAGAGGAGTATTGGCATCTCAAGATGGAGCGGTCAAATATTGAAGAGTACACTACTCGGTCACATGAACTAGCCAGACTCCTACCTCACATGGCTACTCCAGCAAGTAAGTGGATAGAGAGGTACATAGGAGGGTTGGTGCCTCAGATTCTGGGATTGGTTACATCTGCAAATCCCACAACGATTCAACAAGCTGTTCGACTAGCGAACCAATTGACTGACCAGGCAGTTTTACAAGGAACTCTGCCTAAACGAGCGGCAGCTACTAAGGTGGGAGACCACAAGAGGAAGTGGGAAAGCAGCAACTCCAAGAATTTCATCCAACAGCCGTTTCAGCAGAACCGAAAGCAGGATTCAAACAAGTCTTATCACAATTCGAACAGTGGTCAGCAGTCATCATCATCAGGGGGTATATTGGTAAACACCCAAAGTGCAACAAGTGTGGATTCCATCATGCTGGGAATCAGTGTGATAAGTTTAGGTGTCAACGGTGCGGTAAAGGAGGGCATGCAGCTAAGGATTGCCGCGGAGAACTGCAAAACAATTCCAACAATCAGAACAACAACCAGAACAACACACAGAAGGGTTGTTTTGAGTGTAGTAAGCCGGGGCACTTCAAAAAGGATTGCCCACAACTCAAGAAAGGCGGGACTAATGATGCAAATGGCAACGGCAACGGTAACGGCAATGGCACCAATAACAACAACAATAACAACAACAATGGTGCTAGGGGCAGGGCGTATGTGATTGGAGGACGACAGGCACGGGAGGATCCCAACATTGTCACGGATACATTCCTCTTGAATAATCACTAAGCCTCTATGCTATTTGATACCGGTGCAGACCGGAGTTTTGTATCTAGTTCACTTTCTAAGTTGCTAAATGTTAGTCCTACTGCCTTAGAAAACCCATACACTGTAGAACTAGCTGATGGCAAGTTAATTGTAGTTGAACAAATCCTTAAGGGATGTATGCTTGACTTGATGGGTCAAACACTGAAAATTGATCTTATGCCTATTACCTTAGGCAGTTTTGATGTAGTCATTGGCATGGACTGGTTGTCCAAACACCAGGCTGAAATAGTATGCCATGAAAAGATCGTTCGTATACCTCTTTCGCATGGAGAGACATTGTATGTACAAGGCGAGAAGAGCAGTACGCCATTGCGTCTCATATCTTGTATGAAAGCACACAAATTTCTGCGTAAAGGTCATACAACAGTTATAGCACTTATAACTGAGAAGCTGGTAGCTGAGAAGAATATTGAAGACATACCAGTAGTTTGTGAATTTCCTGAAGTATTTCCAGAAGACCTACCGGGATTACCGCCTATCAGACAGGTGGAATTCCGAATCGACCTTACACCAGATGCAGCACCGATAGCTAGGGCGCCTTATCGACTTGCACCATCTGAGATGCAAGAGTTATCTACACAACTGCAAGAGTTGTTGGATAAGGGCTTTATACGACCTAGTTTTTCGCCGTGGGGAGCCCAGTCTTATTTGTCAAGAAAAAGGACGGGACTTTTCGTATGTGTATCGATTACCGGGAACTTAACAAGGTTACCATCAAAAACCGGTATCCGTTACCTAGAATTGACGATCTGTTCGATCAGTTGCAAGGTTCGAGTTACTACTCGAAGATTGATCTTAGATCTGGTTATCATCAACTCAGAGTCCAAGACGAAGATATTCCAAAGACAGCATTCAGAACGCGCTACGGCCATTATGAGTTCTTGGTCATGGCATTTGGGTTGACGAACGCTCCAGCAGTATTCATGGATCTCATGAATCGTGTTTGTAAACCTTATCTTGATAAGTTTGTCATTGTTTTCATTGATGACATTCTCATCTATTCTCAGACTGAGGAGGAGCACGCTGAACATCTTCGATTGCTGTTGGAATTACTGAAACAAGAACAATTATATGCTAAGTTCTCAAAATGTGACTTCTGGATGCGAGAAGTCCAATTCTTGGGTCATATAGTCAATGAAAAGGGCATACATGTTGATCCAGCAAAGATTGAGGCGATTAAGAATTGGGAAGCACCAAAGACCCCTACCGAGGTACGACAATTCCTTGGTTTAGCGGGTTATTACCGACGATTCATTGAGGGTTTCTCAAAGATCGCTCAACCACTTACAGCTCTTACTCACAAAGGAACGAACTATAACTGGACGAATAAACAGGAAGCTGCATTCCAGTTATTGAAACAGAAACTTTGTAGTGCATCGATTCTGTCCTTACCGGAAGGAACAAAAGACTTTGTGGTGTATTGTGACGCATCTGCACAGGATTTGGGATGTGTGTTGATGCAACGTGATAAAGTGATTGCTTACGCTTCAAGGCAACTGAGACCACACGAAAAGAATTACACTACTCACGACTTGGAGTTAGGAGCAGTGGTTTTTGCTTTGAAGATTTGGAGGCATTATTTATATGGAACCAAGTGTACCATTTACACTGATCATAAGAGTCTGCAGCATATCTTTGATCAGAAGGAGCTTAATATGAGACAGCGACGGTGGGTCAAGTTGTTGAACGACTACGAATGCGCAGTCAAGTACCATCCGGGAAAAGCTAATGTGGTAGCTGACGCTTTAAGCAGAAAAGACACAACAGGAACAAGACGGGTTCGCGCACTTATGATGACAATACATACTGACTAACCTGACAAGGTACGCAGTGCTCAGCTTGAAGCTTTAGAGAAGGATAATTTGGAACAGGAATCCTTACGAGGAATGGAGAAACAGTTGGATGTCATGCCTGATGGAACTCGTTGTTTCATTAACCGACTTTGGATACCCTTACATGGTGGTTTAAGGGAACTCGTGATGGATGAAGCGCACAAATCCAGATATTCAGTCCATCCGGGATCAGACAAGATGTATCATGATTTAAAGGCACTGTATTGGTGGCCTCACATGAAATCCGACGTTGCTAAGTACGTTAGCAAATGTTTGACTTGCTCGAAAGTCAAAGTTGAATATCAGAAACCATCTGGTTTACTGCAACAACCAGAAATACCAATGTGGAAATGGGAACAGATTTCGATAGACTTCATTACTAAGTTACCCCGTACACCAAGTGGTTGTGATACGATATGGGTAATTGTAGATGATTAACGAAATCTGCACATTTCTTGGCAATTAAGGAAACTGACAAAATGGAGAAACTGACTCGTATTTACATCAAGGAAGTGGTAGCGCGGCATGGCATGCCAATCTCTATCATATCAGATCGGGATGCCCGATTTACTTCAAACTTTTGGAAATCACTTCATAAGTCATTGGGAACTCGTTTAGACATGAGTACTGCCTATCACCCACAGACCGACGGTCAGAGTGAACGTACGATTCAAACGATCGAGGATATGTTACGAGCTTGTGTAATTGACTTTGGTGATAGCTGGGAAAACCACTTACCGTTAGTGGAATTTTCTTACAACAACAGTTATCATACAAGTATTCAGGCAGCACCGTTTGAAGCATTGTATGGTCGTAAATGTCGTTCACCGGTTTGTTGGGCTGAAATTGGTGACAGTCAGATTACAGGTCCTGAACTAGTGCATGAAACGACAGAGAAGATAGTTCAAATCCGAAACCGTATGGCAGCGGCCCGGGATCGACAGAAGAGTTACGCTGACAAACGTCGTAAGCCATTGGAATTTCAAGTAGGAGGCCGAGTTCTTCTAAAGGTATCACCTTGGAAGGGTGTGATACGATTCGGCAAGCGCGGGAAGCTTAGCCTTCGCTACGTAGGACCTTTTGAGATTCTGAAAAGGATTGGTCCGGTTGGGTATCAACTCAAACTACCGGATGAACTCAGTGGAGTTCATGATGTCTTTCACGTTTCAAATTTAAAGAAATGTCTTTCTGATGAGACATTGATTGTACCTCTGGAAGAAATACAAGTAGATGAACAGTTACGATTTATTGAAAAACCAGCTGAAATTATGGACCGAGAGGTCAAACAACTCAAACAAAGCAAGATCCCGATAGTCAAAGTTCGTTGGAATTCAAGACGTGGACCTGAATTCACGTGGGAAAGGGAAGACCAAATGATGAAGAAATATCCTCATCTGTTCAAAACAACAACTACAAACACTATGAAGACACGTTAAATTTCGGGACGAAATTTCCTTCAACAAGGGGATGACGTGATGCTCCACACATCAACACTTCAGATTTTAAACGGTAAGCACAAACATTTTATGCAATTGGTTTTGTTACAAACATTTGTGCTATATTACATTCTATGTGCTACATTTCATATGTTACATGTTATGGTAGTACATACATGATTAGTTTCAAACATTTGCTATGTGCGAGGATACATAGTACAAACAATTACGAACATTCATTATGTGCAAGATTACATAGCACACTATGATCAAACACAAACAGTCACAGTTAAGTGTACTAACTGGTGTGCACGCAAATAGTTACATAGAACGATCACACTTAGTTGGATGTTCAGAAAGATTCAATCAGTAAGTTTAGCAACGCCTAAGATGAATTAATTAAATAAGAGAATACGCTTGTCTAAGCCGAGCAAGTAATGTAAAGTATGAATGTCAAGCATGGGTAGGAGTGGTTAGGATAAATCAAGTACGTAAGAACGTAATTTAATCTAACCGCTAGCCTTATTGGTTTATATAAGGATACCTGAATGATATGTTAAAACAATAATGTTATACAGGTTATTAGCAATTCCTAAAGCCGAGGTTAATTGGAAATTTATTGTGAGTCGAGCTTTGAATTAAGGTGAGTTCTTTGTAGCCCTATTTTAAATGTTTTATCATTTTGGGCTGATATGCATGTTATAAAGTTATTGTATGAAAGTGATTTTAACCTGATTAAAGTCAGGTAAAGAACGTTTTCAGATAAAGAATGCTTCTAAGTAAAGAATGTTTTAAAGTAAATAACGTTTTAAAGTCTCAACTGCGGTTGAGAAGTAAATGATTTTAAGAGTCTCAGCTGAGATGTAAAGAATGTTTTAAGTCTCAACTGTGGTTGAGAAAGAAATGATTTTTTTGTAAGACACTCGGCCGAGGTCGAGGAGGAAATGTGGTTTTGCCAGCTGCGGTTGGGCAGAACCTGAGCACTGCGGTGCGAGGAATTGATTATGATTATGATGGTTTAAATGATTTAAACCATGTTATGGATATGAATGATTTATGTAAAGAAGTCTTGTACCGGTATGAGCCGTCAACTTCGGTTGATGGATTAAGAGTCCTGTGGAAACACGGGCCTGCCGACTGTGTGTCGCCAGTTGAGGAAATCTTATGCATGTGTAAGTTATCGACTTCGGGTTGATAGTTTAAGAGTCTTGTGCTGCACAAGCCTGTTGACTTCGGTCAGCAGCGAAAGGCTAATTTTCTATGTACAGTATGTTTGAGGTTTTGATGATATGTATGTTATATAAAGATGTGAATGGGTAAAGATTTTTATAATAAGTTAACTTAGAACTCACCAGCGAAAGCTGACTTGTTTTAGCATGCATGTCAGGTTGAACAAGTTAAGATAAGGACATGATGGCTGTGGCATGGCATGAGGACTACCTATTCAAGAGCTGGCATTCCTGTTAAGATTAAATGTTACGTAATGATTTCCGCTGCTAAAGTATTCGAGTATTCTACGGTTTAAGAGCTATGCTTTTGATGTTTAACCAACCGAGGGACTTCCGGGAACGGGGCCTCTCATTAAGGAAAGATCGTGACTAACGAGTAGAGAAAATAATAGAAAATATAACAATGTTATGATTATAATGCGTTTGTTGGGGCTTGTTTTGCAATCTACGAAGCATGTTTTATTTTTGAAACCTTTATATACCTAGGCTAAATTTGATAGGGGCATTTCCTCCCTTTAACTTACAGTAAATCCACACATGTTTCTATTCTTTTGTTTTCTTTTTCTATCGTTGATTTCTTTTCTGT
The DNA here is from genome assembly GCA_009363875.1 of Mikania micrantha. Taxonomy (NCBI): domain Eukaryota; kingdom Viridiplantae; phylum Streptophyta; class Magnoliopsida; order Asterales; family Asteraceae; genus Mikania; species Mikania micrantha. The sequence continues at coordinate 52,047,722 of CM018686.1, forward strand.
TCTTTCATTCATTGATAAAAGGTTAAAAATGTTATTTTAGTCCACAGGATTTGACAACTTTTGTCATTTTAGTTCAATAGCTTAAATTTTGTCATTTTGGTCATTATGGTTTCCATTTTATTGTCATTCTAGTCCAATTAAATTTTAAACTTTTTGACTAAAATGACACAATTTACCAAAACACATGGACGTAAATGACAATAAAATGTAAACTATGATGACCAAAATGACAAAATTTAAACTATTAGACCAAAATAACAAAAGTTGTCAAATCACGAGTACTAAAATGACAAATGACATTTTAGTCTTGATAAAATTTAGGAACATGGTGTATAAGTTGACAAAGTGGGTGAATAGTGATGATATCCGAGTAAAAAAGAGTAGTGAGAAGTTGTGCGTGTGAGAATTGAGAACAACAATGAACTTTAGCGTCTTTCACCGATCTATTATGAGTGAAAGAGGAGTTGACTCCCCTTCACCTCCAATCACATTAAATTTCTTGTTTCTGTGGTGTGCAAATGTCGGTTCGGTTATTAGGTTCCACTGAAACCGAAACCGGCGGTTCGGTTATTATACTTTTGGGAACCAAAACTGTAACCAAGCACCGGTTTCGGTTATTTCCATTATAGAGGTCAGTTTCTGTTATTTTTCTGGTGATTATTTTGATGTTAAAAATTTGGTTATCGAACTCGTTTTTATTGTTTTGAAGTGTTTTGAATCTCTTTTAAATATACATATACATGAAAATTACATTAAATACATAAACAAACATGAAAATATGGTTCAAACACATGAAAATATGATTTAGATACATGAAAATACATGAAAAACATATGAAAATTACATTAAAATATACATATCGGTTCGGTTTTTACCCTATCTTAACCGTAACCGATCGGTTAAGTCGGTTTCGGTTATTTTCGGTTCGGTTTCGGTTATTTTTCGGTTTTGTATGCTCACCCATTAATCCCAAGACCTTTTAGGTTATACATTGAGTGAGGGAGAGTCATACATTAAACAATCTTGTATCATAACAAGTTCCTTCACGGTTAAATTCAAACACAATACGCTTTATAACAAAAATCCATACTGAAAAACATACAAATTTATATTTAGTTTTTCCTTAATTTTAAATGAACGGAATTCAATTTGGTTTGTTTCAGTTTCAACCAAAAAACTTGAAACGTAATAAACAGAAACTTTAACTGTTAAACACCCTTTTAAGTTTCGATTCCAATTCTCATAGGGGTGTATGTTTTCATATATAACTTGATTGAAAATTGGTTCTTTAACTAGTTGAAACCGAATAACACAAAGTAAACACATGACCGTGTGTGTGTATATATATATATATCTAGTTGAAACTCACTATAATTGTGTTAACCCAAATAACCCTGCAAAAAATGACCGAATCTTTGATTTTTTTTCATGGTCTTTATTATACATATTTAGGGGGTTTCTTTTTTGTGTTTTGGCTAATTCGCAATGCAAATCGAATTTGCATCGGTGTAAATTCGATTTGCATTTCGCAACATTTAGAAAAGTGCAAAACTTTTACACCGATGCAAATTCGATTTGTCTTGAGAATTAGCCAAAAACACAAAAAAGAAACCCTCCCTAAATATGTATAATAAAGGCCATGGAAAAAAAATCAAAGATTCGGCCATTTTTTGCAGAGTTATTTGGGTTACCACAATTAAGCAGGGTTCTTATTTGAACTAAATCCTATATATATATATATATATATATATATATATATAGGGAAGGGTATAAAAAATAACCCTCTTTTTTTGCTACAACTACATAACTCATTTCAACCAATCATAAGCTTACACATATGCATTTCATTAAAATATTAAAAAGGGCATCATAGTCATTTTACCCCTTATAAGTTTCCCCCCACTCTTTTTTAAACATTAATAACTTTTTTATAATATATTATTTTTTAAAAAAAATTGCACCATTATATTCGTCTCATTTTTCTCTTTAATTCCGTTATAGTCTCGACTAATTTTTTTTACCTTTTTTAGATGCCATATATTTACATCATTGTAACGAGCTTAAATATAACAAATTTATTTGAAATTTTTTTAAAAATGATAAATTACAGTGATGTAAGTTACATTGACGTAATTTATCGTGATGTAATTTACATTGACGTAAAATTCGGTTTCGGTTTTTTTTCGGTGAATTTGGTTTAAATTACAGTGATGTAATTTAAACATTAATAACTTTTTTATAATATATTATTTTTTAAAAAAAATTGCACCATTATATTCGTCTCATTTTTCTCTTTAATTCCGTTATAGTCTCGACTAATTTTTTTTACCTTTTTTAGATGCCATATATTTACATCATTGTAACGAACTTAAATATAACAAATTTATTTGAAATTTTTTTAAAAATGATAAATTACAGTGATGTAAGTTACATTGACGTAATTTATCGTGATGTAATTTACATTGACATAAAATTCGGTTTCGGTTTTTTTTTCGGTGAATTTGGTTTAAATTACAGTGATGTAATTTACATTGACAACAAATTAGTTTAAATTTTTTTCGAACAATGAAAAATTACATCACTATAATTATCATTGTGAGAGAAAAAAATCAAAATAATGTGTTCTATTTCATCACTGTAATTTATCATTGTAATTATCATTGTTAGAGAAAAAATTAAATAATGTGTTACGTCACCGTTAATTATGTCATTGTAAATTACTTCATTTTGTGTTACATTACTTCATTTTTTGTTACATTACTGTAATATACCATTGCTATAATTTTTTTTAATTAATTTGCTATCTTTAAGTTCGTTACAATGATGTAAATATATGACATAAAAAAAAAAAAAAAAAACTAGTCGAGATTATAACGAAATTAAAGAGAAAAATGAGACGAGTATAATGGTGCAATTTTTTTTAAAAAATAATATAGTATTAAAAAGTTATGAATGTTTAAAAAAAAAGGGGGCAAACTTTACTTAAATAACAAATGTCTTAAATACCCTTTATATTAAAAAAAAAAGAAAAAAAAGGAATCTGACACGTGTCACGATCCTACACACTTTCCTTTTTCAAGCAACCATTGGATGATGGTTAATGGGTTGTAACAAAAGATGAGGGTTATCAAAAATTCCATGCCCTATATATATATATATATATATATATATATATATATATATATTAGCATTAAAACCAAAATGATTTTGCATTTTTAGATTTATTTAGTTAGTCTTGTGCTAAAAATATAATAAGTTTTATACACTCACAAAAATTCTAAAAATAATGAATAGTATATTTCTAAAGTTAAAGAATTAGTCTTATCAAAATTCTAAATTTTATAATTTAAAAATAAAATAAAGATAAAAAGTAGGATGCAAATGCTCTTATATACGTATTTTGCATTCAAACTTTTGTAAAAAAGTTTTATAAGAAGGTTAGAAAAGAGACTCATCTAAACATATTGTTAATTTTTTTTAAACAAGGAAAGACAATATTTTTTTAGGATTGGGTTCAACTAAATAGTCTTATTATTTTAAAAAGGCTAAGAAGGATTATATACTATTAGATCATTAGATCAAATTTAAGATGGAAAATTTTAAATTTTAGAGGGAAAAGTTGTTAGATGAATTTTGTCATAACCACTTTCTCCTCGCATTTTTTAAACGTTTATAACTTTTATATACGACATTTTTTTTTAAAATATTATAAAAACAAGCATTTTTTCTCTTTAAAATGAGTATAATTTTGTTATAAAAAATAAAAATTTTCAGCTCATTGTGTATAATTATCGTCATAGTGTCTTTTTTAAACGTTTGTGTATAATTATCTTTTTGTGTTTTTGTTACAGGTAGTTGTGTCTTCTTTACAGGTAATTATGTTTTTGTTACAGAGTAATCAGTGTTGTAAAAATCGGCCTAGGCGGCCATAAACCTTCTCGATTTTATCCTGGGCGGTGCCTAGTCGGCTTAGGCGGCCTTTTTTTTTTTTTTGGTTTTTTTGGACTTTTTTTGAGTAAAAAGGACCCAAGAAGTGATTATTCGAGACATTTCTAAACACTAAATACTTAATATGTCTCTAAAACATCAAATTAAACATCTGATACATTGAAACATGCCACTAAACATCGAAATCACTCTATAAACTTTGAATTTTGTGTTTAAGTTTGTAAATTGAAGTACTTGACTTAGTATGTTTAAGTTTATTTTTTAATATATTTGAAGTATTATATTAAATTATTGATATTAATATGTGTATATAATAAATATTTGTAAAATTACATATAAAAATTCCAATCCGTCTAGCGCCGATTAATCCCGATTAATCCTTAGGCGGTACCTCGCCGCCCGACTAGCGTCTAGCGACTTTTACAACCATGCTCGTAATTATGTCATTCTTGCTTTACATTATGTATTCTGCAACATCATTGTGTTTTAAATTGTTCATAAAAACATAATATTGAGCAGAAACATAAAAGATACAATGACTTGCACAAAATTAGTATACTCATCATTGTGATTTTTTTTACAGGTAATTGTGTCTTTATTTAAAAATTATTGTGTTATTCATACTCGTCATTGTGTCATTTTTGCTTAACATTATGTATTATGCTACATCATTATGTCTTAAATTATTCATAAAAACACAACATTGAAAAAAACACAAAAGACACAATGAACACTTACAAAAGACACAATGACTTGTACAAAATTGTTAATACTCGTAATTGTGTCTTTATAATAGGTAATTGTGTCTTTTTAAAGATCATCGCGTTATTCATATTTTTATTGTGTCATCCTTACTTGACATCATGTATTATGTGACATCATTGTGTCTTAAAATGTTTAGAAAAAGACAACATTGAGCAAAGAAAAGACACAATGATCTGTACAAAAGACACAATGATCTGTATAAAAGACACAATAACATGTATAAAAGACACAATAACCTGCACAAAATACACAATGATCTGCACAAAAGACACAATGACCTGCACAAAAGACACAATTGATTAAAAAACAATTTTTTTCATAGCAATACACTACTAATTTAGAAGATAAAATTTGCTCGTTTTTATGGTATATATATTTTTTCAAAAAATAATTTTGTATGTAAAAGTTATGAACGTTTAAAGAAAGTGGAGGAACTTGATAAAAAGTGAGCAAAAGTAGTCATTACTAAAATACTATCCAACAACTTGATTTAATTATAACCATTGATTGATTATCTAATGGCTCAAAATCCTTTTTACGCTTTTTAGGTTAAGAGCTTTATTTAGTTTAACTTAACCATTCTTTTCTAATACATTTTTATTAAAAGAAAACTATTTTAATTTTTAAATATAAACTAAATACAGAAAAGATAAGAAAATAGTTCGTTAGAGCTAATATAACATGTTCCACCTCATTATGAAGTGGTTTGTCTTTAACATGGCATGTCTAATACAAAACAAGTTTAACGAGATTTGTTATTTGGTTAAACACTAATACAAATAAATTTAGTTTGCCAATTTTTTAAACAAGAAATTGCCCTGTTTAAAAGAATATTGATTTTATAACTAAATGGTGAACGCCACCATTAGGTGTCCCTCACCAACCAATCTCACAGCCAACATGAGGGTAGTAAATCGTGTGACCTAAGAAAAATTGGGTGGTGCCGTGCTTTAAACCCTAGACCTCCATTATGGATTCTCACCTCCTTCGTCCTTACCACTAAGCCACCATCGCGGGGACTGATTTTATTACTAGGTTTATGATTGAAATTGATATTTAACAATCTTTTTTCTTAGAAAATAATATTGCATTAACCATTATTTTATATCTACATTTTAAGCATTGATAATTTTAAAAAACATAATAATAATAATGGTGTGTTATATCAACTTAGGGTAATGTGTTGTTGTGGAAAAGTAAAATCGACACTCACTGAAGATATCAATAACTTATATTAAGGTTTTTTTTATTCTTGTTTCAGTCTTTATAATCGAGTAAAAATTAACCCCTCAACTTTGTAAAATATTAATGTTTAATTTTCTTATACTTTTTATATTAAATTACCTTTTTTAAACATATTATATTGCAATATACATGACGTAACAGTGTTTTATATTTACATTTCAATTTAATTACCAAGTCATCTTGATTTTATATGTTTTAATCATATCATCTCCTCCTCACATGGGTATCTTCCCACGTTCTTATTCTTTGCAAGAATAAAAATTTTGTTCATGTAAATTTTCTTTTTGGTACATAATTCCATTTTGGGTTTGCTTGGACAATTTGGTTTTTGATTTTTTGGTTATAAGATGATTTTCACTTTTAGTTATTCTTTGGTGACGACTGACGAGTACATTATTGATGAGGGGTGACATAATAAAAGAATCAAACTGTTACATTAAATACTTGAGATTGGATCAGTATAAAGCTCGAACAAGTTGAGCCTAAATGAGCCTGGCCTAAGCTTGAGCATTGAAATATGATTCGTTTAGTTATCGATTTCGAGCTTTCACTTCCAACTTGTGAGCTTTTTATTTATATAATTTTTATTTAATTAATTTATCATATATTTATATAATAAATGTTTTAATATATAAAATTATGATAAATATAAATATAACAAAAACATATATTTTATGTTACATATGAAAATAATAGTTATAAATATATACAAAATTAAAAATAAAATAAATAAAATAAACAATTTAATCCAAACCGACTTTGAGTTTAAAATCTTTTTACGAATCGAATTCGAAGTTTAGAAATTAAATCTAAATGAACTAAGTTCAGACTCTGTTCGGTTAAAACGGGTTACATTTTAGCCGTAAACCAATCATTTATACCCTCATCATACGCCATTAGTTTTTTTCTAAACGGCCAACTAATCAACTGCCAGGTACTCCGTATGCGGCTCTAATGGTTAAACGATATCCAAGTTGGCCACTAGTCTAGACGGAGGGAGCCCCTAGCCATCAGTCACCAATTTCAAGGAAAAACCGACCCAAACACCGCTCAAAGATACGACGGTGGAAGGCTGGTGAAACCGGGTGAAATCAAGACATCATTGGCACGTCATTAGATATTCGATTGATAGTATCTTTATGTGATAGGCAATGATGATGGGTATTATGTTTGTGAACTAGGACTCGTGCGTGATCGAGTGATGTGACATAGGATATTTATTAGGCCTATTAACCAAACCAAATATTAGGTAAACCATTTGTGAATTAAATAGGTACTTCTTATTCACACGTGCAACCTTTTAATTTTAAAGTCTCGCCGACCTTATACATCTTGTATAGCTCTATACTCAACGTATAGCCTTGCGTATAGGTATATACGTCTCGTATATGAGTCCAATCATTGGCAATGACACCCAATGAATTGTGAAGTATAGAGCCACGTATGTGACCTATATGATGCATATATGTCTATACATCTCATGTAGCAGTGCAATTATTGTAACTGACAAATTATAACACCCAATGATTGCCCCCTATACAAGACGTATAGGAGGTGTAAGGTGTGTGAGGTGGGTGTCAGAATAACATAACCCATTAAATATAATGAACCCATCAAAAAAGTCGTCGCTCAACTGACATTCCATGATTCTCATAAAGTCACACTTTGTGAGATTACAGGTTCAAATTCTGGATGTTGGATATCGGGGAGTTGGTAGCACAGTGTGATCACAACACGTGGGCTGTTGGATCCGATTATTTATTTAGGCTATAAAAAGACATGTCGTTGAACCCTCGTTTCACATTCAAATATATATATATATGTACATTTACATTTAATGGACCCATTCTATTATTCGTTTATGATTGTGCACACAAAGTTTGTTTTGTCTTCCTTCACTTGTATTTATTTGTTAATTTATTTGCACTCATTTATGTTTGCTTGCATGTTCATTCAAAATTTCTATAGAAAACACACCACCGAAATACAAGTGTGCAAAACTCAACAAAATGTCAAATCATAAAACCAAATTCGATTGTATATTTGTTATGATGGGTCAATCTCTTTTTTCATGATATTCTTCCACAAAATTATTATAAATCAAAATTAATGAATTCAAAAACCATAAATCAAATGGCGCGAGGTGTTTTGTGGTGGCGGTGGCAGACAATGTTGTCGTCGCCACTGCCACCACTAAGATGCAAATCATTCCCATCAGCACGATAACACAATCTCAATCAAAGCAACGAAATCAGACATATGAAACACTTGACGCAAACAAGAATCTCATGAATTAAACATCATATGAAGAAACCACGACGAGTGTCACAACATCATCCTCTACATTAAAACCGTTACGTTTACATATAGAAATATGCAACCAACATATGTATAATAACACCTAAAAAAACGTACCTTCCGGTGGCTGAACGAGCTTCCGGTTGTGTGGGGCTGCCATTTCTTTCTTCAGTTGGGTCAGTATATCTTCCATTGTGTACTCTCTCTGCCAATTCGCTAGTATCCCAAACTTTTTTGCCTCCACCTGCAAAACGGTTTGGTCAAACAAGAACTTTGGCCCGAACCCATCTTAAAAACGAAATCTTTAAGGTGTCAAATTCATAAAAAGATGTTTTCTCATGTGTTTTTAAGATACATGCATAACATCTTTAAGGTTAAAGCGTATTCCCCTTTCACATTTGACCTTTTTAAAGTCATTTTGACCGTCTCAATGACTGAACATGTAAAAGTAACATTTACAAACATTGATCAAAATATGGTTAAAGGTTTTTTAGATCGGTTATGAGCCTGCAGATAAATCATTTTTGAAAATTAAACCAAATAATTCCAAGATATATCATTTTTTAGCTCCAAAACCTCTGAAATAGCAATTTTTGATTTTACAATTTCTTTTAAATAATCAATACCGCAAGTTTGTTTTGAGACAATGGCAGAATGTAAAATAGAATTTTATTGATATCAAGTATACAAGTTGAAAAGAAATCATTTTGTATCCAAAGCCATAATTGGACTCTTTTCTAAGATTTTAAAAAAAAAAAAAAAAAACAAAGAAAAAAAAGATGCAAATTTTAATATTCACATACCACCCCAGTCTCATGGTTAACACAAGTCATGTTGATTCGAGAATGAAAACGGACAGTAGGAGACTTCTCCGGGTAATCTTTGTCACAAAATAGCTTCAATTGGTAAATTCGGCCTTCATGAACACTCTGAAAAACACCACAAAAGCTACTTTAAGACATACTAAAAGAAATAATCATACAATTTAAGTAAAATATCTTGAAAGTGACATGCACTACTACATCACCAACTTCCCATATTCGCAATTCTGTAGGTTTCGTAAACATTTTATTCCAAATAACACAGTTGTCTGATACAAGTGGGATGCATACAATCGGAAGATTATTTTGGAGGGTCAACTTAGCATCTTAAATAGTAGAGTAAACTTCTCTTTTGCTCCCTGTGGTTTGACAAAAGTAACCATTTTCATCCAAATTTTGAAATTTTGCAATTTTCCTCCATTAGTTTCAGAAAATTAACCATTTTCATCCAAAGTCCATTTAAACTTTGGATGAAAATGGTTACTTTTGTCAAACCACAGGGACTAAAATGGTTAATTTTCTGAAACTAATGGAGGAAAATTGCAAAATTTCAAAATTTGGATGAAAATGGTTACTTTTGTCAAACCACATGGAGCAAAAGAGAAGTTTACTCTAAATAGTATTATAGAGCAGGATTAATTTTCTCACCTTCTTTAACAGAAAATTATAGTTTAATTTGGTATATTACACTTGCAAATAACTAAAAATAAGTGATCATTTAATGTATAAAACTATATGCACTCATGTTTATCAGTTACCACTTATAGTAACATGTATCCTTAATTTTTACAAAATTTGCTAATGGTGAGGATTTTTACCAGATTGCTTATAAATCAGGTCGAAAACTGCCTATTTTTGATTTTTAAAGCATAAAGTATCTTCAATCATTTTGTTCAAAAAAGCATAATATTATTGAGACAATATATTTTTGTAAATGTTCACTAGTTCTTGACACACTAATTGTTTATACTTCAACCCTGTTGGCTGTAGCTTTTTGTATATGTGAAGCGAAGAAGAAAAAAACGATCTTGAAATTACAAAAGGTCTTAAATCATTCCAAACAGAACCGCTTCAGTCCCCTCAAAATCACCCATTACCTGATCCAACCTGTGACCCGTTCATTATTCAAGCTCGAAGTAAAACTCAAATTGTGCAATAAATAAACTTACATTGTGGGGCCCTATGATGGTGCCGGTCCAAGATCGCATATAAATGTCATCCCCATCATCCATTCCATAACTCACAGTACCATCTCCGATACCCTTTTCTCCACGCTCAAGCTCCTCCAATAATCTGAAGTTCCTGGGTACTGCATAAATAAGTCACACAATCTAATTGTTATCACCTCACAGGTTATAAATAAGTTACACAATCTAATTGTCAAGTCTCTTCAAAAATGGAACTAGAGGTGAGAAGCTTGTTTGACCAAACGCATTGGGTCACGATTCAAAACAGATTTAGATCAAATATGGTCCCTTCTTAGTATACGGGGTCAAACCGTTTCTGGGTTTAGTGAACCTGCTAACACTTCTTTATCGACTTTTTAAAAGCCAATAAATAATAAATTAGTAATGTATGATCACAAAAACCATTACTAATGCAATAACAATCCAAATTTTTTAATAGAACCACTAGGGAGATTTGTATAAATAATAATAGACATTATCTAGTTTTATCCATTTGACTATCTCTAGAGCAAAAATACCTGATCTGTTCAACCAGTTTGAGATCAAATTCACATTGTCATTAATGGAGATAATCTTTAAACAAAACAATCTAGGAACTTTTATGCATTGAAAATGACTTTATTTAATCAAAATCGGCATATCTCATTTTGTACGCAAATGGACATGAATTAGGGTCTTAGAACTCCAATATAAAGCAATCTTTGATTACAAATCTAACTGTCAAACAACAAACATGCAATTGATAAGGGTGAATTTCAAATTCGAAGTCCCTTGGAAGCGCAAAATGAAATTTCCTCACAGTCTTAAGTTGAAGGACGACCTTTTATCCATTACATCTCTCGAATTAACATCAGACGTTCATCAAACAAGATTGTAAGAACAATCTACTATCCCTCAATTGAACACCATTTTTCATACACCCTTCTTTCCCTAAACAAAATCCATATTTCAACCAGGTGATTGGCTTTATAAACCATTTCACTTAAACACCTCAATTCTTGTTAAAAATAAACAAGCAGTCAAGTATCCAGTAATCAACATGTGTTTGAAGGCATGGGCGGACCTTCTAAGGGGCCCGGGGGCGTGGCCGCCCTGTTTTTCTGGTCAGAATGGTCGATTTAGTACTATTTCATTGGAAAATCCTTCAATTTCCTTCCTAAAAATCCTTCGGCCCCCTCTGAACTTTTTTTCAAGCTCCGTCAATGTTTGAAGAGTACAGTAACCCTTTTTTGGGACCAACAAGAATCAAAAACGACAATTCTACTGGTCCCAAAAGTAAGCATCTATGATCCCTCCAATATCATATTACCCAACTCAAACATAACCCAACCCTAATCAAGTCCTAACTCATAACACAACAAGACAATGCATAATCAATGCCTAAGCATCAAGAAATCAAAATCAAGATTCAAGAACTAGACAACTACAGACATATAATCATCAAATAGATAGCAAGATCCGTCATCCAACAAAAATCCCCAAAAATTAAAATCGAACTTGAACATGATCCAGGGAGATGTATTTCCATATTTCATTTAACCTAACTTCGATTTAGTTCAAGATTTCATCCGATATTTCAACTATGCAACGAATTAGGCAAACCCATTACACAGATTAACAATACATGTACCAAAAGAACGCAAATTTGAGAAACGAAGTAGAATTTGCAGAAAAATGAAGAAACCCAGATGATCAAATACATAAGTAGACATGTTTGAGGAACTCACCGACCACACTGGATCCTCCTGAGCCGAGCGTCATGAGTTGAGTACACAAAATGATGTAGCGATATGCGAAGATCGATTTGATCGAGGAGGAAGAAAGATGAACGCAGAATCTCAAGCGAGGGCAAAAAGCTGGAGAGAATAAATGATGCAATAAATTGATTCGTTCAAGTACATTACCATTAGATTTAGATTGAATTTCCTCAAAATTTCTTATTTCATTTCGTGTAATTTATATAAGTTTAAATATAATAAAATTATGTAATTAACATATATTTATAATAATTTATGTATGAATTATATAAGATAAATTTTATAACTGTAATACAAATAATAAGTTTTAAAAAATTTCTTTGTATATAATATTAGATGTCATGTTTGTAAATTGTAACATAATTGTTTTTGTTAAAAACTAAAAGTTGGATATCATATGTGTTATATACTCTAGATAAAAGCAAAGTATAATTATTCTTGTGATAAAGACCGTGTCAGCCGTTCCCCCGTCCGCTCAGCGGGGTTGCTCACTTCGGCGGCCAAGAGCGGGAACACCGCCCCCCCTTCAGCGGCCCCCGCCCAAAGCCCTTTCACGGCCCCCGCTTCCCGCTCTCTTTCTCACTTTCTGATTGTTTCTCGCTTTCTGATTGGTCCAAGGAATAGTGGGGAAGGTTTTCAGTGTGGTGACCACTGTAGGGTTTAAGGTTTTCAGTGGAGTGATGACATGGCAGGAAATTTCGGTGGGAAATGATTTTTAGTGGAAAGACCGCTGTGAATAGCCTAAGACGGGTTTTATAATAGCAAACCTCTGTGATAAGACTGGTTTTTAATAGCAATCCTACTCTTAATCAATTTTGACATTGCTTTTATTTATTTTCATTGCTAAGCAGACATCGAGAGCAAACTGTTTTCTTTGAAACTTACAAAACCTTATTATTTGATTATGTTAAAGCGGTTCTAAGAATTAATGTTTGAGTACTTATATGACTTTAAAATATCATTTATTCTTTAATAACAAAGTTATATTTGAGTGATTTGAAATCACTATTAGCTAGGGAAATCTTTATTAAAAATATGTTCAAAATTAACTCAAATGTGTTTTAAATATATTTAGAAGAACTTAAAATTCAAAATTATATTTTGTAACCGTATGTGATAAAAATGGATTTGAATTTCATATTAGTTAGGAAAAAATTGAGATATAATAAGAAATAATACATAATATTTATTTTTAAAAAATTGTAAGATATCTAAATTAAATTTTAAATACTTTATAAACATAACTAGTTATTACTCCGTGTATTACACGGAATAAATATAAAATATTAAATATTAAATATTAAATATTTATAACTGATAATTTTAAAAATTATAAAATGAAATTTTGATATAAGATGATTAAGTTATGAATTAACAAATACTTTAAGCATTAAAACAATAATTCGAAAGTTTATTAACTACATAATTGATATTCGATAGGTAAAATACTATTTTTCATAATTCTTAAAAGTTATTTTAAACGACTAACGAACACATAAAAATGTTTAATACGAATTGAATAAATTTAGCATTTATAAACCAATAATTTTATGAAAATTCGCATATTGAATATTATATTGGTTGTTAGTGAAATAAGAAAATAATTAAGATTTGAAAATTATAAATAATAAACACTTAAAATTATAAAATTATACTTTAAAATAAGATATTTGAAATCTACTTATGATTATTATGTTATAATAAAATATTGCGATAAAAAAAATTATTTTTGCTTTTAAGTATACAATTTAAATACGAGAAAGAATTAGTGAAATTCAATTAAATGAGAGATTAATATTATAGTGACAAAGTGTCATAATTTAATGATAATGAATATTAAAGTGACATGTGACAAAACTAATGATAAATGAATATGAGGGTGACAAATGACAAATTTGTTATTTTTTATTAGATAATATAAATTTGCGTAATTGTCACATGTCTATATTTAAGTGAGATTTAATGTGTCATTGACACATGTTCATATTTAAAGAAGTTTAATGTGGTATTGACACATCATCAAAAAAAAATTCTTTTTATCATAATAGATAAATGTTTTCTCATGTATATTTCTCAAATATGTTTTATAAAAAATTAAAGAATATGATACATGATGTAATCACATTATTTATTAAATTTAATAAATCTATTAATATTTAATAAGAGAGGAAACAAATATAATAAAAGATAGGCTTACAAATATTTAAAAAAAGAAAAGAAAAGAAACACGAGAAAACTAATTTTAGCTCGTGTGCAAAATTCATACATCTCACCAAAACTTTTATATATTAGAAAGTATAAATAGATATAGTTACATATATTTTCTTTTTTACATTAAATGACATTTAAAAATAAATGTTGATTAAAATTTTCTTTAGAAAGAAAAAGGAAAAAATTTGGAGATTTTAAGCAAAGAGATTCATGTATAAAATAATGTTTTTTAAAGAAGTTTTAAAATAAAATGCAAAAAGAAAAATTCAGAAACAAAATTTTATAAAATTGATTTTATTGTTTTACAATCTAAAATACTTATTTACACGTAATCTTATTAATATTTTATCTAATTTTTCTTTTATAAATCCTAAATTTTTATTATAACTATTATATTTTTTATTTAATTCTTGTAATGTAAAAGAAAATATCCTAGTCTACTAATAAATATTAACTAATGATACATGTCTAAGTATAGATTTTAATCACATTTTGTTTATTTTTTCTTATTTTTCTTATTAGCTGAAAAAACACATGCTAATTTTGGTATTATTTTGTTTTCATCTTCATTATGATAATAAAAATATATATTTTAAAATATTAATATAAATTTAAATATTAGAATGAAATTAAATATTTAATATATTTTGAATTCAAACTTTTGTCCAATTATGCTTCTCATCATAAAATCCTTTCATATATTGTCGCCTTTTTATTTATGGTATCCAATTTCTTTTTGAAAGTAGGTGCATGAATCCTATCGTTTCGTTTAGATTTTAATAATATTTAACTTTATTTGCATCCTTTTTTTTCTTTCTATGTTATGAATTGATAAGTTATTTAACATTGATGACAATCACTAATTAATGGGGTTTTTTTTTTTTTTTTTGAAAGAGATGATGTTTGTTGTCACCAATAATTCTACTTGTTTGATCAACTTTAATAAAATCAATGAAATTATAGGGCTTGTGAGAGCATATTAAAGTTATCTAAAGCATGTAATCAAATTTTCCACAAATTATAAAAATGACATTGTAAATTTACTATGTAAATGTGTTATACAATTAAGCTTAAATTGTAGTAATATTGGAATAAAAAACCAAACAAATGAGAAGAAATTTAGAAAAGAAACAAGGTAAATTAATTATTCACTTCCTCATGCTTATGCTCAAAAACAGTTGATTAATATCACAAATTATGTTTTTGAGAAAGGACATAATAGGTTGACATCCTTGAATATAAACATCAATTGAATTACAATGGAGAAGTCCGAAGCATTTTCGATTTCACCAGTGGTCCACACAGTGGCGTACCCACCTTGGAAGCTGGGGGGCAGGCGCCCTCCTTGAAATTTTTTTTCAGTAGTATATATAAGTAAAAATCCTGACCGACCTCCTTGATATTTTGCAATCGCCCCCCTTAAATTTACATAATCGGAATTATGATGAGAATTTAAGTGATAGTTTTTCTTGTTTTTTGGATAAAAGTTGCTTAAAAAGTCTTCATATATGTTGTTTTGGATATATTTTTAAAAATAAAACCCCACAGAGAACAACTTTAGAAGTTTTGTATTTTTATTATGTTTTTATATATAAAAGTTAGTTTGATTGTCTTTTTTTCCTAACATAACCCGACCCGATTCGGCCCAACCCGACCTGACCTGAACAGAAGAGAAAAAAATCTAATATATAGTGATCTTTAAACGACCTTAAAAATTTTCGCCCCCCGTGAAATAAATTTCTGGGTCCGCCACTGGGTCCACACAATCTTGATCGACTTCAAGTTCACTAGTTCTTGTTCACGTCACGCAAGCCTCATGTTTGGATTAAAATAAGAATTAAAAAATTTACAAAAGGACCCAACTTAAAAACTCTCTTTCGATCTCTAAAAGGCTTTGAGAGTACTCTGATAGTGGTGTTATTTGATTCTTATAAGATAGAGAAGAAAATATTGATAAAAGTGTGAAGATGTTAGGTTTATGATATGATCTACACATATTGTATACTGCTCTATCAATTACCAAAATCTTTGATCAATACTCATGGATATTTTATAGAAAATTAAGGTTATAAAACTTTATAATATGTTACTTGCTTTATCTTTCACTTGACATCTGTTAATTTCTATGCATGCTTTCTTATGTTTCAATGGTTTCCATCAAATATATATTGTACAGGGAACATGAGCACTTATTTTTCTTGCACTTGTCTATGCTACTAGATTTTGATTTTATGAGTTAACATGGCTCATATCATGCCTACCAAGGGAATCATCCAAAACACATTATGTATTTTATACTTTAATGTGCAATTTATTGTTTAATCATACTAGCTATTAGCTATATGGTTAAGGGGAGGAACTTTGTAGCTTCAATATTAATATATCATGGGTTCAAGTCCTGACATGTACAAAATACAGATTTCATGCTGGGCTAGGAGGTTTTCTCTCACCTATGATGGGTTTTCTCCTATTGGATGTGGACATGATCGGGTGGGTCTATGACCCGTCAGTGATCCAAATTGTCGTTCAAAAAAAAAGCTACTAGCTATATGGGTGTTCATTGTTGAAAATTAGATATCCAAAAATTTCAAAATTTCAGATAGTTAATTTTAATTACTGATAGTGAATTTCAAATATGACATATCTACGTATCTACATACTTTAATTAACAAGTATCTTTTTAAGTTATGCAATATACAAGTTTATAGTTTAGTATAAAAAAAGATAAAGAGAGGAGTTTAAAATCTATTAAATTATATATATATTAAAAAAACATTGGCTAATGAACAGGAGATTGTTTGATTTGTGCCTTTTGACCACCTATGATTTCTATTTCAGTTGATTATTCTAAAAAAGTAACTTCCATATTATATGTTTATGAGCCGAGATACTCATTTTCAAATTATTTTATTAATTAATGCATGTAAATGCCGTCTAATAAAAAAAAATTAATGTATACAAATATATAAAAAAAAAATCATTATCATGATTTAACATTTGTGAAAGATATTAGGTAGTAGTTAAGATTATCATATAACCATAGGGCAAAGCAAAACTATCATTTTATCAAACTTATGATGTTTAGCATGTATGTTTATATAAATTTTGGAATTATCTGTAAAAAAATCAACTTTTCTTTTACTTAAACCGCATTTGAAAATATAGAAGATTTCAAATATGTTTAACAAATTCGTCATTTTGTATCCTAAATTTTTATTATTACTTTTTAACAATTCAACTTAATTGTTCTTTTTATTTTTAACAGCAAGGTAGTATTTTTTCTATTTTGAAGGAGTTGTGTATAATCTTATCTTACTATTATAATAAACAAAAATCTCAATTTGACACTTGTCACATTTTAAAACCAATTTGCCACTTGTCAATTTTATATGCACTCAAATAATTATATCTCTTATTAAATATTATTGTTATTATATTATCTCTCATACTAAATACTTATTATAATAATTATAACTAATAGTATTATTTATATTTTACAAATTAAAAAATAGTTTTTTAATAAATTGAAAGTCAAATCATTTTATCAAAAACTTACTTTGAATATGTTTATATATTATAATTTTTTTAAATCAAAATCAAAAAAATTATGTAAAATATTTTTTTAAAAATAAAAGTTGTATGAAAAAAATAAGTTTTCTTGAAAACTAATTTTTTTTTTTTTCAAAAAAATGATAACAAACCCCAAGTTATAAAAATGATAATAAAAATTACATTTTTTGGTCTTGTATGTTTAAAGATAATTTCATATTAGGTTTTTTACTTTAATTATTACAAAAATATTACCTTACCTTACTAACTTGAAATAGTTAGTTTTTGAAAGAAAAGTAACTTAATTTTTTAGAGTTAATTAGTTCAAATATCTAAATTATTACAAATCAAGAAGGTTAGATCATATTCTTATTGTTATTAAAATTTTAATTATTGTTTATTATTTAAAATGGTTGTTAATACGTAATTTAATCATTTTATATCAAAATATCGTTTCAGAATTTACAAATTTTTATCACTTACTATTTAATATTTTATATCTAATCCGTGTAACACACGGGTTAATAGCCTAGTTGTATATAAATGGATAAACATCGAAAAGTAAAATTTTAATACATCGAAAGAAAATTGAACTTGTATTTATCAAGGTTACGTAATACCCTCATTATTTCCAACTGTCTCATTTAATTCTTTGCATCTATTTATTTTAATGGTTTTTTAATAGCAAATATTCCCATAATATATATATATATATATACTAGATTATAACCCGTGTATTACACGGATTTAAAATAAAATATAAACCAGTTAATAACAAAAATTTAGAAATTATAAAACGATATTTTAATATAAAATAATTAATCGTATTAATAAGTACGTTAAGTAATAAAATAATAATTAAAATTTTTAGTAGCAATGATCCCGAGTTTCTTGATTTGTAACAATTGAAAATTTTAAAGCAACTAATATCAAAAATTTTAATTGTTTTTTTTCAAAAACTATTTTTTACAAAATTAAGATGGTAATGTATAATATTTGTTGGAAATATCAATAAATATAAATGATCAAAAATATATTTTTTTCCGCAAAATAAGAAGATAAGGTAAAAAATTTTTAATTACATCATAATATGAAAATATCATTAAACATAAAGAGTTAAAAGTGTAATTTCACTATCATTTTTATAATTTTGGGTTTTTAAAGTACTTAATTTTTAGGCATTTCTTGTTAAGAACGTCATTTGTTTACAAAAATGTTGTCATTAGAAATCTCTATTCTATAATTTATTTAATTCTTTTAAAAAAAGAAAATTCTAAAAATAATGAATTAAACTTTTTTTGCCATTCAAAAAATTTGATTTTTAGAAAGCTTTTTTCAAGTATGTTCTTTAATGAAAAATTTTGACTTTTATATTATTTAAAAACTATTTTTATATTAAAAAAGTATATAATATCATTAGGATTATAATTAGTTAATTGCATAGATATATAATTATGAAATTATTTAATATGAAAGAGAATTAAATAAGATCATAAAAATGTGACATGTGGCTTTATTAGTCTAAAAATGTGACATGTGGCAAAAATATTTTTGTTTATTATAATAGTAAGATATATATATAATATATATATATATATATATATATATATATATATATATATCTATTATCTTCAAATGACCAACGAATACATTTTAAGTTCGATCACTCGTGTAAATCCAATGGTGAAAGACTACCCATGCCCGCGAAACACAGACGTCACTAGTGACCTCGGAGCTCGCACACAATTACAAAGGAAACCCACCAAGGTAAAACATTTGGTCAAGCTGAAATATATTATTTGGAGTGAATTACCAAGATGATCTTTGTGGTTTGTGATTATTTCACTCTTGGTCCTTATATTTCATAAATTACTCATATGGTCCCAAACCTTAAACATTTGTAACACATATAGTAATTATTTGAGGGTAATTTTGGTCAATTATGTAAGGGTAATTTGGTCAATTAATGACTATATGTGTTACAAATGTCTAAGTTTGGGACCATACGAGTAACTTATTAAACATATGTACCAAGAGTGAAGTACTAGCAAAAAAAAAAGGAATCATATCGGTAATTTACTCAATTTCAAATGAGACTCGAACCCATGACCTTTCTATTGAAAAAACCATGATTGTAAAAATCCCCGACTAGGCCGATTAATCGGTAGTCCCCTAAGGCCGACTAGGCCCGACTATCCGATTAGGACGATTAGTTGGCCGATTAATTCCGAATAATCCCGATTAATCCTTAGTCCCCACCCCACCGTCCGACTAGCGACTAGCGATTTCTACAACATTGGAAAAAACAAGGGATTGCCTCCTCCTAAACCAATTAATCTAGATATCATAGTTTAAAGTTAAATTGCATTTTAATAATTTAAAATATGACGATTAACATATCATAATTTATACCAATAATTCGAACAATAAATTTTTTAACTTTCATTTTTAATTTTTGTTGTCAATAGACATAATCATCATAGATTAAACACTTGAGTTTTTCTCTATTTCACTAATCATCATATATCATATATACGATTTTCTTTCACTTGATTTCACTTATAAGAAAACTATATTTTTTCATACAACATAAAAAGTGAAATTAGGTGTATCAATAATTATCATCATAGATTATTATGATTAATGGGTTAAGGTTTTTATTACTAAAATCTCTATTTTAAAATATTATAAATTAATATCAAACTAATAGAATTAATTATTTTTAAAATGCAATTGGATTTCGTAAGAAGTTGTTTGAATGCAACAATAAATGAAATCTGTTGGAATCTATAATTATATATACGTATATATATATATATATATATAATATAATATAATAGGATATAAGCGTACTTGTAACGTGTATACGTATGAATTATGTTTATTGCATGTGAACACAACTAACTTCCATATTCAAATTCATGTAACTTCACAATTGATAATTTCTTTATTTCGTTTCGTTTGGGTTATATATTTAATAGAAGTTTTATTAATATTTATTGGTCAAAGTCATAGGGTTGACTATCTGTTTGTCAAACAATGGAACACTGGAACCACTTTTGCGTGGCATCACAACAATAGATTGTCACGTTTCAAATTGTAAACTTTTTTTCATGTTTTAGTTACGAAATTAAAAAAGTTTGACTATTTTAGTAAATGAACAGTAATTCTTTGTATATATTTTTTTATTTTTAGCACAAAAGTTTTGTTTCGTTTTGTTTTCTTTCATTTTGTATGCCATCGTAACAATAGATTTTCGCTATGGATAATATATACAATAATTATGAAAACTTTTCTTTGTTTTATTTTGGAAACAAAGTTTAAATTTTCAATTTCTGATTTTTTGTTTTGCTTTAGTTACAAAATTAAAAAGTATGATTGTTTAAATAAATGAATAGTAATTTTTTTATTATGTATATATGGATGCCGGTGAACTCAACTGACTCCAAATGAATTTTAATCCGTCGAAACTTATCAAGATTAAATCATGACCCTTTAAATTAGGCAGTTAAATTAATTTTGTGGCGGTTTTTAGTGGTTTTCAATGGTTTTTCGGTTACCTACTGAGCATTGGCCCATGTCCCATGTTTTGACACATGTCACATGTCATTATTGTATCATTATTGTTAAATATAATTTGAATATGATAATACCATACTGCCCGACCACCAAACTGTTATAAAATTAGTTATTTTGAGTACCAAAGTTTTGTTTTGTTTTCTTTCATTTTGATCACAAAAATTAAACTACTCAATTTCTTGTCTTTTTGTTTAAGTTAAAAAAGTTTTACCATTCTTAAAGAGAAATAAAAAACTTTTTTTGTTTTGTTTTGTTTTGAACTTCTATTTATTTTATTTTAACCACAAAGTTTGAATATATATATAGGGGTAGGATCAAATAAAAAGTGTATTTTGCCTAAGAATACTAAAAAAGATTTTTAAAACCTTTAAAACCGACCCAAACGAACTCCGATTGAGCTCATTTTGATGGCATTGGAACCGTATCGTTGAACTCTATAATATTAGCTTTTAAGTTTTAGATTTAACGTTTAGCTATAAAGTTTAGGTTTTATGGCTTGATTTTTAACTTTTAGGTTTTATCTTTAGGCTTTATTGTTTTAGTTTAAAGTTTAGGTTTTAGTATTATGGTTTATGGTTTGGGTTTTAACGTTCCGGGTTTAAGGTTCGACAAGACGGTTCCAATGACACAAAAATGAGTTAGTTCGGAGTTTGTTTAAGTCGGTTTTCAAATTTTTAAAATTCCTTCTTAGGCAAAATAGACTTTTTAGGTAAACCTTCCCATATATATATATATATATATATATATATATATATATATATATATATATATATATAGGGAAGGGTTCTAATGGTTGATATTAAACTACAATATAATAATGTAATTAATTTGAAAGAAAAGGGAATAAGGGTATTAATGTAATTTGCTATATTAAATACTTTACCCCATCCTATATATATATATAGGGGATGAAATTTTTGATAGCCCTCATCTTTTGTTACAACCCATTAACCATCATTCAATGGTTACTTCAAAAATGTAAGTGTATAGGATGGTGACACGTGTCAGATTCCTTTTTTTTTTCTTTTTTTTAATGTAAAGGGCATTTAAGACATTTGTTATTTAAGTAAAGTTACCCATTTTTTTAAACATTCATAACTTTTTTATACTATATTATTTTTAAAAAAAATTGCACCATTATACTCGTCTCATTTTTCTCTTTAATTTCGTTATAGTCTCGACTAGTTTTTTTTTTTTTGATGTCATGTATTTACATCATTGTAACGAGCTTAAAGATAGCAAATTAATAAGAAATTTTTTCTAACAATGGTAAATTACAGTAATGTAACTAAAAATGAAGTAATGTAACACAAAATGAAGTAATTTACAATGACATAATTAACGGTGACGTAACACATTATTTTATTTTTTTTCTCTAACAATGATAAATTACAGTGATGTAATAGAACACATTATTTTGATTTTTTTCTCTCACAATGATAATTATAATGATGTAATTTATCATTGTTCGAAAAAAATTTAAACTAATTTGTTGTCAATGTAAATTACATCACTGTAATTTAAACCAAATTCACCGAAAAAAAACCGAAACCTAATTTTACGTCAATAATAATTACAATGATAAATTACAGTGATGTAATAGAACACATTATTTTGATTTTTTTCTCTCACAATGATAATTATATGATGTAATTTATCATTGTTCGAAAAAAATTTAAACTAATTTGTTGTCAATATAAATTACATCACTGTAATTTAAACCAAATTCACCGAAAAAAACCGAAACCGAATTTTACGTCAATGTAAATTACATCACGATAAATTATGTCAATGTAAATTACATCACTGTAATTTATCATTTTTAAAAAAATTTCAAATAAATTTGTTATATTTAACCTCGTTACAATGATGTAAATATAGGGCATTTAAAAAAAGTAAAAAAAATTAGTCGAGACTATAACGGAATTAAAGAGAAAAATGAGACGAATATAATGGTGCAATTTTTTTTAAAAAATAATATATTATAAAAAAGTTATTAATGTTTAAAAAAGAGGGGGGAAAAACTTATAAGGGGTAAAATGACTATGATGCCCTTTTTAATATTTTAATATAATGCTTATGTGTAAGTTTGTGATTGGTTTAAATGGGTTATGTAGTTGTAGCAAAAAAAGAGGGTTATTTTTTATACCTTGCCCTATATATATATATATAGAGGAGGGTTCAAATAAAAACTCCTCACTTTGGAGAAAACCAAGAAAACTCCTACTAACCAATCAATTTTTAAAAAAAATTTTTCATGATTTTTTATTATTAGCTTAGAAATGTAATAAACAAAAAAAAAATTTTAATAAAAATATGTAGATTACGAAATTACGTATATGTAACCAATAAAGTTACGTATATGTAACTCATATATGTGGTTTAGAAGTTACATATATGTAATCAATGAGTTACATATATGTAATAACATGAATTACATATATTTTTTTATTTTTTTCTTTTTGTTAATAAATATAATCTTATAATAAAACAAAATGTAAAATAAAAAACGAAAAACGAAATTGATTAATAACAATTGTGATTAGTTTTCTTAGTTTTCTCAAATATGAAGGTTTTCTATGGAACCTCCCCCTATATATATATATATATATATATATATATATATATATATATATATATATATATATATATAATTAGTTCATAACCGAACCGACTTCTTGAGTTGTTTCCGGTCTAACCTGTATTTTCATTCAGAATTTTCACAACCATTGTCCCAAGGGAGACTTTAACCTTGAAAACTTAATTGGAGAACACATCAAACAAATTTTAGTACTAACATGAGACTAGTCACTTTATTTAATAAAAACATTGTCTTTTAAGTGAATGGAATTAGGGGTTCAAACCCGAGTCATGTATAATTTTGTTTAAATTTGTTTAAGTAATAGACTTGTTGTTCAATATAATTGTCTAAAAACTTATATTTGTATAAAATCATAAACGATGGTAAATTTACACATACACATCCGCATAAAATAAAAGAAGAAAATGTTGTTCATGTTTAATAATAATGTTAGGAAAAAACAAAGATTCGAGTTGATCTTAACGTGTTTTGTTAGGTTAACGAGATAATATGTGTTATTACCAACTCTTTTCCATATAGTTTAATAGTTTTTCACTCTTAATGCATAGGTTTCATAAGTTACTCATATAATCCCAAGCTTCAAACGTTTGTAACACATATAGTCTTAGGTCACCAAATTAATCTCACATCCTTGACTAAATTAACGCCCCATTTGTGGTGCACACATATAATGTATATATGTGTTGACCCTCAAGGGGCCAAAGTAAAGGTGCACTAATTTTAACGTTATTTTACTTGTTTTGTGAAAATAACGTTAAAAAAGTTGGGATGATCAACTTCAAACGATAACTTTGAGCCGGGGACTCCTTCGGAGCAGCCTCTCTATCCCAATTGGGATAGGGGTAAGGTTTGTGTCCATCCTTCCCCCCCAGACCCTACTGAAAAGTGGGAATATACTGGGTAAGTTTGTTTATCCTTGACTAAATTACCCTCAGTTAAGGACCGTATGTGTTACAAATATTCAAAGTTTAACATTATATGAGTAATTTATAAAACTTAAGGACTAAAAGTGAAATAGTATCAAAGAACAACAACCATCTCAGCAATTTACTCTATATTATATTTACAAAAACTAATTAAAATCATTTAACTTTGCAGGTTTAGAACAACTAGACGACTTTAATTTCGTTTAATGTCAAAGTGATCAAAGTTGAACTAATGTTTATCTTGGACTTGTAAATAATGCATTGAAAGTTGTACCTAAAGTTTTACAAGGAAAACGGGTATATGTTTAGAATCCATCCATGTAACATAAAACCCGGATTAACATACCCGGTGAATAACATTACCCGTTAACTAAAATTAAAAATAAATAAATAAAAAAAAGAATAAACCACAATTTCCTACTAATTTCTACTTTCATTTAAAACGATATATTCTAAATGTTTTTATTTTTCTTGACGTTGTCATGTACAACGTCAAGTAAAACAGTACTTTTGCACTTCGGACACTTCATGTAATCCTTAGCAAGCATGATATACATGAGGCAACGAGGACATCCAACCAACATCATAGACGTTGCGTCCGGGCTCGTTGAGTACTGGAGGCCCGTTTCATCGTAACCGAGCTCCGAAGACAAACAAGAGCTCGTCGGAGACACCATGATCGATTGGTTTTGCGTTTCGATGGTTGATCGATGGACCCTTGGTGGCGAAAGATGCAACTTCAAGTCAATCTTTGGGTTCCTGGTGACACCACCTTCGCTTCTTCGGCTCATGTTTGTCCTTAAGGATGTATCTTGAAGAGAAACTATATTATAAAAGTCAACTCTCCTGAAAAATTATATATAAAAAAGTCAAAGTTATGATTGTTAACATAAGGTTTGATCATATATATGTTATATATACACATATACGTATATACGTACATATATATTATATATATACACACACATACATATATAAGCTTACCTTCAGATTCAAAGCACCTGCAGGAGGGAGGGGTAGAGAGAGAGTTGTTCGTTTGGATCGTCAAAGATCATTTTGTGTGTGTGTGTGTATATATAGGAGTTTGTAGGAGGGGATGTATGTATATGTGTCATGTATTCGTGTGTGTGTGTGGGGGGGGGGGGGGGGTGGGGGCGTAGGGGTGGGGTTAGGGGGTATTAATTGTTGGAAAAAATGAAAAATCAATATTTATCGGTGGAAAGTTGGAAACAGAAATTGCTACGAAATAGTATACCTACAAAAATCCATTTGCTTATTATTATTATTTTTAATACCATAATTCTACACATATATACCATTTGAATGTTTGGAGTTAAACTCTATGAGGTTGTTTGGTAGTATCTGAATGAGTCTGAATTTGAATTTTTCAGATTCAGATCGTTTGTTTTAACAAAAATGCATCAGAATGGGTTGAGAATGTCTGAATGATTCAGACTTGAGAACAAGTCTAAATGGGAAAAATGGAAAAACGAGCGCCTGTTCAGCACCACCTTCTTCATCGCACTGCCGCACCCGTCGCACCGCCTTTCTCCGCCGCTCATGTCGCCGCCTTTCTCTGCCGCTCCCATGGCCGCCTTTGTTGATCTGTCGTACTGACACACACATC
The DNA here is from genome assembly GCA_009363875.1 of Mikania micrantha. Classification (NCBI taxonomy): domain Eukaryota; kingdom Viridiplantae; phylum Streptophyta; class Magnoliopsida; order Asterales; family Asteraceae; genus Mikania; species Mikania micrantha. The sequence continues at coordinate 52,074,237 of CM018686.1, forward strand.
GACTGACTGTTACCGAAGCTTGATGACCGGTGATGACGGTGACCGATGAAGGGACGGCGAATATGAGGAACGGGGGCCTTAGGGCTTTCTGAAAATAGAGGGTATTATGTATTTTGATTCAGACGTGTAACATAACAGTTTTAACCGGTTCAACACTTAATTGTTCAGACCCTCTTAACCATTCAGACATCTTAATCATTCAGCACTTAAATATTCAAACACAACCAAACGGTCCCTAAGTTTTTTAACAAGAGAGACTACCATTTCACGGATTTTAAAGACTAGAGGATTTTAGAGGCTTGAAGCAAAACTAAAACCGGATTATTATTATTTTTTGAATTTTATTATTATAACCTTTATCTTTTTATTTTTAAATTCACTTGATAACAATAACTAAAACAAACAAAATCTATAGACATTAGGTTAGAAATTTTGATCGTCTTTCGGGTTTTTCTTGCCCATATTGTCACTCAAACGTAATGTAAATATATGTTTGATGAATTGGGTGATTAACACACAAATTACCACTATTGAATTCGGACCAATATAACCACCATTTGAGGCCACAAACTTTACCCAAAAACTTATAGTTTTAATATTTTTTATTGGCTAGATGGTTATTAATACAATACAATGCAATCATATTGTAAAAACTAAATAAATAACTCAAATTACACAACTATTTGATGAACAACATGGTGAATGCAAGATGAATCATTTCAAGTATTTGAATGACATTCATACATTGCGAATATATGAATTTGTAGTCTTTTCATACAAATCTGTAAAAGATATCAGTTTTCTTCGAAATAAGTTATGAATAAATATATCTACAAATATCAACCATATCAACCACCCACAATAAATGATATAGTTTGTTCGTCTCATCACCGATTTTTTTCCATATCATATGATCCTTCAACTCTTAGCTCGACAAACTAAAATGACATAATTGTACAACAATCCTAGTCTAGCAACTCCCTTTGTTCTTTGTGTTTTCTCAAATCATTGATTCAAAAGTCCGAGTCAAGTCTGAACATGCTGTAAAAAAATATTATAATTTGATGTTTTTAAAAACTTATAGTTGACTTAATTTAAATACCTTCATGCATGCCTAAAAGGGTTTCTCAAAATCACCTTTTAAGTGATGTAAGTCAATATATAAGACACCCTACAAAATGACGCATATTCGTATAAAAAATTGGACAACATTTCGACTAGTCTCGAAATTTCGATCATAACTCTCAACTTGTGCCGAAATGTTTTCAACCATTATGCGTGCGTTAGAAGATGAAACCTTTATGTCTCTTACATCATATTCTTCTACTTCTTCTATTTCTTTCGTTTCTTTGATTAGACGGCATCTTAATGTTATTTGATGAAACATTGATATGTTGTAAACACATGAAGTAATAAATTAATATATAACTGAATATATAATAACTTTTACAGAATAATATGCCATGTTAAATAATCATCTCACAAATCAAGAGACAAAACAAGTTAAACTATTAAATAAAACAAAAGAAAAATTAAATCCCTTAAATGGGTCGTATGGTATCATACAACTCATTTAGCAGTCGTACGTGAAAAATGATAGAAAAATACGACCCGTATATTGTACCATAGGAACCGTATCTCTTACAACCAAGAGGGGTGTCTAGTTTACACCTTTTTAAGTGTGAAAGTAACCTTGGCCTATGTTAGATCACCTCCCACATTAAAAGCATAACAACTACAATTGTTTGTTCTAAAATGTCAATCTTGTGATTGGTTACTCAAATGGTTACTTGCTTCTATGACCATCAGCCTTAATATCGTGTCAACATGCACATTTTTTTAGAACGATAAAGGTCTCAATCATGTGAGTCAACTGTTTTCAGGCCATATCATCAAGGTCTAGTTACCTGGACATCCCATGAGCCACCACAACCACCCCAGAAGGAAACCCCACTGACCCCCCTCAGACCCCTTTTTCGTTACAGGAGAGATTTGAACCCAAAACCTTGCATATGAAAAAATCTCAGGATACCATTGAGGCACTGCCTCGTTGGTGTCAACATGCACATGTGATGATGATTTCAATAAAAGGGTTCCTTTCATATTAATTGATCTCTTTAATCTTCGGCCCATTTTCATTTTCTTGTGGCTATGATTATCTTTAAAATATCTTGTATTCTAACATCTCTTTAAATGTTTATATATATTTAATTTGTGGAATGAATGTTCAAACATGATTTAACGCCGGAGACCAATTTATGTACGCATGTTTATTTATTTATTTATTTTTATTATTATTTTTATTTTCCAACATGCTATATTGCTATATATAACAAAGTCAAATTTGTGATGGATTTGTAGAAGTGATTATTCAATTAGTATTTAAGATGACGATTGGTCTTTACATGTGAATCATTCTTAGTTTTACGCAATGTTTTCAAAACCAGATCAGACGTCGAACTATACGCCTTACTTGTTACTGGTCAGACCGGTTGAACCGGCTTCAAGAACCGGATAACATAATAAATATACAAAAAATTCTAAAAAAAATTTTAGAATTATAAACACAATTAAACAAACATAATTAATATTCAAACAAACATAACCATGTTAAAAAAATACAAGGTTTGATTTTAATATTTAATTTCTTTGGATTTTAATTTAAAAAAACTTGAAATCCGGTCTAACCAGTGAACCGGCCGATTCCTTGAGGGCGGTTCGTATGTTGTTTTTGGGCCGACCGACCCCCTCGGTTCCTAGTCCGACCAGTCGGTCTAGCCCGGTTTTCAAAACATTGGTTTTGCATGTAAAGTTACGTGATTTAATTTGCTTTGTAAGAAAGAAACTAGCTTCTAATCATATGTTCCTTAAACGTTAGTAGTATCAATCATGGTTGTAGAAGTCGCTAGGCGCTAGTCGGGCGGCGAGGTACCGCCTAGGGATTAATCGGGATTAATCGCCGCTAGGCGGATTGGAATTTTTATATGTAATTTTACAAATATTTATTATATACACACATTAATATCAATAATATAATATAATACTTCAAATATATTAAAAAATAAACTTAAACATAATAAGTAAAGTACTTCAAATTACAAACTTAGACACAAAATTCAGAGTTTATAGATGGATTATGATGTTTAGTGGCAGGATTCAATGTTTCAGATGTTGGATTTGATGTTTTAGAGACATATTACGTATTTGGGGTTGAGAAATGTCTCGAATAATCATTTATCTGGGTCCTTTTTACTCGAAAAAAGCCAAAAAAACAAAAAAAAAAATAGGCCGCCTAGGGCAAAAATTACAAGGAAACAAGGCGCCTAGCGCCTAGGCGGCCGCCTAGGCCGATTTTTACAACCTTGGTATCAATTATAGATAAATTTTGATGGTAATAGCATTTATATATGGATAACGTTCTAAGGTTGATATTTTTTATGATCGTGGGAACCCAGTTACGGTTGCCTCTAAAGAAAATTGTTTTAAGTGGGGATTGAACTTGAGACATATAGGTTGTCTCTCATCCACCTTAACCACTACATCACTTCCGTGAAGGTTAAGGTTGATATTCGTTACATATGAGGGTTTGTTTGGTTAACAAAGTACTTTTGTAACACCAAACTATACAACTACAAATGTTGAAGTTGGAAACATTGATATTAAAATTCATGTGAAGATGCTAATGTTGATATATATGCTATTAGTGACAAAGGTGTTTCTTGTGTGTTGATTGTATGGATGTGATACAATGTGGTTCATATGCTAAACTTTGCCAAAAAAGGGCTAAATCAAACATGTGGTGTGTAATATTCAAGTTGAACTAAATCTAATTATAAAATACCAAATTAACTAATAATTTAATTTATAGGTGACTTACCAGGTGGTGACGCCATCTAGTTGTGAAAGATTATCAAGCGAGAGAATTGAGAGGAGTGCCATTTTTCATTGTCGTAAAAATCGGTATAGGCGGCTGTCTAGGTGCTACCCTCTACATTGTTGATTTTGTCCTAGGCGGTGCCTAGGCGCTAGACGGTCTATTCATATTTTTTTATTTTTTTTATTTATAAATTATTTATTTTTGACTTTTTTTTGAGTTTTTTATGGTAAAAAGGGATCAACTTAATGATTATTTAAACATTTATCACACCAAAATCTTTAATATATCTCTGAAACATTGAATCCAACTATTTAACATCGAAATTCTTTTCTAGACTTTGAACTCGGTGTTTAATTTTGAACTTTAAAGTACTTGACTTAATATGTTTAAGTTTATTTTTTAAATTATTTAAAGTATTATATTAAATTATTGATATTGATGTGTGTATATAATACATATTTGTAAAATTACATATAAAAATTACAATCCGGCTTGCGCCGATTAAAATCGATTAATCTCTAGGCGGTACCTTACTGTCTGACTAGCGGATAGCGTCTTCTACAACCATGCTATTTTTTCCTTGAAAAGTGTCAATATAATATATGGAAATATGATTTTTATTATAATTTTTATGAAGGTAATTTTATTTAGGGATGACTTTATAAAAATATAACAAAGTTTGTCAAACTGTTTTAATTGAATTAGTAAAAGTTTTCGGTCGATCTTTGTAAAGTCATTAAAGTTCCATTTTTTGTTTTAATACTATGTGATTTTCAGATTATTATGCTAATAATAATGATATGTCATGTTGTATTAAATATTTTTTATGTTTAATATGATGTGAAAAATATAAAAAGTGACATGTATATTTTATTAAAAAAATGGCATTGATTTACCAACTAAAAAAAATCAAAAAAACACATTTTTATTCTAAAATTGATAAAATAATGAGTTTTAAGTTTAGAAAAATAATTTTTTTTATTTTTAATATTTTAAATTATAGTTTTAGTCTGTAATAATAAAAATACGCTTTTTATTCATAAAGGTTTATTTGCATTTTTTATGTTCAATACTAAACGATAAGGCTGGAAAACATCAATAAAAAATAGGGGGAAAATAGGTACCTAGTATTATACACTATTGAAACAATAAATTAAAATTTACTTTACAAAAACAAACAAAGTTTTAGTAACTTAATTGAAACAATTGATAAAATTGAGCATGCCATAAGCAGGGTTATGGGTTAGTTAAGGGGTAGGTAAAGGTCAGGGCGTGATTCTGGGCATGGATTGGGTCATTATTTGAGTCACAAGTCGAGTGATGGTTCGGATGTGAATTGGGTAGCGAGTCGGGTCGTGGGTCAAGTTGTGGTTGGGGTTAAGAGTCATGTTATAGGCATGTTATGATTCGTGACATGAGTCCAGTCAAGGATCTAGTCACGGTTAGGTTTTGTCATGGAATGGGATTGAGCCAAATCATTTTATTTCTTGAATGAATATAAAAAAATCACACCTAATTTTAGGATTGTTGATCAGGGCAACCCGATCAGATTTCGGGTTCTGCAACCCGAACTAATAACATTCGAGTTATTCGGGTCGCAGTTTAGTTGGGTTGGGTCAGTTAGGTTAACCATATTAACAACCAATTTTAAATTCTTATAAATGATTTCTAACTCAAACATATAATTCGATGGTAAATGTGTTTTGTCATTTGAGCAAATTAAGTATGAATTTCTTTTCTCATTCACAATCAATGCACCTAAATCGGGTTGTTAGTATTTCAGGCAGAAAATTTCTTATGACCCAACATTTCTCATGACCTAGATTTCTCTTGTACATAATTGATATGAGATTTATCTAAAATGTTTCAGTATTATTTATATAAATTACAAAAAGAGTCCCTCAATTATCCAAAAACTCTTAGTAAGTTACACTATAGATCCTTCGAACAAGAAAAAATTAAAATACTCTTCTAGTAAACAAGAGGAGTTATTTTATTTATTTATTTTTTGAACGGCAAAGGTTATCTCCTCATAAAGTATTGCACAATAATTATACCATTGCATGAGTTAGAACTCATGACCTCCTATTCTAAAAGGCAAAGCCTCTACCAAGTAGGCTAGTGAATTGATGTTAGTGTTAATACCTAAAATAAATACAAATTGAAACCTTAACTCTCAAACATGCAACTTTTCAAAGTTACTTTACCTAAAATCAATTCAAACATGCTATTTTAGCTAAATCTATTTTTTTATTTAAATATTATGTGGTTTTTAATGGGTTCAAACTTAAAAGTTTATTATAAAGCAAAAAAAAAAAAAGTAACAGGAGCAACACCAACAACATATTGACTAGGTTGTTAAATTCCTTTATTCTTGACAAATGCACGTAGCAAAAATTATCATTAAGCTACCTTGAATAAAATATAAAATCAAGATTGGATGCATTACACCCTATGTTGGCGTTTGTTATGCATGAATGTAAGGTGAAATGTAATGTGTTATTATGGTGGAATGAAAAGAAACATGTTCAATAATCATAAAGGAATGTAATGTATTATTGTATAAGGATTGTGATTCCCTTCCTTTTAGTGATTTGTATTCCTTAGATGAGTAGTGTTTTTTTTTTCCATTTCTTCAAGGAATGGAATTAATTTTTTTTTAATTCGACCTTATTTTTTTACAAATACTTTGACACAAGCTATAACTCGACCCATGACCAAAACTATCAAACCGAATTATTACCAGACCTAATTCATGATTGACCATTGCCTTGAACTATGAACCGACTCATGACCTGAATCATAACTCGAACCAAGTCTTGTACCATGAGCCTAACAATCATCAGACACCTATGACCAAATCATGACCCAACTCATAACCCAAACCATGACCCAACTCATAACCCAAACCTTGACCCAACCCATAACATGTAACAAGACTCTAACCATAACCTGACATATGACCTAAATTGTGACCCGACTCGTGAATTGTATTTCAATATTTCATCTTTTAATGTCTATCAAACAATCTTAATTCTTAAGTAATCATTCATTTCATTCCATAAGATAACTAAACAAGACAGTGAAATGGTAATGTTTAATTTCTTTCTCTCGTCCATTCCATTCCATCATCTATTTCATTCCATTACCTCGTACAAAACGGACCCTATGTATTAAGACCCGTTATGTAAGCAAGGCTTCAAACATGTGTCGTTTAATTAGCCACCACACCCAATGATAAGTTCCAACACAATTCTAACCCCTCATTTTATATATGTTGTTTGTTGTATTTGCTATTGTGGTATGTGTGACAATCAATCATCATATCTTTTTATAGTTATAGTGATGTTTAAGTCTTAGGCATCATGCATTTATCTAGTCTTTGTTCTTAACCTAACAATTTGGTTTTGATAAAGGTGTAGTGGCGCCAAATATGTTCACAAGATTTTGAAAAAAAAACTATAGATTTAAAGAACCATTCTCATTATAGGTGCGCAAATCGGGTTTTTTTTTGAACTGGAACCGGTTCCCAGTCAACAAAGTCAAGACCCGGTTCCGGTTCCAGTACCGGGTTTTGACCGGTTCCGGTTCGGGTTTTGGACAGTTCCGTTTCGGGTTTTGGCTGGGTACAGGTGGAACCTGTTCCGGTTTTTCCGGTTTCGATTCCAGTTCTAATTTGTCTGAAAAACCGTACCCGTTTACCCACCGGTTCAGGGATGACCGGTTCCGGGTCCCTTTTTTGCCCACCTCTAATTCTCATACAAAGAGTTGAAGAGGGTCTAAATGCCTTGAATTCATATATGACTTCATTCATGAAACTTAAAGTTAATCTCTCAACTTCCCTACACATTGAAGATTTAAATATTTATAGTTTAAAAACAAACAATAAAGGATCCATTTTTAAGTACCAACCAAACCCCAACAAGAGGACCCCCTCAAGAATTGAATCCCTCTCTGGCTTTACCATTATGAATTCATTCAAGGGTCTTCTGGCCATTACCCTTTTGATGTACTATGGTCTTTATTTTCTTTTAAGATATCAAAGGTGAGTATTCTATGATTTTAAATTTCTTTATTGAACATGACCAAAAACATTACTCGCTAGTAGACCTGACAATCTTGACTTATAGCAAGATAAATGGGTAGATATGGGTAAACAATTAGTATAGCTTGGGTTGAAATGGGTAGCAATATGACATTGAATGGGTAGCACTTTAACACAATGTGGGTCAAGATGGGTAACTTTAGTATAATTGATTCAAATGTGTAAGAATAATTAGTAATATATTTATTGTGGAAAATCATGAAAAATTACTAAAATAAACTATCTGTTTAATTACAACTCATTTTAACTTGAAATAAGTTGATATTTTTTAAAAACAACCCATTTAAACCCAAACTAATTTTGCTTAAAACTCATCCTGACCCGCACTCATCCTAACTCGGTACCCAACCCAACTCGCCATTTTGCTGGGCGTACTTGCTAGGGGTATTTTAGTGGTGGAATAAGACTCAGAAACCAAATGGTCTTGGGTTCGAATATCACAAGAGGGTTTTATCAAAGTATTGATTTTCCTTCAGAATTGGTAGTACTGCTGGTGGCACAATGATAGTCCAGTAATCCACTAGACTGCAATGTCTTTGATACAAAAACTATAACTATTCATACGAGTCTTTCAGGTTCTTATTCTTTTGACATTTTTAAAAAAATATTTAAAATGTCCTTATAAGTATAATTTGGTTTTTTTAGTTTAAATATTTTTGGTTATTGTTCTTTTTATATGCTCTGAAGCATAACTATACATAACATATTATTATTAAAACGACAACAAGGAATTACTAAGCCTTTATTTCTTTTATTTTAACACAAATTTTGAATAGTAATTTTTTTTTTCATTTTGGCCTTAAGAGTTCGAGTATTCAAATCTAAACACAAAAATTTCTTACAATTGTTTTTTTTTTTTTAATATTTCAGTTTTAGGCTACATCTACGTTTGTATTATGAACTTCGATGCTTATTTTTACATAAAGTACCGCTTTAAGTTTTAAAGTGAAGTGACGGTCAATTTTACAATGAAGTACAAATTTTATATCAAAGGAACATCTGGGTTTTACAATGGAGTTAAAATCACTTTTACAACAGAGTACATTTTAGAGTTTTATGACATACTAACAGTCGTTGCGATGTGTTTTATTTTGCGATTTAGTATTTAGGATCTTGCTACCAATGATGATCTAGGTTCAAGGCTGCACCCATATTAGTTTTTTTTTTGGGTTCGCATTATTGTTTTAAGTATTTTAAAAGTATAGACATTGTCATAATCTGGTTTGTAATCAAGTTTTGATGCCTTAAGGTTTTACACCAAAACGAAAGTCATTATAGCGTGATTTAGTGTACACGTGTATTGATATTTGAAACTATGACAAAATTGCAACTAAAGCGTGCTTTTATAAAATATAGTTACCATTAGAGGTGGTCAAACCGGGTTTTTTTGGAACTGGAACCGGTTCTGGATTCTGACCGGTTCCAACCGGTTTTTTGCCGGTTCTAGTTTGACCGGTTTTAAGGGTGGAACCGATTCCGGTTCCAATTTCTCTGAAAACCCGGAACCGCAACGTACCCACCGGTTCCGGTTCGGTTCCTCGATTCCGGTTCCGGTTCTGGGTACGTTGGCCACCTCTAGTTACCATCATGTTTTCACACACAATGAGATGATCACATTGCGTAGAGAAAAGCTTTTGAATTCCTTTTCTCCTTATAAATTATTAATCGGAATATCTCAAATACAATATATTAAAGCTAAATTGAGAGTTTATTTATTTATTTATTTATTAATTTTTTTTTTCTTGAATGATCTTAATTATAGAATTACAATGCGGCCTCCTTTGGTCTTATACAGTTATACCCATGACAAATATTTATTGTTATTGTTATCCTACGAGTAATGTGGTCCAAATCTTTTTAATGTAATTTTGTTATACATTGTATTCATAAGTAATACCAAAAATATAATTAAAAGATCAATAAATAAGCTTAATTTTTTGTTTTTGAACGACAATAAATAAGCTTAAATAGTTGGTGTTTAAGAGCAGGCAACTATACCTAACAATAAATATATTGCATTTTCCAACATTGGTTTTTAGTGTCACATTAATTTCTATGTTTTATAAATTAATGACTCGTTTCATATTTAGAATATACTAGTAATTCTACCCGCCGCGCGTTGCGGCGGCAAAACATATAGTAATTCGAATTATATTATCGAATGTAAACGTATTATGTTTAACCCCAATTCATTTTCTAACAAAAGTTACGTTGAAAAATATACCGACTGAAAATATATAAAATAAGCACGAAAATATATTATATATGACACGACTTGTTTAATAAAGAGTTTAGTATATCAACTCAAAATACATACGTACACATAAATGAATAGTCACTTATGATCGTTGGTATTTGTTCAAGAAATTATTGTTAATAAAGATAAGCTATATATTACAATACTCATATTTATTCAGATTATTGTTTATAAAAGCGAGTTATTACGATAAGACGTGGAATAATACAAAAGAATAAAAATAAACAAAGTTGAAAACTTATATTAAATATCAATCCGTATTTGGTTGCTATGCACTTCAAGTTATGGAAAAATAAAGAAAAACAAAAAAACAATTGAATGTAAAGAAATAAAATTAATAAAGGGATTGTAAGGTGCAATCATGTAAATGCAATATTAACGTTTTTAGATACACCATGAATCCATGATAACATATGCATGTATCAATTGTACAATATGCATTGTAATATGTAAAAAAATGAACAGTAAATTTGCCTCATAAAGTTATTCTTCTTTTTAATATATATATTAATATGATTATGTTTAACAAATAATTTGTGGGGTTACTTATTTTTGGTACCAACGAGGCAGTGCCTCAACGGTACCCCGGGATTCTCCCAAATAGGAGGTCTCGGGTTCGAAACCCTCCCGCAACGAAAAAAGGGTCTTTGGAGGGTCAGTGGTTTTCCTGTGAGGTTTCCTTCTGGGGTGGCTGTGAGGGCTCATGGAAGGTCCGGGTAACTAGACCTTGGTGATATGTCCTGGAAACAATGGGCTCAAACGATTGAGACCTTCGTCGTTCAAAAAAACTTATTTTTGGTGTTAAAAAGCTTCCGATGTTAAGACTATGTGTTGTCGAGCGTGAGGGGGGCTTGACCACCCTCCCTCACGCCCCCTTAACCGTGAGCAACCATAACATAGGGGGTGTGACCACCATGGTTGTAAAAGTCGCTAAGCGCTAGTCGGGCGGCAAGGTACCGCCTAGGGATTAATCGGGATTAATTGGTGCTAGGCGGATTGGAATTTTTATATGTAATTTTACAAATATTTATTATATACACATATTAATATCAATAATTTAATATAATACTTCAAATATATTAAAAAATAAACTTAAACATACTAAGTCAAGTACTTCAAATTACAAACTTAAACACAAAATTCAAAGTTTATAAATGGATTTCGATGTTTAGTGGCAGGTTTCAATGTATCAGATGTTGGATCTGATTTTTTAAAGACATATTAAGTATTTGGGGTTGATAAATGTCTCGAATAATCACTTATCTGGGTCCTTTTTACTCGAAAAAAGCAAAAAAAAAGCAAAAAAAAAAAAGGCCGCCTAGGCCGACTAGGACAAAATCGACAAGGTTTCTGGGCGCCTAGCGTCTAGGCACCGCCTAGGCCGATTTTTACAACACTGGGCGTGACCACCAGGTGGTGGCAAACCCGTGAGCAGCTTCACGGCGTGAAGGAGAAGAAATGGGAGAAGGAATGGGGAAAAAGGAGAAGGTGATAGGGGAATGATGAGGGAGTGATGATAACACATGTGGTGATGACGTGGAGTGATGATGGGGTGATGGTGTTGACTGATTCAGTGGCGGCTACGTAAAGTGATGGGAGGTGATGAATAACACATAGCCTGATGATTAAACAACGCTAGACTGGTTATTTGCCATTTGGATTGAAAATATAATCTAAGTTAAAATAAAGACTTCTAAATCTATAAAGCCTATATAAAACATCTTAACTTGTCACATATTTTATTTATTATTTTTAAAATGTGAGAACATAACTTTAATCATAGTATTTTATATTTGAGGTTATTGTGTATTGTATATTTATCAATATATTTTATGATTTAATTTATTTTGATTTATTTTGTATATTATTTTTCATGTGTTAAATAATTTTTTTGCTGTTTTATAATGGTGTTTTGCATATTAAAAGTAGGATTGAAGTTACTTCATTGTATTTTACAAAAACAACATTTTCGAAAAACATAATATATTTGTTTAGACATACTGACATATAATGCTTAGTTTTCAATTGCTAATTTATAATTCACATCCATGAAACCATTAATTAATGATTGATAATTTTATGTATATTTGGAAGATTTTTGTAACACCTTATTTTTTTTTAATGATCATGAAATGTTTAAATTTAGTAAAATGAACTCATGGATTCTTAGAAATAATAGATAAAAGGGAATTGATTCCAAGTTGAGTACTTAATGGGCTAAAAGTTGTAAGACCATCCAGGGTTTACCACATTAAAATCCTTTCTTACCGAAATTTCCCCTCACATCGTCATCTCACTGAAAACCTTAAAAGTGGTCACCCCACTAAAAAACTTCCTCACTATGCCACATCATCACCTCACTGAAAACCTAAAATCGCAAAATGGTCACCCCACTGAAAAACCTTCCCGACTATGACACATCATCACGCCACTAAACCTTAAAAATGCCCGCAATGGCCAACCACGATCTAGAGAAGAAAGCGGGGAGCAGGGGCCGTGGATGGCTCATGTGGGTCGCCATTGGGGGAGGGGGCGGTGTTCCCGCCTAAGTACTCATCCCTGTTGGTTCCGCGGGCACCCATTGCGGACGGTCTAACAACCACAATTAGGGAATTCTTAAAACCCTAGTAGTCTCCCCTCATTTTTACTATTATGTTGTGGTATAGTAAGGAAAGACGAATGAGCGAGTGAGAGACAAAGAAGATCAAGAGAGTCATCGCTTGATTCATTGCTTGTCAGGTTGCATGCAACGAAGAGAGATCCCATTTAACCGTTGGAACGAAAGAGAGCCATTGACAGCCTTCGATCATCATCATCATCTCCAATTAGGGATTTTGGATCGGTTACTTCTCGAAAAGGTTAGATTTCTACGGTCTCACATGCTAATGTCGGTATACGATTGAAAGGACATTATAAGATGAATACGAAAGATTATCAAAATACTTTAACGTAAAAGATCAAATTTTGACGTGTATTGATTGAAATGAAACAAGAATAGTAGAAATTAGGGATTATGGTGTGATGCATGTGTGTCCAAAAAGTGGACCAAGGATTATACCATTTGCAAGTGAATTCACTTGCGTTTGGGACAACTTTCGGATAAGTTAGACCACGCACGGGTTTGTGATGTCACTTGAAAGTTACTTGTGGTAGACTTGAAGCCATGCACTTGCGATTAAGGAAGATTCGGTTGTTCGCCGTTTTTCTTTCCCATGCCAGGTATGGCCTTATAGGTAGCAGCCTCCCACAGAGATGGCTTTGTGGCCACCTTCTATTCTGCTTGTTGGAAGGTTCGTCCGGGCCCGGGTCAACCCACCCTCAACTGAGAATCAGTAAAGAGATCTATTCATTGATAAGAAAAAGAAAAAACGTGAATGTGGATTGGATTGATGATAAAATAGAATTCTGGGTTGCAAACAGTGATTCGATTGATGATGAAAAAAGAGAATTCTGGGTTTAGTTCTCCTTCTTAACGACAGAAAAAAGGATTGATCAAATTTTATTGAGTCTGACTCATAGTGATCATTTATCAAACAATGACTCTTGTTATCAAATGATTGAACAACCAGGAGCAATTTACATACGAGACTTAGTTGACATTCATAAAAAGTATCTAATGAATTATGATCATAGGAATATCATTTCTTTAGATCCTTATTTTGAGACGGCTGACATTTCTTTTTTCCATTTTGCCATTTTTGTAGAACGAATACTATCAGGTGAACTGAGTTCATTTCAAGTTGACATGAGTCACATGTGGATGAGCAAGCTTACTTGTGGGGGACCTATGATCTCTTGTGGATGAAGAGTGTTGCATGTAAATGAACAAAGATTACTTACAGGTGAATTAAAATAAGGTTATAGCATGAAACCAAATTGTATTAAACAATCATATGTGTCAAAAAGAAAACGTCAAATCATATTAATCAAACTATACAAACAATGAAACAAAGCAACATGTTCAGAACAAAACACAACATATGGGAGGAAAATTATAATTTTTTGTTTATTATTTACGTATATGTGTAATTGATCCTTTTTTTTAATGTAAGTTCGGGTTATCGGGTTAACTTGATTAAGCTTTTTTTAACCCAATTGCCGAACCAAATACTATTTCAAGTTCGGGTTCCATTTTAATCGGGGTCAGGTTGTTTCAGTTTTATCTCAGTTAGGTTTGGGTTGCTTTGATTCGAGTTTGGTGTTCGGGTTGAAATGACACCCTAATTTATGATAAGGTTGAAGGTTGCCTCGATTGCTAAACAAAAAAACCTTCAGGGCCTTCTTTCCCTCAATCTCTCAAGTTTTTGAATAGCTGTCTTTTTTTTAACCGCTAAAACAATCACCACTTGGTAAACGGATATCTTGATTATACCATCTAAGAGAAAACCCATAATAAGATAGCTCTTAGCTAGAGGTGACAATTTTTAAAATTGGTTGAAAGAAAATTGGTTGGTTTGAGTAAATAATTATACTATAATAGGTTGAAATGGGTAACATCATAATATTGAATGGGTTGAGATGTGTAGCACTTAAACACAATGCGGGTCAAGACGGGTAACCAAAAAAGTATGTAAATGCAATAGATTCAAACATTAAAGAATGATTAATAACATATTTGATAAGAAAATCACTAAAAATTATCCAAATTGATTATTTGTTTACTTATAACACATCTTAAGTTAAACTAAATTTATGTTTTTTTAAGAACAATCCATTTAGACCCGAACTGATTTTGCTTAAAACCCGTTCTGACCTGCACTTATCCTGATCCAAACTCATTCTGACTCATTACCCAACCCAACCCACCCATTTTACTAGGCATTCTGTTATAGCTCATTCAGAAGCAATCCCTCTAAAACTCCACACCTGTCACACAAGAAAAATTAAAAAGGTAACACCGTAGATTTTTTTTATTGTTTTTAGAATAGGTGTCTAAATTTGTGTGTTTGTTTTTTGTCCGTTTTCACAAATAGGATGTGAACGGATGATTTTAGGTTTCAGGTTGTTTACTGACAAGAAAAAGAATCAGCATGCTTGCAATAAGTTTTCTTTGCATTAAAATATGAATTATAATTTTTGCAACTTTCAATTTATGTTAATTCTATCTTATTATTTTTTAATCGTGTTTGATGAGTACTTAATAATCAGGTCAAAGTGTTGTGCTATTCATGTTATTGGCATAAGTATTTTACTGTGTTAATGATTTGCATCGTGTAATTAAATCAACTATATTCATTTTTTTTAACGCTGACGATCCTACATATCACATATGTTGTCTTAACTAGGCCAATCGAGCATAGGTAAGACGCAGACACACCAGATGCGCTGGAACCTCCTGGAATGGTAAAACCCTCGCCTCTCATTGGTCTATAACCCAAGATAAAGCTCAAGATTCCTTCTTTCACCTGGATGTCCTTTAAATTGCACTTGGATGTGTTTAACATGTTAGTGTAATCATTTTATTAAACATAAGTATACTATCTCGTGTATTACACAGATAATATTTAGAGTAAATTACATAAATCGTCCTTTAAATTCACTCAATTTACGGATGTCGTCATTTATTAGAAATAGTTATATAAATCATTCTTAAAAATGATAATTTATAATGGATTTCATCTTTTTTCTTGATATAAAGGACGATTTATGTAATATGAAAGATGGAATCCATTATAAAATTTCATTTTAAAAATGTTTTCTGAAACTATTTTTAATAAAGGATGACATCCATAAAATAATTTAATATAAATGACAATTTATGTAATTTATTCTAATATTTATAAATTTCTTTACATAAATATGGTTTAAAGTTATATATAACTAAGTATTTTAAGTAATAAACCAAAAATAAAATAAAATTTTATAAGCTTTTTTTTTTTTAATAAATTGTTTGTTTTCATATTTCTTTTTAAAAATCTATTTCTAAAAACATCATTTTTTATTCAAAAATCTCATTGTCGGAAAACTAAATTTTAATTTTTTAAGAAACAATGCCTTTTGTATTGTTTGTTTTAATATTAAACTAGGTTTAATCCCACCCGCGCGTTGCGGCGGGTTATCACAGTACACTTCTGAGAACGGGTGTTATATATCATTTGCAAAAGTATAAGTTACATAGCAAAATCAAATATCTCATCACAAACTCTATACAATTTTTCATAAAAACATAAAATTATACAAAATCCTGACAAATATGTTAGAAAAATATTAGACAAAATTACTTACAAAATCTTTCTCACCGACAACCAATCGTTTGAATTATATATATATATATATATATATATTAAAAGGCAACTTTAAAAAGTTTTAGTGGCCAAAATCGAAAAAACAAACTTTATATTATATAAAAGTTTTAGTGGCCAAGATCAAAAAAACAAAACTTTAAAAGTTTTAGTGGCCAAAATCAAAAAAAAACAAAACTTTATATTATATAAAAGTTTTAGTGACCAAAATCGAAAAAACAAAACTTTAATATTAAGTTTTAGTAGCCAAAATCGAAAAAACAAAACTTTATATTATATAAAAGATTTAGTGGCCAAAATATAAAAAACAAAACTTTAAAAAGTTTTAGTGGCCAAAACCGAAAAAACAAAATTTTATATTATATAAAAGTTTTAGTGACCAAAATCGAAAACACAAAACTGTACTAATATAAAAGTTTTAGTGACCAGAATCAAAAAAACCAAACTTGAAAAGTTTTAGTGGCCAAAATAAAAAAAAACTTTATATTATATAAAACTTTTAGTAACCAAAATTGAAAAAACAAAACTTTACTATTAAGTTTTAGTGGCCAAAATCGAAAAAACAAAACTTTATATTATATAAAAGTCTTAGTAGCCAAAATCGAAAAAACAAAACTTTAAAAAGTTTTGGTAGCCAAAATCGAAAAAACAAAACTTTATATTATATAAAAGTTTTAGTGGCAAAAATTAAAAAAACAAAACTTTAAAAGTTTTTGTGGCCAAAATTGAAAAACAAAATTTTATATTATATAAAAGTTTTAGTGACCAAAATCGAAAAAACAAAAGTTTACTATTCCTTTTCAATGCATTTTAATATATATATATATATATATAAAATAAGTATAACAACTATCACAAATATTTATTATAATTCTTTAATAGGAAAGAAAATACAAAAATTCAATAGAGAGATAATTAAATGTGAGGTAAGACGGTAATTTAAGAATTTAAGACAAAATTTTATTTTTTTATTAGGATAAAAGGATCTAGGTAGGTAGGATAATTTCAATAAAGAAAAATGTAATGGTAAATGTTTCAAATAATATAATAATTTATTAATTTATAAGGGAGAATGATATATGTGTTACCGTTTAACAAAATACGTCTTTAGCTGCTAAAAAAACATCTTTAATTAAAAGGCGTCATGTAATCAAACAAAACATTTTAAACACAAATTTTAAACTAAACTCTCCAAACCAAGATTAAAAAGTTTAATTCATCTAATTTAACTCCAAATTTATGATAACATGTTACAAACAAACAAATATATCTAGTGAAATCTTATTTTGTGATGTTTATGAAAAGAGAAATAAAAACAGACCTTATCATACCCTAAAATGTAAGCCCGGCAAAATAGTTGGGATGGGTAACGGGTCCATTATGAGCTCGAGTCAAGATGAGTGCGTGTTAAGATGAGTTTTAAGCAAAATCAATTTGAGTCTAAATGAGTCGTTTTTAAAATACATAAATTTAGTTAAAGTTAAAATACGTTTTAAGTAAACAAATGGTTTATTTGCATAATGTTTGTTAACTTTATCATCAAATATATTATTAATAAGTATTACCCGTCTTAGTTGATTTTATTTTCATAGTTTTCAGGTTATCCATCTTGACCCGTATTGTGTTAAAGTGTTACTCATCTCAACCCGTTTCATGCTATGATGCTACTCATCTCAACCAAAAAAAATATTTGTTTACCAAAACCAATCATTTTATCTTGCGTTGAGTCAAAATTGTCATATCTACAAAAATGTGATAAAGTGGCTACTTTGTAAGCAATGTTTTGAAAACCGGACCAGCCGGTCGGACCAGGAACCGGTGGGTGAACCGGTCCGTTTAGGGGTTATGGCCGTTTTTGGGTGAACTGGCCGGTCGAACAAGCGAACTGGTGGTCAGACCGGAAAACCGGTGGTTAAAACGTCTTTTTTTAAATTTTTGATTATGTATATTTATAAAATGTTTATAAAATCATCCGGTTCTTAAATCCGGTTGGACCTCTGACCAATAAGAAGACCGGTTCGACGTCGGGTCCGGTTCTGAAAACATTGTTTGTAAGAGATCATGGCTAAAAAAACATTGTTTTTCAATTAATATTTACGTTATGATAACATATTCATCAAACTACTTTTTATAGCTCACGTACCAATTAAACACACAGCTTAAAAATAAAAAATCAAATTTATAAACAAATGTCATCAAAAGAATAATTTATCTTTTAATTTAGAATTAATTAACCAAAACAGTTTTATATGTAAATCTACACCTTAAAGTGTAAAAACAAAACGAAATTAAAAAACTTTGTGCATATTTTAGAGAAGAAATAAATCTAACAAAATATTTTCAAACAAAAAATAATGAAAATGTTTAGTATATACCTAATAATAATAATGAGCCAAACATATCTATACTCGTATACTTATTATACAAAAAACCAAGTATTATTTGTGCCTATTTTACGTAAGGTAGGACAAAAAAATTGCATACCTTTCGATTAAAAAGTTTATTAAAATATTGATAAATAAAAGTCCCTAAATGTTTAAAAAAATACACGAGAAAGTCATTAAACAATTAAAATCCTCAAACTTGTCTAAAATATAGGAGTATGATCAAATAAAAACACAATTTTACATAAAACACTTATTTTTGTATTAATTTTTTTACATATTTTTTTATTGAATTTATGCATTGGATTTTTTTATATAATAAATATTGTTTCTTTATACTGGATTTTTATTTTATATTTTTAAATAAAATCATGTTTTTAGTGGACTCCGGTCCTAAAATATAAGCACTTGCTAAAATATTAAAAAAATGACTCGATTACGTCATAATCTAATCAAAATTTAATGAAACGATCTTCACCATTTTTTATAAAAAACTTGCACCAACTTATTTTTGATGAAAATTAAAAGCTAGCAACTCCAAAATTAGAACTTGTTCTACAACTACGTTTTTTAATGCAAGTTGAAAGGCTTGCAATATACAAAAACTAGTTTAGTGACTTTTACAATTACTTTTTACATGTTCAAATCTATCTATACTAATAAATCAAAATAATTGTGGACACTTGTCACAATTCTAGATCACTTATATTTTGGTTTTTCCGCCTCTCTCTCATATTTAATATTTCTCTCTCCTATTTAATTTATTGTGTTAAAAGGAGAATAAATATACTTTAATTAAATTATTATGAATTACATTACATAAAAATTTTAACACATTGTTAAAAAAATTAAAATTAAAACATTATTATGCATTAACAAATTATATCATATTTTATTCAACCTTTGTAAACATGAGTTTAGTAAAACTTTGCAATGTACATGCTTTTTAATTACATAGCTTTTTGTCAATAGATTTGTATATATAACACTAGGTTATTAACCTGTGTAAACACGAATTTAATATAAAATATTAAATATTTAATAATGAAAATTTGTCAATTATAAAATGATATTTGGATATAAAATAATTAATTTACATATTAATAAATATTTTAAATAGTAAAAAGCTAATTAAAAATTTTAATATATACAAATGATATATGATCTTTAATTGTGTAACAATTGATATCTTTAAAATAACTTACGTTATAAAGCTCAGTTCGTATCATATTAAAAACTAATTTTTATAAATCAATAATATAAAATATAATTTTTGTAATTATAAAAGTTAAACGACCCTTTTTAAAAATAGCGTTTTACATAACAAATCAAAAATGTAAGTTTCTCTATCATTTTTGTCACTAATTTTTTAAATAAATTAAAAAACGTCATTTGTTTATAATAATCTCATTGTTTAAAACTTTGGTTTATAGTATAATTTTAAAACTTTGATTTTAGAAAATTTCGTATTTTGTAAAAATATTTAAGTGTATTTTATAATAAAAAGATGAATAATATATTAGTTATTACTATTATAATTATTTAATAAGAGAAATAATTTATTTAATAAGAGAGAGAATAATTATTTAATAAGAGAGATAATTAAGTAGAATGATAAGGAATTAACAAGTGGCAATATTTGTTTAAGAATGTGACAAATGGTAATAGTGGTGCAAGAAGATGACAAGTGACAAAAAATTTAATCTTTTATTAGATAGTATAAATATTATTTTTTTTCAACCCGTGTAATACACGGGATTTAACCTAGTGCTTTTATATATCAAAATTAGGTTAAAAGTGTTATTTCCCCCCTAAAATATTATAACGTATATTAATCATTTTTTATAATAACGTATAAATAAGTTTTATATTCAAATCTTGACAAGAGATCTAAATTCAAAATAGTTTACAAGTAAAAGTAAAATAAATTTGTCGTTCAAAAAACAATATGAAAACGTGACAAAAATATATAAAATTATGAGTAAATTGTTATTTTAATCCCTGTATTTGTTCACTTTTAGTATTTTAGTCCAAAAGTTTAAATTTCGATATTTTTGTCCATATTGCTCAATTTTATTGTCATTTCCGTCCATGTGGTTGTGATACTTTTGCTATTTTAGTCCAAAATTTAAATGTAATTGGACTAAAATGACAATAAAATGAAAACCATAAGAACGAAAATAGTAAAATTTAAACTTTTGGACTAAAATGTAAAAGTGAACAAACCAGGGTAACTAAAATGACAATTTACTATAAAATTATTGCTCTATTTATAGCATATTTTGACCATTTAGTGGAAGTAAAGTCCTACCAGAAAGTAGCACCTTCAACCTATGATTAAATTTAAAGCAAAAACAGTGGAACAGAGCTTATAATTTACCATTACCTGAGCTCTGCCTATCTACACATCTCAGGTCTCTTTATCACTGACAATGTATACATTAACAACTGATGCAAACCAATAACAAAGCCAGGGTTTTATATACTTCAGTCGGAAAGTACTGAATGCCATCAATATACATCAACCTCCATTGTCGTTGCCATACGCGTGTATATAGAACCGGGTTGCTCGTAAACTACTCAACATGGACCAATGATTAAACGAGCTCTAAACCAAGCTTAGCCTAAATTATTCATTTAGTAAACAAGCTTACAAGTTACAAGCATGAGTTTGAGCCCAAGCTTCACAATCACATGCACCAGGGACGAAGGGTAACTAGGGCAGGGGTGGCCCCAGCCCCTGTTGTTTTTGGGATCAGAAGCAGGTATATAGTAGGATTTGGTCGGAAAATTTTATATTAATAGAGTCCGGCCCCTCTACAGAAAAATTTCATATACTAGGGCCAAGGGTGGCCGTGGCTTTCGGCCCCCCTACAGAAAAATTTCAAGCTACGTCCGTGACATGCACAAGCACGCTACTTATAGAGCTGAAATAAATTATGTTTTTTTATAACTGATAAAAATAATTAAATGAAATATTATTATATGTTCAATTATATTAAGAATAACTGAATTGAATATCTTTCTTTTGTTATATATCAAAATATACAAAAAAACATACGCGACAACCATGGTTTAAAAAAACTTTCTGAGGCCCGCCTTGAGGCGTACGCCTCGGCTGAGGCGCTAGAAAAAAGCTTATGAGGCTTAGCCTCATGGGGGGTAGTTGGAACCTACGCCTCGGTCTGTCTGAGGCGGTCCGAGGCGTTGAGACGACCTGAGGCTGTGAGTCGAGGCTTTGAGGCTTAAGCCTCACTAAACAAGCCTTATTTTTTCCCTGTAATATATTTGACCTAATTTGGACCCTTTTTGGCCCATTTGACAGAAACACGCTAGCCACCCAAACTCAAATTAAATTAGAACACAACTTTTCTCTCAGACTTCAAACGCACACTTCATCCATTATCCCCCTAGACTTCGAACACACACTTTACCCTTTCATTCTCCCAGACTTCGAAAGCTTCCATTCTCTTCGATTTCATATTCGATAAGTTGAATATGTTGGTGTAAATTATATACACTAAGAAATTGAAAAAAGATTATAAGGAAGACTAATCTAAAAGATAACGAGGATTTGCTAGTTCGCGAGGAGGTTTTGTCGAATGATGAGTGGATAGTCAACCCAAGTTTTGATGAAGATGATACTTGTGCGGTTGGCGGGTCAAATAGGGAAGAAGTTAGAGCTCATTATCTAGGAAAAGAAAAGACGTTGAAGTTATTTTGATTGATGAAGATGACGATGAGGAATTAAATTTGGTTCATAAAAACATTAAGAATGATCGTAGCAGAAAAGGAATTTTATAATATTTAAATCTCATGACATTATTAAATTAGGTTATTGAAGTATTTTTGCATTAATTGTGATTTTTATGAGATGTATCTATTATTTTAATTATTTTTTAATAATGTTTCGAGGCTTACGCCTCGGTCCGCCTTGAGGCTTACGCCTCGTGAGTCTAACAGAAAGCGCCTCGAGGCTCGTTTCCGTTTTTTTAAACCTTGGCGACAACAAAGTAGGGTTTAGGCCAATGTGGGACTAGCCCACTTGGTAGAGGCTTGCCTTTTAGAATGAGAGGTCATGGGTTCAAACCTATGCAAATGTGTAAATATGGTGTAATTTAGGTGGAATGTAAGATTAGCCGTTCAAAAAAAAAAAAACAAAGTAGGGTTTAGGAGGTAAGAAAAAAGCAAATTACACCTTTATTCCAATGTAATAAAGATGTTGCTTCTAAGGAGACCCTCGGCTTAGATATGCCCCATTATGTATCAAAATTTTTATATAAACATATATATAACTAAAGAAAATATAGTTTCATTAATTAATGATTTGATAGAGCTTGTGAAATTATTAACAAGTTGAGCTTAAGCTTTAGATATAGAGCTCAAAACTAGCCAACCTCAAGCTCAAGCTCTGTTAAATTAAACAAGTTGCCTTTATGCAAGATCGAGCCCAACTCCTTTACACCCTTAGTTCGAGCCGATGGACTCTTATGAAACAACCTCTTTATTCTATTTTTAGATAGGGGTAAGGTATGTTTATCTTTCCCTCTCCAGACCCTACTCTAAGTGGGATTTTTACTGAATATACTTCTTGTTGTTTATACAACTTTTTTAGCTACATGTATAAACTTCAAAGTACAAAAACACCCCATATACAAGAAGCGTGCTGCGCGCCTTTGTGGGATTTTTATTAAAAAAAATAATAATAACAATCTATTGGTGTGCTTTTGGTACAACATGTGCCTTATATCACACAAAACAAAGCAGCCTTGCACATTCAAGGCGTGCTTTTAACACCAAGGTTAAAACACATTGTGTACGGATCATCACTTCCTACTGGTGATTTGTCACATTCAAATGATTTGGCTAGTTTGCCCTTTAACAAATTTGAAATGTGGAAGAAAGCAGAGGGTAAAACAGTCAAAAACATTTTAGTACTGTATGGTTAAACAAGTGAGACTGATTCAGATCCTCACCTCCTGCAGTGATTTGGTACACCATCTTATATGATTTAGATTGTTTTATCCATTAGGCTATGTGTTATGCAATGACCACCATCACTCCACGTAGGCGTCACATAATCAACCAACAACATCATTCCCTTATCACTCCACATCATTTTTTCCTATGTTATCCATCACTCTCCCATCACTTCCTTATCACTCCACGTCATTACCACCTTTTTCCCCCTTCTTCTCCCCTTTCTTCTCCTTCACCCGGTGAAGAGCCTCATGGCTGAACCACCACTTGGTGGTCACGCCCAGTGTGGCATGGTGATGGTGGCGTGAGGGGGCGTGACCCAGGGGCATCACGCCTGGGTCACCGCCGATAACACATAGCCTTAACAATTTAACAAATTTGAAATGTAGGAGAGTCAAGGGTAAAATAGTCAACATGGTGTATAAATCACCACCTCTGACCGTAATTTGTGGTTTTGTAGTATAAATGACTTTGAATAATTTACCCTTCATTGAATTTAAAAACATATAATGAATATATGCGTGCCATCAAGGGCTAAAGTAAAATTGCACTAATTTTAATGTTATTTTACTTATTATGTGAAAATAACTTTAAAAGTGTTTAGATGATTAACTTCAAACGATAACTATGAGCCGGGGACTCCTTCGAAGCAGCCTCTCTATCCCAACTGGGATAGGGGTAAGGTTTGTGTCCATCCTTTCCCAGACCCTATTAAAAGGTGGGAATATACTAGGTAAGTTTGTTTGTTTATTTGTTTGTTTTGATTTTAAAAACATAGAAGAATCTAAAGGGTTAAATAGTCAAAAACCAGCAATGCATTGTTAAAACATACTGTGTACAAATCACCACCTCCCATTCTTATACCATGTGTGATATGTGTGTGGGCATGATTAATAAATAAATAACATGAGGGTAGCGTGTAACTAGCCATGATTAAAGCCACACAAAATATATCTTGGATACATCATAAATTTGTAAATTTTTCCTGGGATTTTTAGTTTTTTTTTTCCGAAAAAAAGAAAAAGAAAACAGACATGGAAACAGAGTTTTGAATCATGAATGCGCATCAGTTGTTTCTAAACTCTTAAATACACACACGAGTTACAGACTGACAAGTATTAATACTAAGGTGGTGTTAATATTACAATATATGAGCTATGTTTGATGTAATTAAAGCTCATTATGGTTTGATGACTAACCTGTTTTCAAGGTCAGCGTTTTTCAAGTTGAGAAACAACTCAAAGTTCATTTGTCAATACCTGTTTATATACAAGTTAAAATTAAAAAAAATAAAAGCAGGAAACTCGTGATGTAAAAAAAAGAAAGAAACAAAACTACTTACAAACAGAAAGCAATGTTAATTACTCCATGATTTGGCGATCATTTAGTTCGTTTAGTAGTTCAGTTAGAGATCCGGTGGTGTCATTTACAAAATCATCTTTACCCTTGCACACTTGCAACTGTTCTTGAAGACTCTGCACAAGTTTTTCAAGTTTGTGAATTTGCTTCTCTTGGGAAAGGATTATCTGCAATGCCAAGATAATTAATAACCAGTTAAATATCTAGAAAAAATAGAAAACTGTAAAAATAATATATAGAAATAAAAATAATAATTGAACACAATAATACTTGCAATAGTAAAATAATAGAGAAGAATATAGTGTGTTTTTGAAAAATAATGAGTTCCAATAAGATTTAGGTTGAAGAAATTGTATGTTCCGTATACAACATTAAGGAATGCCAAATTTCTTTGTTTAAAAAATTACAATTGAATCCAGCAAAATTCCATAAGAAGACTATAAAACAAAAAGGAATATGAATCTGGTCAAATAGAACTTGTAATTATAATTCAATGAAATATGTTGATTTCCAGTAAACAAATGCCTTATAAACTATAATAGAAATTTTTTCAAATGCCACACGATCAAAAACATAACAACAACAACAACAAGCATACCCAGTAAAAATCTCACTTAGAGTAGGGTCTGGGGGGAAGGATAGAGACGAACCTTACCCCTATCCCAGTTGGGATAGAGAGGCTGCTCCGAAGGAGTCCCCGGCTCAAAGTTATCGTTTGAGGTTAATCACCTCAACGCTTTTAACGATTATTTTCACAAAATAAGTAAAATAATGTTAAAATTAGTGCAATTTTACTTTTGCCCCTTAAGAGCCAACACATATATACATTATATGTGACAAGGCTAGAAAGCGTAGACGGTCAAGTAACAAATGTAAATACTTGAAGTGGATAGTCACTAAACTTTATAAAGATACCAGCACCATATAAACCTAAAACCGAAATATACCGTACCTATATGTTGCAATTGTTACCTTTGAAGATTATGTTATAAGTGCAGTCATGCAGATGTAGTTTTTCTTTGCAAATGAAGGGACTACATGTGCCATATAGCTGAAGTTGAAAGATGGTCCTATTTATTTATTTATTTCAAGTTTTACTGTCTTCTATGCAGTTTGGGATAATCTGGTATGAATTGATTGGTACCTTAGGCTTTAAATATGTTTTTAGGAAGTGCTTATAGAGCTGGGATGGGCATTCCATCTTAGACGATTGGGTGTTTTCGGTTTTGAACTTCAATTGAAGATTTAGATATCGATTGTATGTTTGTGGTTATGTCTAGAGCTATGAAGTATGTTCACATTAAAGATGTTAACGTACCTCGAGTCCAAGTTTGGAAGCTCACAGAGTCGAATTTTAGGCCTGAGTGCTTATAAAATCATAGAAAAAGTGAAAAGGTTGAAGTAGAGCTATATGTGAAATTTTCTTTCATATGCTACTAAACAGTAAGGTGCAAAATTTTCTCACATGTTAGGAGTTATGTCTGGAATCTAGATGTTTTGAGTAGTTACCTAATGTCTAGTGAGACTTCATATGGCCAAATACAGCAGAGGTTTTGTCATGGAAATTGCTTTGGGTAGTTACCTAATGTCTAGTGGGACTTAGCATGACCAAGTATAGGGTTTTTGTGATGGAAATAGTTATGGGTTGTTACCTAATGTCTAGTAAGAATTAGTAATACTTAATTAGGAATTGATTAAACGATCATATCATGCATTCTATTAGTACAACTTACAAGTTAGGATGTTTGATTAATTGTTATGTGGCCTATTTGTTTGTAATTGTGTAGGAGTCAAGACCTACACGAGGAATTGATTTAGATTATTATCTAAAGAAAGTCAAGTTCAAGTAGATTTACAAAACAGGATATGCACAAAATAGGATTGTATATGAATAGTTTTAGCTGTTAGGCATTTGCATAAAATTGTTATTGCATGCTTAATGATGCATGATCATCTTAACAAATTCGGTTATGGAGATCATTATGAGATTAAGCAAGCATGTTCTTACGAAACTAGGAGTATAATGGGTGTGAATAATATAGATTAGATGGTACCACTATTTTAATAATAATAGGAGGATTTAATTGGAAAAAAATATTGAAATCCATGCTTATTTAGGTGTGATTTTTGTTTAAGCTTAAAATGTTTTAATTATTACTTATCTAACTATTTTTGTGTTATTTAAATGCTCACCCCACAAACAAACTAAACATAAAGTTACATATGGTATGTATATTCAACGATATAGCAACAGAGGCCAAAGTAGTACCCACATTGGAGTATGGGGCATATAGGCTTCAAGATCATTTTTGGAGTACAAGATTCTACATTTTTACGAAGGTCACTACTACGGATACAGAGCACGTGACAATCCTATGTTATAATTTGGAAACTGATACCACCAGGGAATATCAAGATACACTAAAAAAATCTAGATTGTAATTCTTTGTATTTAAGCAATTCCATCCACATTAAGATATGGACTTGAATCAGGGTATTATTATAACAATTCCATACTCCTATTATTTAATCTCAACCCTACCTGTAGCCTGTAGGATATTTCATTTCCCATATTTTGCTACCAAGAAGTCAAGAACGCTTTAGAATGTTAGACTAATCTTGTAATTATTTAATAGTTAGAGGAGTAAATTAGAAAGTTAATTGTTTTGTGTTTTTGATTTGATCAGATCGCCAGTGTTATTAAGGTTATTTAATAGAATTTGATTTAGTTTAAATTTAGTTTAGATTATGTTTGCTAAGGGATCAAGTTTTAGATTTATTATAAACAGGGGTTAAATAGTTTAGTTTTTGTACCAGAAAATTAAATAAGATTAAATTAGTGAATTTTTCACTAACAAACGAATCTGATTATCAATCAAAGGCTTCAATAGCTGCAAAGAAGCAATAAACTAGTTTGTGCAGCTACAAGCAACCTCTATCATGGATGCAGAAATTACCCTTTTGGAGCTACCCATTAAGCCTAAATAACACATGTGGAAGACGTAGAACTGTGGCGGATAAACAGTATTACATTCTATTGACAATGAACTAATGAAGCATGTGCATCAAAAAGAACAACAATTTGACAATTTCATTTTGTATTACTAGTTTGACTCTCCGCATAAGAAACTATGGAACGCATAAATGCACAGGCATCATTTGTTTTATGTACACGCATGTATCTTGAAGGCTGAAGCAGTGAGATCAATATCATAGTGAGCACATTCACAATCAGCTGCAACACCTTTCAAAATACAAGGATACGTGCCGATTCATGAAACCCTAAAACTGCACTAATTTAGGAAAACCAGAGACATAATTCAGGAAGAGGACTTGCCTTCTCTTTGACAGATTCTTCCCTTTCAATTATATATTGCTGCTTCTGAGAAAGAACCAATGGCCTGGCTTCAACCTCATTTACTATGAGTTGATTCCATTCAAACTGAGAAGTGAACACCAATAGCAATATCAGTGACACCAATAGCAGTGGCCTCGACATAACCAAACCCGAATTCCTGGTGAGAAAAGAAAGATTCAAGGAAGGTAAATTAAAAGATCCAAAATCTCAAACAAATTATTTTATGAATTCAACATGTTGTGAGCCCTCAAAAATCAAATCATGTATATAACTCATCTATATTTTCCGTATCATATAAACCCAAATTATTTCAGTTCTAGCAACTGGATTCTACTAGCTGTACTTGTTTCTTCTAAGACGGACAACAATTTAAAGGATAATATTTATTTTTTTTCCTAAATTACTGTTTTATTTATGGCATAAGAAACCAGGAGGAGATAGAGATGATTCATTTTCATGCACTGCGCTGGCTACTTGCAAAACTAAATAACCTGAACCAGAAGGCTAAAATGCACGGGGCATCGTATTCTCATAATTTTATGATATTATAGCAAATAACTAAATCAAATCAACACAGAATGTGATTGGAAGTGTGCTGAACATCAACATATGGAAGTACACATGAAATCGTTCGAAATAAAAATTAGATAGTTAGGAAAAAAGAGGAATAGCTCTGCGAATGATGAATGAGTAACCTGAATCAGAAACCCTAAATAACATGAGACAACATATTCATACAATTTCATGAGATGATAGCTAATAACTAACACAGAACGTAATTCAAAGTGTGCTTAACATCAGTCCATGGAGCCCTGGAGGTATGCACAAATTTGGGTTATATAAAACAGTAAAAAAGGAAAACCTGTAAAAACGAGGAATGCATAATCTAAATTAGAAACCCTAGAAAACAGATGACACCATATTCGCACAATTTTCATGAGATTACAGCAGATAACTAGATTAAATCAACGAAAATTGTCATTTGAGGTGTGCTGAGCATTAATCTATGAAGGTACGCATAAAATTGGATGAAATAAAATTAGATAAAACCATAAAATGAAGAAAACCTCTGAGAACAATGAATGTATAATCTGAATCAGAAGCCCTAGGAAACAGATGACATCATATTCATACAATTTTCATGAGATTATATGAAATAACTAAATCAAATCAACAAAAAAAGGAATTGAAAGTGCGCTGAGCATGAATCCATGAAGGTACACGCTAAAATCTGTTAAAAAAAAACTAGATTAAACAGTCAAAAGAAGAATACCTATGAGAACAACGAATTTGAGGTGTAGATGATGGAAACTTTGCGGATCGAATTCGAAGATGGAAAACCAGATGATATCGAATCGTTGAGCACTTGAGCGTAACTGGGACTCGAAGTGTTTGCTAGTTAGAGCTATGGAATTTTTTGTCAAAGCAGTGTATCTTTTAGTTATGAAAATGGAAAATGGGTTGGTCCGAGTTTGGTTTATGGGTGGTCCGCGTGTTCCACCAGCGGAGTTTGAAAAAAAAATGAGTCCGCTGGTTAGAAAAACGGATCCGAGTTTGGCAGTAGCGGATCCTAACTTGACAGCATGCGACAAAACTATATTTAACGTGGTTGAACGGGGTTAAAACGGACCCTATGGAATCCGCATGTACCACCAGCGGACCCTAGGGGTTCCGCATGCACCACCAGCGGACCCTAGGGGCTCCGCATGCACCACCAGCGGATCCAAGAACAGCTTTTGTTTTGTCTGAATTAGTCACATGCGAACAATAGATGCAGCTTTTTTTTTTGTTGTTTTCGTATGATAATGGATGTGATGGATGCATGCTAAGTTTGCAAAAATTTAAGTCTTCTGCATGCGCATGATAAATGCATGCAACTGCATGCAATACAATGTTTTTTTTTTTAAATTTCGAACGGCCCATCATACTTGCCTATTTATAATGAAATGGAAATCATGAAAAAATTACACAACTCACATAACCTTTCTTCTTTATCTATTCCAACCAATCTTACATTTTAAATTTTCTCAATCAACATGAGTCTAAGAGTAAATCCTGGTCCGCTTGTGAATGATCTTTTGTATTTAAAAGACGGGCATCGTGCTACTCACTTGTTTAACTCAAATGATTATGCAGACAGAGACCCGTTAAACGTTAGACGTGGTGATCAGAAATTATGGCAATATATTAAAAACCATCCTCTTCATCCGATGGTTAAAAATATATTAAATGATACTGGGTTTGGTGGCATTATCGACTGTGGTTATCGTAAGGTCGATCATGCGTTGATAACTGCTCTGGTTGAAAGATGGAGGCCAGAGACACATACATTTCATCTTACTGTTGGTGAAGCAACGGTTACGTTACAAGACGTAAACGTACTTTGGGGTTTACCAATAGAAGGTGAACCAGTATCCGGGGTAGATTTCTCGTTCAAACTAAACGAGCTAATCGAAAGGTGTGAGCTTTTGTTGGGCTTCACACCTTCAAACACTGATATAGTTGGTGGAAGGATTAAATTAGTATGCCTTCTAAACCAACTAGAAAATGATTTTCCTGAAAATCCAAATGCTCTGCAGTGCACTCAGCGTGCACGTCTTATCATTTTGTATTTATGTGGTGGTACCTTGTTTCCTGACAGTACGAACAGTAAGGTGCCATTATTATATTTAAATAATCTCATAGATTTATCAGTTAGTTCTAGGTACAGTTGGGGAAGTGCTGTACTTGCATGCCTGTACAGAAATTTGTGTAAGGCAACACATCCCGACGCTGTTGAAATTACCGGACCTGTATATTTATTACAGTTATGGGCATTGGAGAGGTTTGTAAATATTGCCCCGAGTATACACTCGTTGTATACGTATGATCAACCAATAGGTTATCGGTACGTATTTCAAGTCAACTATTAATTATTTTTTAAACGAAATTGTTCGTTTAATTTAAGTTTTTTTTATAGGTGGTTCAAAAATTTAAGCTATCGAGACAGTCCGTCTCATGTATTGAAAGCTTACCGATCCCAACTTCAATCGTTACGAGATGAGCAGGTTATTTAAATAATTTTCTTTTTAATTTATTAACACATTGTTTGTCTTAATTGTGATTTTTTTTTTGTCGTAGTTTGCATGGACCCCCTACGATAGCATAATGGAGAGACTACCTTTCATCTGCCGTAACGGTGAAGCTAGTTGGACTTGCGAATGCTTTCTCATTCTTTGGGAAGTTGTTGAGCCTCATCACTCTTCTAGAGTTATGAGACAGTTTGGTTTGTTGCAAAACATTCCAAACCCAATTCCTCTAACAATTGACCAACACCACACGATTCATAATTTGAATCGTGGTGGTAAATTAAATAAGGATTGGTTAAGGCATCATCAGCAATACGTGTCTTCTTGGAACCAGCGTTTAAGTAACACTATTGACGGACAACATGTTCCAACACCAACTGTTAGTGATGACTACATGAGGTGGTATAGGTCTCGTACCGTCCTCTATATAACCAATCCTGGATCAGAAGAAGTAAACCCGCGGGGATTTCAAAATGATGGTGGTGCATATCAACTGATGGTATATTTTTAAAATATGAGGTGAATATTTTGTTTATTTTTTTAAAGCTATTTAATTTATATATTTTTTTATTATAGATGGATGGCATGGTTCAAATATACCAAAGTACAAGACAATTTATTGGTGACAATCCTGAAACGCAAAATCAATTTCAACGTATACAGGATACAGTTTCACAAGTGATGGGACTTGCACATGAGGGTCATCGTTTGGAGTTGCCAACACACTTGACAACCCAATCTGTTAACTTTATGGGCAGTGAAAATGTATCCCAAGTCGTTCGTAGACGTGGTAGGAGACGCAATACACGTGGTGCCGCCCAAAACAACGAAGACATGGCCGATGAAGCAGGAACGTCTGGCTTTCAAAATTTCGAAGCAGGCGCCTCTCGTTTTCAAAATTTTGAAGTAGGAGGAACATCAAACTTTCAAGATGAACCAAATGACCAGAATATGTTTGCGGGGCTTGAATCACCTTATATACCTACAATGAACAACCCTAATTCACCTGCTGGTTCATACAGTGAGTTTGGTGTGACACCTCAGCACCACATGGATTATACCGTTACTCCAAATGTGGTTTCTACGTATGGACAACAGTCTTCGTTTGATTATTTTGCTGAAGATATGTCTATGTATGAACAACCACGATACTCGGACGTGTCACCAATACCATTGAATCTGAGTCTTGGTATGATGCCAAGCCAAGAAGATGTAAACGAAAACAATCAACGCCGCAGAAGGCAAACAAGACCACCACCTTGCGGTACAGGACACCGGCTTAGCCGTCATGATCATTAGGAATTTTTGTTGTTAATTTGTAATATATGATGAGTTGTAATATATTTTCAGTGTTTGACTAAAAATTAAAAAATAAAAAAAAGCCATAAATTTTCATTAAAAAATAAAATAAATCAAAATAATAACATAAATA
This sequence comes from Mikania micrantha, assembly GCA_009363875.1. NCBI lineage: Eukaryota > Viridiplantae > Streptophyta > Magnoliopsida > Asterales > Asteraceae > Mikania > Mikania micrantha. The sequence continues at coordinate 52,107,299 of CM018686.1, forward strand.
ACCAAACCAATACTACACAAACAAAATAAACATAAATCTTGTATCAGTGATTCACATATGGGCAATTGGTCCTACGATGTCCTAGTTCCTTACATATACCACATTTATAATTTCGAGGTTCATCGGCATAATGGACATCCATCTCATTTCGGATTCTTCTAGCACGCCTCCTTCCCCGTAATGTTGTAACTTTTGACGGGTCTCCTTGTATTCTCCAACCAGCATCGGACCAAAGAGACTTGTGGCGTAGTGGGTAATAATGGCCACCATACTGTTGTCGATATGTAGACGTGTGGAATCGAACGTCGACAATTTCATGAGGCAACCCATCTCTGTGTCGACAAACAGCTATAGCATGCGAGCATGGAAATCTTTCTGTTTGCCATTTCCTACACGTGCATTTTTTCCTGAAGTATTCAATCGTGTAGTCATTACCACCGTCATCGTTGGTTTCCATTTTTGACGTGACCCTGTACCGTGCTTCAAGGTGATCATACAAGAAAACCTCGTGATCTTGTGCACGCCTGTCACGGTTATTAAAAACACGCCACATACGAGGTGGTAAGGCAGTGTTGCAATTGTTAGCAATCTCTGCATGCTTTACATATTGAGAAACATCTTTCTGAAATGTAAAGTCAATGCATGCTTTGATTGGCAACAAACGAGCATCACGCAAAACGTTATTCATGCTTTCAGAAATGTTTGTTGTTAATGTACCCCAACGACGACGACCGGAATCAAACAGAAGTGTCCACTGGCGCTTTTCAATATTTAACAAATATTGCCATGCCTCTTCATTAATGTTCCTCAACTCCCTTACGGCTGATATATACTTCCTTTTCTGGGTTGTGCTCCCAATTGCCCAACATAGTTTCTTTATGCTTGCGCTCTTAAACCGGTTCATTAAGTTACTTCTAACATGACGTAGACAAAAACGATGATATGCATTTGGTTCCTTCCACTCATCCATGCTTGTCATTGCATGTATGATTCCTTTGTGTCGGTCGGATATAACACACAAAGGTCCCATTCTGTCATCAGCAACATGATCGTGAAACTGCTTCAAAAACCAAGACCAACTCTCAATTGTCTCTTCATCAACAATCGCGTATGCAACTGGAAGTATGTAGTTGTTTGCGTTCTTTGAAACAACAATCAACAATTTACTCCGATACGGCCCTTTCAGGTGAGTACCGTCGATGGATATAACTGGATGACAAAAATGGAATGCATCGATGGATGGCTTGAATGCCCAAAACACATATTTAAAAGTAGCACAATGGGATGTTCCGTGAGGATGATGAAACCATTGTACTACTGTCCCATTGTTTCTGTTTTGCAACTCTCTCATATAAAAAGGTAACTCCATGAAGTTGGTATCCCAGCTACCATGAATATTCTCTATTGCTTTTCTACGACCAAGCCACGCCTTCGAGTAAGAAACATCAACGTGTAACGTATCCTTTAGATACGCACGAATTTGTTTTACCGGAAGACTTATATCTGATTGAATTAGCCGAGAGATATGAGCCGCGACATCTTTTGATTTTAGACAACGGTTGTTGTTGCGCACCACTGTTCCATAACAGTTGTGTGTGTCAACCCATTTGGTGAGTTGCCACATGTGCTGGTTCTTTTTTTGACACGCACTTGCAACCCAACGACATGAAGGGGTGTTTGGAAGTGGGTCACTGTATTTTTTACTTCTTGTGTAGCATTTGGCCCGCCACACGCTTGGTCTGCTTTCAGAAACAATAATTTCTCTATTGCAAGCAACATTCCATTGACGAACAGCGCATACCACCTCCTCCTTTGTTTTAAAAAACATACCTACACGGATTTGATTGGCATTTGGGTTCCATATATCCATGTGGTCTTCGTCATCAAAATCAGGAAGTTGACAATCTCTTAACTCTGCAACTTCGTCATAATCTTCAGTTGGACCATTACAAAATCCTTGGTAAACACCGGTGTGATACTGTTCAGATGTTTGAGGGAGTATGAACTCATCATCAGATTCACTCTCAGAAGGAGGGACTTCACTATCTTCTGTTTCATCATCTTCTTGTGTGTCATCTTCATGTTGTATTTCTTTATCTGCATCTTGAAGCTCTTCATCTACATCTTCATGTTCTTCAGCAGCAAGTTGTTGGTAAATTACTTGATTATCAACAAGTGTTGGTGAACCCATTTCACCAACATAAGATTGAGACGCGGAAAAAGCACGTAATAAATCCATCATACTAGGTGGGTGAAAAACGATTTTGGGTTCCCAAGTGACAAAAATATCACCAATAAAATTAATTTGGCTTGCAGCTAAATAATACAACATATTAACACCTTCGTCTCCCAACAAATTTGATGTTAAAGGAACACCTTGGAATGTGTAATATAAAACCAAATGCACATTCACGGTAGCTCTATCAATTTGAACGTGACTACAGACTATGTCTAACAATTCATTGTAAGACATTGAATCAGTACGCACAATAAAAGAAGATGTTAATGTATTCTCATCAATGGAAATAACACCACTGATATTAGAAACGTTACCCCCCCAATAAATCTTAACAATAAACGGACGATAAGATGACATGTTTTGTAGTTGAGAACAGAAGAAGAAGAAAAGTATAGTTTGAAAACTGAATGTGGAAGTTGATTCATATGATGGACAATATATAAGCATGAACTCTACCTACCAACAACACCAACAACACTTATATTCCACCTACCACTTACCACTTGAACTCATACCTACCACTAATCAATTAAACTCTACCTACTACCAAAGTTAAAAGTCATACCTACCACAAATTCAGTAAACAAACTAAAAAACTTGCTAAATACCAACAACACTTGAACTCCACCTACCACTTACCACTTGAACTCCACCTACCACTTACCACTTGAACTCATACCTACCACTAATCAATTAAACTCTACCTACCACCAAAGTTAAAAGTCATACCTACCACAAATTCAGTAAACAAACTAAAAAACGTGCTAAATACCAACAACACTTGAACTCCACCTACCACTTACCACTTGAACTCCACCTACCACTTACCACTTGAACTCATACCTACCACTAATCAATTAAACTCTACCTACCACCAAAGTTAAAAGTCATACCTACCACAAATTCAGTAAACAAACTAAAAAACGTGTTAAATACCAACAACACTTGAACTCCACCTACCACTTACCACTTGAACTCATACCTACCACTTATTACTTGAACTCTACCACCACTTAAACTCATACCTACCACCACATATATAAATAAGTGACTCCATCCTAACAATAAATCACCACCTCTTAACAAGCAACATTCCTTTTTTTTTAAGAAAAAATGGATAACCGTCGTAACAAGCAAACTGTGAATGATGAATATAATTCTCAACCTGTCCAAAAGGCTTCAACATGGGTTTTCCAAAAATGGAGACGTACAACTAAGAATGCAAGTTCATCAGCATCATCGGCTCATGAACAACCACAAGAAGAACAACCACAAGAAGAACAACCACAAGAAGAACCGGAGTACACACACAACAGACGGAGTGTACACCGTCAACGTGTTCGCAAATGGGCCATTTTGGACGATGAGTCTGAAAATTGGTCTACAAATGTTGAACAATTTTATCTTGATGGAGACGCTCCATTTTGTTATTCTGGTGTTTTTAATACGCCTCTACCGCTAGACCGCAGTTTTTGGGGAACATTGCTGGGTTACACTAGTAATGGATACCTTAGGAATGAGGTTAAAAATACTATACATGATTTTCTTTTTTTTTTTAAATTCAATTTAAAATAATCAATGTCTTTTTGTTTAATGAAACATTATATTTTCAGCATATTCAAGGTTGGGTTGGAAGAATGATGAATTGGAGACAAAGACAACTACAAAAAGGAGCTACTAATATGCGTTGGTCAATTCTGCCGCCTCAGTTTTATGACTATCTGGTGGATTCATGTACCAAAAATACCGTTAGCTTTGCAAACGGAAAGTCAAGCCCATTTCCGTCTTTTTTTGATGTTGATTATGTTTACTTTCCGTTCTGTGTTGAAAATAACGAGTGGTTGCTTGTTCAAGTGGAACTACGAAATGTCAATTTGGTGATGTTTTGTAGTGAGTGCTTTTCAAGCGAAAAGTACAGACGGGCGGTGCACCCTAAACTGATGCAAATCTCAGTTTATTTTTGTGCTTTGTTGGTTAACATCAAGTATTTTAAGAAAACCGGCTATCCACCGAAATTGATGAGTTTAGAAGTCAATGAGGACTATGTTCAGACTCACGCTGACATGTATGGTAATCAAGGGGTGCATGCATGCATGTTAATGGAGCATTTGGTGACTGGAAAACCGTTGAACATCTCTAATAACTTCAGGGAGTCGTGCATCGCATACAGACGATTCATGGCCGACCAAATGTACTTTTGGAGATGTTTGCCACGCCCGGGGTGATTTAGTGTTTTATTTTTAAGATTATTATATATTTGTGTTGGATTCGACTATGTATTCTAGATTGTGAAATAAGATGTCTATTTAACTATTGTTATTTATTAACCTATGTATGTGAAAACTACCTACCAAATTCAAAAAATATTAAAAACCAGATAATTCATTCAAACATTTCTTCAAAAATAAAACATACAAGAAAAAACATGAAAAGCCATACATAATTAATCATTAAAGATTGAATCGAACGAGCAATCAGAATCTGTACTACGTTCGTCCTCCCATGGGTCGTGATTCCTCCAACGATTTATTGTTTCTTCATCTACATCATCATCAACTGCCCATGGATCATTCGGCACGTACTCATCTTCTGGTTCTTCTTCATAGCCAAATTGTTGTTCAACAATCGGTTGTTCTTGATCTTGATTATCAGGAAATAGGTTATTGAAAGCCCAATTCCAATAGACATCATTTCCTTCTTCATCCCATTCGTCAATGCCAGGAAAGTTTGCAACAATGTCTGCAGGCGGGTTTAGAGGCAGGTTTACAACCGGGTTTAAAGCCGGGTTTACATCCGGGTTTACATCCGGGTTTACAGGCATTTCTTCCTCATTGCTAGATCTTTCAGATACATCTTCAGGAGGTGGTTTAGGAGTGGAAAAAACATTGTTTCTTTTGTTAGACATTTTTTCACGCAAAAAAATAGTCTAACATTCCTATATATATATATATGATCGTGTGTGTGTTTTGTGTTGGTAAAAGATTCAAATGTTGTGCATGTGAAACATAGTACAATTCAGTGATTAGACCTATGCCATCTGCGAAAGAAAAAAAAAACGTGACTACCCAGAGTCCGCTGGTGGTGGTTGCGGAACACCCAGAGTCCGCTGGTCACATATGCGGATTCAACCTAGTCCGCTGGTCACACATGCGGAACACCCAGAGTCCGCTGGTCACACATGCGGATTCAAAATCTCCGTTAACCCCATCCACAACCAGTCTAGAGTCCGCAGGTGGTGACCACGAATCCGTTTCTGGCACTAGCGGATTCAAACTATACACCCTAGATCCGCTAGTCGAGATCACGGACCACCCATAAACCATTTTGATCCTTTGACCACACCATTTACCATTTGTGATGTGGAAAGTACACCACTTTGACAAAAAGGTCTAGAGCTATGGATTACAATAATTACATTCATTAAATAAATATTTTTTAAGAATATATATATCTTTAACTAGGTAAAAACATGTGTATTACACAGGTTAAATAAATAAAATTTAAAATTATTTATATTAAATAATATATTGCATATTTTTCAAATACTTTCTACAAAAAAGTAAATAATATGACTTATGATGTAATAATTTTATTTGTTAAATTAAATAAAATTATTATTATTTAATAGAAGAGAAATAAGAAAAATCTAAATCTAATAAAATACTATTTACAAACAATTAATATGAGAGAGAAGCGGAAAAACTAATTTCTAGGTTGTCTATAATGGTGACATGTGTCATACCAAAACCTTTATTTATTATATAGTATGGATAAAATAGCATTCATTATTTGTTATTTATAATATATAAATTTTCTCTTTTGATTAAGTAACATTATTTATGTAAATATTGCGTCATGACAATATGAATCCGTGTTTTTGTTGGAAACAATAATAAAAGTTGTGGTGGATTAGTTATGATATTTACAACATTTATAAAAAGTGTTACTGTGTTTTGTATATTATTGTATAGAGTTTAAAAAAAATTAATTTAAGATAGTTTATTTCACCGGTTACATGATTTCGAATGATAAGATTTTAATGTCTGGACGGTTTATTTAACCGGTTAAGTATATGTAATTTTATATCCAAAAAAGTATTGGCTTTAAAAATAGGATTGTAAATGAGTCGAGCTAATGATGAGCTCGTCAAGGTTCGAGCTCGGTTTATTTTAACTAAGTAAGGCTTAAGCTCGAGTTCGACTTGTTAAGAACTTTATTTTCAAGACTCAAGCTTGACTCATTAGAAAAATTATGAGTTCGAATTCGGCTGGTTTATTATTTATAATTTAATTTATTTATTTTAATTACTATTTAGTATATATTTTATTTCTTTTTCAAACTTAACGATTACATATATTTATCACAATTTTATATAAAAATTATTAGTTTTTTAATCACATTTAACATAATAAATAAAAGTTATAAAATAAAAAGTTCGTTTAAGTTGCGAGCCTCTTCGAGCGTAATATGTAAATTTGGGGCTTGACAATTAAACGAGCCACGTTTTTAAGCATGTTTTTAGGCTCTAGCTCGCTTTTTGTCGATCCAAGTATTTCACGTGTTTTGCTTTACCCAAAACCACCTCTTCGCAACCCCACGAGCCACCGTCGAATCTATAAACACGTTCCGTAAACGTCAACCACCGGAGAGATGGGAAACGCTCAGTCGCCGGCAGCGAATCCTCGGTTCACTTCTGCCACCAGGTTTGTTATCGCTTGAAACATGCACCTTTGATCGAACGACTAACCACAAATCACCAAGTAAAATCTTCTTTTTTTGCAGGCTTTTCTCTCAGAAGGAGCTGGATGATCTACAATCTCTGTTCGCATCTCTCGCCGCTCAGTCTCAAAGCGGCGGTAAATACATATCGATCTCCGTATTTAAGGTTCCATTTTCTTTTCGCTAATTTGATTGGTTTTATCTGGTTGTTAGCTTCTGCAAGATCTATTCTGATTAAAGTTTACGAATCGATTACATTTTGTTAGGTGTTTACTGGAATTAGAGGTCCTCTTGGCGATAGACTGTATGATTTAGCTACACAGAATCGGAAGGATCAAAAACTTACATTTGAAGACCTTGTAATTGTTAAAGTAAGTTGTTTTTCTTTATCAATGCTTTTGTGACTGGAAATTTGTCTTGAACCTGCTCTTAATTAATCTACCAAATCAAGGAAACACATGTTTACATGGAACTCGTAATCACAGACTTGTTTGATCTACATTAGTCTCTCTTAATTAGGAATAGGATGGTAAGTGGTATTAGGTTCAAATCGAGCTTCTAGTAGTTTCTGTGAATAAACCCCTTAAATCCCACCTATCAAGCCTTACCTGCATCTTGATTGGCATGGTAAACCCCTCCAAAGGCCACCTATCAAGCCCACACGGTGCTTTAACTGGAAGAGTTTTGGTGGATCTTGTGAGCTATTTACTTGTGGGTTAACACGGTTACGAATAGAGAAAAAGCAAGAATCTGTTTGTGTATCTTGTTTTAGAAAAACATGATGTGTCTTAAGGCATTTTAGGTCCCAAAAGCCGAGGCGTGAGGCATGCACATTAGAGACTTGAGACATGCTCTATGTACAACCACAAAAGTTTTATTGACAGCCAGAAAATGTCTCTGTTATTTGTCTTATGTATCAATCTTTTTATCAAGCAAGCTTTTCATTATTTCTTCATCCCTTAGCTTGTTTTTACATATCAGCCTCTTACAAACCCTAATTTTGACCAACTTCGGCTAATTTTGAGCTTTTGACCCAAAAGTATGAGGTGCCCACCCTAAGCCCATGAGACGCTTTCTTGATTGCCTTGCGTATGAGACGCTTAATAAAACCATGTTGTCTATGCATGATCAATGATTTGTTTCACCATAGAATTCACCTGATGTGGGCCATGTGGCATAGTTAATAAGATAGTTAAATGTAATGGATTTGATGCTAAGACTTTGGTAGTCAAAAATATTCAGCACCTATTGCTTGGTTGCTCAATTTCACTTGTACTCAGTACTCATACTGGTCTACAATTCAGGGAACTTATGAAAAAGGAACTAAAGATGAGATTGATGAATTTCTCTATCAACTATGTGACATTGATGGCGATGGCAATTTAGTGAGGTAAACGGATGCATTCAAGTATTATTGTTCTGTATGAATATTCTTGTGCAATGATATTAACATAACCATTCATCAATTGCGACGTATGCTACTTCTGTAGTGTATCTACACCTAAACCATAGGCAATGTAAGGCCTGCTTTCTTGTTTCCTGAAGTGCATTACGTTTCTACTTTGACTTGCAGGGCTGACTTGGAAGCTGTTATAAGTGATATACTAGATAATATATCTTCTCCGAAAGAAGCTGAGTCTTCATCAGCTTTTGATGCTAAGCCAATTAGCATATTTCTTAATGCTGCCAATTTTACAAAAGATAATGATGGAGATTCTGTAAAAAGTACGTCTTTTGAGGATTTCAGAAGCTGGTGTCATCTTGTTCCATCTGCCAGAAAGTTTCTTGCAAGCTTGTTGAAGCCCTCTTCTCGAAGTATATACTTTTCAGTAACTACATATTATTTAATGTTTCCAAGTATATTAACAGGTGGCAATTTCGACCATTTATTTGTGATTTTGTAAATTGTATCTCATGGGCCTAATAAAAGAATATAGGTCAAATAGGTTGAAAGTCACTCAAAACCTATTTTTAATACATGCATTTGAAATCATCTCTAATGGAAGTTAAAGTTTTTTCCCGTGATATAATTGTTTTTGATATCATAATTATTCAACAACTTTTACAATTGAACAAAATGGTGTGCAGATGAAGAAAACCCGGGTCATTTTGGCCCACACTAACAAAACTCGTCTCAACTCCAACCAGTTTTCACATATCATTGAGCCCACCTGAACTACCCATTCTGCTATCTCTTATCAATGTTGTGCTCAATATTCCTGTTTTTCAGATTCGCAAGTTCCTAATCTGACCCACCAAGAGGACATTGATTCCAATATGCTGCTATTAAAGAAACCATATGCCTGGCACATAGGAGGAGCTCTCTCACATCTAGAATCAAGTGAATGGAAACTTTTGTATCATAGTTCACTTAATGGATTAAGTTTCAACACGTTTTTGGGCAATATTTCGTGGGTAGCTTACTTGCTCAAATTCATTTCTAATAACCGTTAACTTCTTTTCTTTCTTTTTTTAAAATACAAATTTATGTTAATGGATTTGCAGAAATGCTGAAGGTCCAACTGTGCTGATTATTAAAGACAAGGAAGGCTATATTTATGGCGGTTATGCTTCTCAGCCTTGGGAAAGACATGCTGACTTTTATGGCGACATGAAAACTTTCTTATTTCAATTATACCCTAAAGCATCTATATATCGTCCTACTGGTGCTAACAACAATATACAATGGGTAAGTACATATTCTTTTGTTATAGTAGTGGTTACATACTTGTGTTTCTTTTTGGTGACCTTGAGAACCTATGCGGTAAAATTATTGGGTCTCACCAATACCAAGCTAGCCAATGGAACCAGGTAAAGCGCCAACTTACACTATTTAGGTGGCATGGGTGGACCACCTACTCCATAGGGTCTGGGTGCTGGGGTCAAAAGATCCACAACTTTTTTATCTTATATGTAACATATTTAGCCATTTAGATTTGACCCCCCGAGTCTTTTGGATGATGTCCCATATGGATTTGTTGCATGATTTTAATAAATAATGATAGATGGCTAGAATGGTTAAACCTATCTTACTTGAATCAATTGACCATGTTTTAAATCTTATTGGTTACAAACATTTTTTCTTTTTTCTCTTGTCAAGCCCTTTTCCCTCTTAACAAAGTTTCAAACCTTTTTTCATGGATTCTTATTGTTTTCACCTTGCCGTCATCCAAATTATCATGTTTTTCAAAATGAAATTTTAAAGATTCTTTGATAATTTTAACAGCGACAAACATGGATTTCGCTCTTGTTTTGAAAAAAATTATTTTCAAAACAATTTCTACTAATTGTATAGAATCATTTATCTTTTGTATTGGTTTTGGAAAGGATTTTACTTCCTATGTTTTCCATGACATTTGTATTTATCATGTGACTTGACCCGACCAAGAATTCTGAAGTCGAGTTGATAGACATCTGAACACAAAAACTGAACCCGCCCCTGGTGTAAAAAGTTATTGGGTCGGCACTCTAAACTTGAGGTGGTAATTTTTACCCATATTAAAGGAAATGGGTTTGGTTTGGGTAAATAATTGTATTATAATGGGTTGAAACGAGTAACATCATAATATTGAATGTTTTGAGATGGGTAACACTTAAACACAATGCGGGTCAAGATGGGTAACCAAAAAACTATGTAAATGCAATGGATTCAAACATTTAAGAATGATTAATAACATATTTGATGAGAAAATCACCAAGAATTATCTAAATGGACTATTTGTTTACTTATAACACATCTTAAGTTAAACTAAATTGATGTTTTTTAAGAACAATCCATTTAGACCTGAACTAATTTTGCTTAAAACCCGTTCTGACCCGCACCCGTCCTGACCCGTTACCCAACCCGACCCGACCAGACCTGCCCATTTTGCCAGGCATACTCTAAACTAGTGGAGAAAAATGTTACTGAAAAGTGAGTGTTACAAAATCTGTTCCTATCTGCAGTGTGCTGTGAATTTCAGTTCAGACAGCATCCCAAATGGCATCGGTTTTGGAGGGCGTGCAGCGCATTTCAACCTGTTCATTTCATCAAACTTTGATAACGGTCACACTTTCACGGGTCCCACGTTCAATAATCCATGCCTATCGAAAAACAACCACATATACCCGGAAGTGATAGAATGTTGGGGGATTGTACAAAAGGGAGCACAAGAAGAAAAGCAAGATGGTTTGAAAGGTACAGTGCTGGAAAGATTTAAAGAAGATCGTAATATGCTTAATTTGGTTGGGATTGCAAATTCGAGCGACTGAAGTGATTATTCACAAGGTAAGAAAAGCAAATATTATAATATTATATACAGACAGATTGAATAATTTTTTTTAATAGTTGTAACAAATATTTCAAAAATATAAAACACTAATTTGAGAAAAATAGCACTGAGATTACTTATAAGTAAACAATTTAAGTAACAATATTCACGAAATTAGTTGATTAAAACATGAAATTTGCTTTAAATAAGTAGGGCCAAAGGATATGAATCAACAAATTTTATTATAAACACATTCACGAAAACAACAATTTAAGCTATTTTAGAACAAAATTACTTTATTCCTTTCAAAAAAACTGTAACTTAAAAAACGTACAAGTTAACCTTCAGCTACTGTGGATAAAAGGGTCACGGCCTATATCTACTTTACGGTGGTAGTCCGAGACGGAGATAGGTGGTCATCCTGGTGGCTCTGTTGACTACGTTTGAAGGTGTGTCTCAGCGGTGGAAGAAGAAGGCCAACGAAAATGGTCACGATCTATATCGACCTCCTAGTGGTAGTCGTAGATGGAGATCGATGGTCATAATGGTGGTTCGTTTGCGCAATTGTGACCCGTGACCACCTGGCCACCACCATTGCTGGAAAACCCTAACTTGTTCCACCACCACCGTTCAAATCCATCTTCATATTCATCATTACCTGCCAACTCGCGCTCTGTACTTGTTTTCACAACAGCTAACCTTAGATGCGCCGCCATTCGGCCACTCACATCCACCGTCTGATGTCTCCTTTTATTGAAAGCCAACTTACCCAATATTTTCTTACTTTTTAGTAGGGTATGCTGGTATGGAGGAAGGATAAAGACAAACATTACCCCTATCCCAGTTGAGATAGAGAGACTACTTCAAAGGTATTCCCGGTTTAAAGTTATCGTTTGAAGTTAATCATTCCAATATTCCAACATTTTTAACGTTATTTTACAAAATAAGTAAAAATAATGTTAAATTAATGTAATTCATTGTGCCACTCAGCCACACACACAAATTATATCGCAAATGGGGCGTTATCCCTTCCGTAGACGTGGTCGCAGTAGTGTATATATAATGAAGACGAAGTTCCGGCTATTATAGTTTTGTGATGGGGCGAAATAAATAATCCATGACGTCTTCATTTACAACATACTAGTTTATATTTATATATAGTTTAAAAAAGCAAAGATTCCTTCTGTGGAGGAATTCCATACATATATAAAAACCAATGTCGGGACCTCACCTTGATATTACTACTATATATACATTTTACAAACGACATCATGAGTGAATAGTAATAATAATTAAATAATGATTATTATATATTATTCATACTAATTAAATATTTATAATCATATAATATATGATTTTTGGGTCAAAATAAACGGCGGCTACATAGCAGCATGGCAAATTAATAAAAAATAATTATTATATAATATTATTAATAAAAAATAATTATTATATAATATTAGTAATAATTAAATAATTTATTATTTAATACTAATAATATACTAACCAAAGGCTTCTCCTAATTGTGTATACATTTTACAAACGACATCATGAGTGAATAGTAATAATAATTAAATAATGATTATTATATATTATTCATACTAATTAAATATTTATAATCATATAATATATGATTTTTGGGTCAAAATAAACGGCGGCTACATAGCAGCATGGCAAATTAATAAAAAATAATTATTATATAATATTATTAATAAAAAATAATTATTATATAATATTAGTAATAATTAAATAATTTATTATTTAGTACTAATAATATACTAACCAAAGGCTTCTCCTAATTGTACATCCTTGACTTCTTTATGAGAAGTCTTGGGTATGAATTCGGGTCGAATCATATTTGTTGAGTCAGTGTTAGGGGGTTTACTCAGTTGTGAGGCTCCTCCTGAGGTAAGCTCGGGCATACGCCCCTGAGCGTCAAATCCGAGTGAACGGTTGAAATTTCATCTTAGGTGTGGTCGTACCAGGCTGTTCAAAGAAAAAAAATACTAATATACTAATTGCTTTATAATAATTAAATAATAATTAATTAACTAATAGTCAAAACTTTTCCATGTGTTTTGATTTATTATTTTAGGATGGATTGACAGTCGTAGCAATTAATTTTTTATTTACGTTTTAATATTCGTGATTCTGTTACCACGGCAGGATGAGTCAAAAAGGCAGCTACAAGCTGTAATTATAATTAACAATTAATAATATTGATCATTATTATTATATAATACTAAAACTAATTATCATATAACAATTAAATAATAATAATAATTAATTAACTAATAGTGAAAACTTTTACACATATTTTGATTTAATGTTTTATGATGGATTGACAGTCGTTGCAACCAATTTTTTTTACTTTAGAGCCAACAATTAATTTGCCATGGTTCCAATGCAATGAGAGAATGAAATTTATTACGCATGCATAAATTAAATAACTAATACCAACAATACTATTAAATAACAATAATAATTAAAAAATAACATTAACAATTCTTAAATTAAATATTGATGCCAATTAAAAAAATAGTGATTTTATGAATGCGAATGACTTAATATATTTTTTGACATAATTTTAATTGATTAGATACCGTTTTTTGTATTAATATGGGGTTACCGTGGCAACGTGCGGGTAAACCCCTAGTTTAGCTTTATCTCCAACACACACACATATATATATATTGGGAGAGGATCAGGTTTTAACCCATGTTTATTACGTTAACCGAATAATTACATCTTATTACTTTGGGGCCCATACTAAAGTAAATATAAAGGGGTATGTTTTCATTTTTTAATTAATGTAGGGCTCACTTACATTAATAAAAAATAAGAAAAAACCTACCCCTTTTTTATTTACTTTAGTGTGGGCCCAAAGTAATAAGATGCAGTTATTCGACTATCGCAATAAGGAAGGGTTAACATTCGAAACATCCCATATATATATATATATATATATATAGGTTATGGTTTTTTTTTTCTCCTTTTTAATTAATGTAGGGCCAACTTAAATTAATAAAAAAATAAGAAAAAACCACAACCTTTACATTTACTTTATTGTGGGCCCCAATGTAATAAGATGTAGTTATTCGGTTAACGCAATAAGGAAGGGTTAACAAAGGAACCATCTCCTATATATATATAATATTATATTTCCTTCTATTTAATTAATTCGTGGCCATATTTAGAACAAAATGATCTCCGGTTTTCCTAAAAATAATATTATGTATCGTTCTTCATTAATTTTTATTGACTTTCATATTAAAAATATCAGGTTCGCGTTTATGTAATACTTGGATTAAATATAAAAATATAATAAATGGTTACTGATAAAAATTTAAATAATATAATATGATTTCTTAATATAAAATATTATTAAAATTTTATACATATTTGAAAACCATCGTCGGTGGCAAAAGCCACCAACTTCAACTACATATATACAAACTTTCGTTCCATCGATTAAACATTCCATATCATTTTGATTGTTTAATAGGTCAAGGAACAAATTCTTTAGAAACATTTTTTTCTTTTCTATTTTTTTTTCTTTTAAACTATAATCTTTTGGTATAATTTCGATCAATGTTGTTACGTTTTTTTAATTGCTTTTCAATATAAATAATAATCAAAATCAAGTCTGTCTATGTTTTCGATCCACTATATTTTTACTTTTATACATTTTGATATAAATATTACTCAAAACCGATTATGTCTATATTTCTGGTCAGGTAACATAGAATATATTTTTGCCCTTTTTAAATACGTTTTCAGGTTTCATAAATTTATTTTTTACAACGACATGGCAATTTAGCTATATTTCGGTTGTTTTCTCCTTTTGATGTGATTTATTCGTAATTTTCCAATACACCATTGTGACGTGTTTTTTAAAATATATATTCTTTCTACTATATTACCTATACTAATAAAAACCAACGTCGGTGGTTCAAGGCGCTTTAAAAAATACTCTGAGGAAATTGACCGCTGTAAAAGGTTCTCAAACATGACCGCTGTAAAGGGTTCTCAAACATGAGTTAGACGACTTGAATTAATTCAAAACTTACGTTTTGAACCCTAAACTTTGAACTCTTATTTTTAAGTCCTCCTATTTTACTCACATATTTTTAATATTCACATGCTTTTAACATGTTCTTACATTATCATATATTAATAATAATTATATAGATTTGATCGCAATTACGTCAAGAACATTTATATAAATTTCGAACTGAAACGGGTGCATAAATTTTGTGCGTTATTCACTGGCTTATAACGTGCCCGTACAATATAAATTTCGAACTCAAACGGGCTCATAAATTTTGTGCGTTATTCGCAGGCTTATAACGTGCTCGTACATTATCGAGAATTTTTTTATATCATTTTAATCGTAATCACCTCACAAACTATTTAGATTTAATAATAGTATTTATCGAATAATAATATTCAACTAATACTAATAATTATATAATAATCATAATTTTTTTATGGTTTGGTTTTATGAATTAATTTGTGCTTTGAGTTCGTATTATTTAAGAGTATGCTATCAAAATTGAATACTCATTCATCCAATCAGACACATTTATAACAACTACCTTTTCGACATAAATATCAGTCAAAACCGATTCCGTCTATGTTTACGGTCGGGTTATATACGATATATTTTTACCTTTTTTATCCTTTTATCCTTTTGTCCTTTTTTTTCTCTTAAAATATAATCTTTTGGTACATTTTAGGTTAGTATTGTAATGATTTTTCATTATTACTTTTCAATATAAATATTATTCAAAATCGAGTATGTTTATGTTTTCGGTTGTGTCAACTTTGATATATTTTTACTTTTATATATTTCGTCATAAATATTAGTCAAAATCGATTCCGTTTATGTTTATGGTCGAGTTACATATGATATATTTTTACTTTTTTAAATACATTTTCGGATTTCGTAATTCAAATTATTACAACAACATGATATTTTAGCTACATTGTGATAGTTTTCACCTTTTATTAACATTTTTTTAAAAATAACTTAACTCATCCATAATTTTAAAATTCGAATTATTGGACGTTTCGACGCCGCCGCAACACGCGACGGGTAAGTTACTAGTCACTATTCATTTACTGTTCATTTTTACATATTATAATGCGTACAGTACAACTGATTTATGCGTACATCTACACAACATCTCACCGTCATCACTCCATCACCACAGGTGACCGCCGCCACCATCACCTCACCTTTGGTTTCTCTGGTCTCCTACTCTCCTTATCTTATTCGTACGTGTGGTGCAACCCTCAGAATTCATGGCTTAAGCCACCGCACTTCGGCCGACATGAATCCACCAACAGCAACAACTTTATCGTCTTCTCCACTTCACCTTCACCGTCACCCTCCATTTCAGTTCCCACTGTTCTTCATCCGTCCAAAACCAACGAAACCCATCCCCTTTGCAACAGTAAACCAACACAATATACGAAACCCAATGCCCTTCCCATAAACAAAACCTTAACCCCACTTCAAAAACAGAAGCAAAATCACCCCAAATTTGACTCACAAAATCAAATATGGCAAAATTGAAATGCTAACAAAGTTCAATCACATGTTCTTGGGTATGGTTATGGCAGGTGAGGTCGATTTCGCATATAAATTATACTCCAATTTACCAAATTACAACTTATACTCCAATGGAGGCTAAATGAGCCTTACAACATATGATCGACAATGGGATCGGATCCCCAAATGTCAAAACCTTCACTCAAGTGATAATTCGTTCTGCAAAGAATGTAGGTTGACACAGGCACTTGAGGTTTTTGAGATGATGGGTTGGGTCAATTTTGATCCGACGATTAACAATTACAATTGTTTGTTGAAACTTGAAAGGGTTGTGTTATGTTGGTAGAGTTGAAGAAGCTCATGAATTGTTGTCAAATATCAAGAAATATTGGAAAGGTGATAAAAGTGTAAGCTTCAAACATGATGTTTATAGTTTCACTGCAGTTATGGATGGACTTTGCAAGGTGGGTAGATCAGTTGAGGCTTTAGACTTGCTAAATGAAGCAATTGAGATGTGATTGGATCCAAGTATAGTGACTTATAACACCGTATTCAATGGCTACTTCAAAGAAGGTAGACCATTGGAGGGTTTTAATTTGCTGGAGAAGATAAAAGAGAGAAATTGTAGTCCACATTGTGTTAGTTACAGCACATTGTTACATGGGTTATTGCAATGGGGGGACATTAGGTCAGGGATTAGGCGCCCTGCATTGCGCACGTCCCAGCCAAAACACGTTCCACATGGCATCATATTTGTCAGACATATGCATTGGAACGATGCACACTTCCTCCCCTTGCACTTCCTCACTTGCGTTCAAGTGCAAAAGAGGTGGGGCCCATCTCAATAAAAAAACAATTTTCTTTTAAATAAAACATATAAGGCTTTTTAAAATGAAATGGTGACGTGGAAGAAAGCAAATGCATGTGGGAAGGATGTGTTAGAGTTAAAAAGAGAAGAGATAATGCATGTGAAAAGAAATAGTAAAATGCTGATGTGGCAGTGATGACTATGACGCATTTAGTTAAATGCAGTGTTAGCATTGCGGGTAGTCGTAGGATTTATGATAAGATGATGGATTTAGGATTTGAGAATGATAGAACACTTTGTTAAAAGGGATATGCAGGATATTATAAACTCGAGATGTCGCAAACTGCAATGGGTAAATTTATATGCAAATTTTGTTCCGACTATTCTCAAAAAATGACATTTTAAAACTAAGAAATGTTACTATTTTCAATCTGCATTTCAACCTCTAGAACTTATCTGTTCAGACTTCTTATTTTTATTTTAATCATAACATTATAGTGTAACAGGCGAATTTTAATTGTTGCCCCGCAGCAACGCGCGGGTGACGTTTGCTCGTTAGTACTCAATAAGTATATATAATTAAAATCCATGAAAAAAGGAATAGTAATAATATTATTGTTATATAGTGAGTGACCATATTTTTTATTATATATATGTGTGTGTATACAGGGACGGATCTTAAGAATAGTGTAACACCCCGACCGATGGCGGAAACATCGGGGCGGCACGAAGTGTAGATTGTTCATAGCACAAGGTATAAAGTTGTAAATAGTTCAAACATTAAACTCAAACATTTATTACATCGATTCAAATTCTCAAACCCTAACTGTTACATCATTTCAATTCTAATACATTAAATACAAATTAAATGTAAGATAATCCAGTCTCGTTAATGTAGCTAACTTGTTATTTCCACCTGAAACATGTTTAAAATCAAGTGTCAACTAAGAATAGTTGGTGAGTTTCATAGGTTTGAATACTCACATCAAAATATGATTACAAAAATTTTATAAACGATGTCATATGTGAACACAAAGCATAATGAACATAGTTAAAATGAACTAGCACGTAAAACAGATCATCAATGTTAACAAATGATGTTTGACCAATGTTTAGCACTACAAACAATGCTCAAAGCTAGTAAACTATCACCACGGGCTTCCCCCGAAGGGTAAATCAAACAACGGTGGGATGGTCGGTCCAATAGATCTATCATAGTCACTAAAATGAATGTGATCAATGCCTATGCTTAGCTAAAGTTCACTAACTATAAGGCCATTAGCTAAGTTCACAAGTAAATGAAATAAATAAGTTGCATGTTTCACCCCTAAAACAAAATAGTAAAAAAAGGGCTATGAAGACTCACTTTAGTGTGTTAGGTAGTCTTTGAAATGGCTTGTCAAGTATAGTTCAACAATATCCAACACAATTTCAATGTTCACCTAAATAATTCAATATGCATATGTTTAACAAAACTATGTCATTATATGGATCTAAGTTCTAGAATGGATCAACGGGTTCGATATGTTTTGAACATACAATTTATTATGATTTATTTAAATGAAAAGAATGATGATATTATATAATGTTTAAATCACAAATGTTGACTTTAGAGTATAAATAAAAAAAACTTAAAATTTAATTATGATGTATTTAACCAAAGGTTATTAAAGTTCTTGTTTTACATATTTGATATGAAATAGTAATTAAAATATTTTATCAACAATTGTTCTCATTAATATAAGTTTTAATAAAACTTTAAAACAAAACGTCTTAAAACTTGTTTGGATGAAATTTTATATTTGATGATAAGTTAATAAAAAAATATTTAGTCACATGTAAATATTATGTTTATAACATTTATAAATAAGTAAAAATAAATAAATAAGTAGAAATAATTAAATAAATAAATAAGTGAATAAATAAATAACAAAAATGACATAAAGAGTTGTAAATAAATAAATAAATTTATAAAACTTATTTATTATTTATAAAAATTTATTAAGTTATTGTATTATTACTATTATGTAATGAATAAATAAGTAAGAATAAATAAATAATTAACTAAATAAATGTAATAAAGAGTTATAATTATTATATAAAAAAATAATAATAATAAATTACACAACTCATTTTTTTTTATACTGAAAATGTGTTTTTTTCTTTTTTTTTTTACAGATTAATATTTTATAAAAATTATTTTCAATGAAATTAGAGTTTAAAAATAGGTTTTAAATAAAAAGATGGGGCAAAAACCGGTTCATAACCCGGTTAGAAGGTTCGAACCCGCGACCATCTCCGGAGGAGCAACAGAGCGCCACCAGTTGATCTAGACCAAGGTCTGCGAATGAATCTGATTTTAATTACTTTTAACATAACCCGAAATCGAAACCCCCTTCAATCAGTTCATAACTTTGAGCCCTAGTTCCCTTTTTCATCCCAATTCGATTTCTAATGAACCCGATCGTAATGAAAAGCATATGGCTTTCATTCGTGGGTCAAAACCGAACACAAATAGGTACGTATCACTAACCTGTGATTAGGAATCGACTGGTTTCGAATGAGGATAAGGATGCGACCGAAAGCTTGGCTTGAATCCTTGATTTGTTGTTCCAAAAAGTTTGTAAAGATGGTTTGAGCGCCCAGACAATTTCGTGAGTGTTAAAGGATTGTTTTGGTCGAATAGATTGAGTTTTTATACACGTTTATGCATGTTTGAATTTTCGGTCGTGGTCCTTATTTTTAGAAACAAGATATGCGTTTTAATGGCTGTTAATAGCCATTAAAACTGATTGGGATTGATTACGCGTTCGAAATAGTTTCCAAAAACGATCTGATTGAGTTGGAATGAACTGTACACGCTTGGATTGGAATCCGGTTTAAGAATGGGTTGAAATTGGGTTTGGGTCGACCCAGACGGGTATGTGGGTGAGGAAGGAGGTCAAATATGGGCTTTTGGCAATTTCGCCCCTTGTAACTTTTCTTCTTACATATTAGTTTTGAATTTGACAAAAACCACCCCTTAACTTTACAAAACACTGTTTTAAATTGTTATAAAAATATTTATAATTTATTTAAGTTTCATAAACTAATGTAACTAATTTAGTTATATCATTATAATTTATTTTTTTTATAGTTAAAGCAAAGTTGTTTATAATATTTATTTTAAAAATTTATGATTAAGGTATTAAAAAAAATTATAAAGGTTTTACTTATTAAATATATATATATATATATATATATGTTTTTGTGTTAAAATTTTAAAGATTTATTTATTTGTTTACGTTATTAATTTTCAATTAATTTCCAAATAAAAACTCATCATTGCAAACAATAGTTTAAAATTTTAAAGTGAGTTTTATTTTTATGTCTTAGTCTTGTGTATTTATAAATAATTATACATACATAATTGTATATTAAATTGTGTCTAAAGTTGTTTTTCTCATATATACATATATATATATATATGTGCGTGTGTGTATTAGAAAATTTTTTTAAATGGCGTCATATATTATTTAATAGATTTAATTATTTATTATAAATTATAGGAATGTTACAAATAGCTTGGGAGGCTCGACCCCCTGTTTTTCCGGTCAAAAGGGTTGATTTAGTAGTATTTCGTCGGAAAATCCTTCGGTTCCTTTCGTTTTCTTCCTAAAAATCTTTCAGCCCCTTCGAGTTTTTTTTCAAGCTCTATCACTGTGTGTGTATATATATTATTTAAGTGTCTGATCCATGTAATAACGTTTTGAAAATTTAGACCTGGACCATCAAAAGTTTTTTAACTTTGAAAATTAGCAAATAGAGATAAGAATATTAAATTTGAGAGATTTGCTTAAAGATTTGGGTTTTTCTTTTATTTCAAACGACTGGTTGCTGGTGAGATAGATTTGTATGTAATTGTTATTTTTATAACATATTTGTGAGAATATTGTATGATTTAATGTTTTTATGAAAATTTTGTATAGAGTTCGTGATAATAGATTTGATTTTGTTATCTAACTTATATTTGTGCAAATGATTTATAATACCCATTCGCGGAGTGTACCGTGATAACACGCCGCAACCTGCGGGGGGGAATAAACCTAGTTTATATAAAAGAGGTATAGATTGATTCTAGTTCACTATAGTTGGTATAGTTAATAGAAATGAAGTTCTATATGTATGCCACGAACATCGTCTTTAAATCTATTACTGAGAATATATAAGCTGCTGTTAGAGAAATTTTTTGATTTCACATACTCAACAATTATATTTTTTTTTAATTTATTTTCATGTTTTTTAGCTTCCATTGTAATTTTTTAAATTAAACAAATCATTAGCTTAATTTTGATGACCCAACATGACCTAATCGTCAATAGATCCTAATTTCTGTAATTAGATTGATAGAAATCCAAATACCAGAGTGATGAAAATGTAAAATTTATGAAAAAAATAAATAAAATTTGGTTCATGCAAAGTAGCAAACATGTCACAACAAAAAAATTAAAAAAAATAAAATAAAAAAAGGATATTTTCCTCATAGACTTTGTTTTGAAGTACATAATCACGAACATTGTCTAGCTAGATCCATCAAATAAGTGTCTTATTATCATTAATTATATAAAATAGATCTGATAATATCAAACTTAATTTAAAACTCGACTCACTTGAAGATCTCTTGATGTTTAAAAACATTGATAGTAGAAGCAACATGTAATCCACCGTCAACATGTAAATTGTGACCACTAACGTACTTTGAATCATCACTTGCTAGAAAAAGGGCAGCATTAGCAACATCATCAGTCGTGAGTGATGCACCCTTAAGATTTCCATTTGAGTAAAATATACTTTCAAAAGTGTTCCTATCAGTCAGACCAGCATTAGTCACCATTGGTGTAAACATTGCAGAAGGTGACAAACAATTGACTCGAATGCCAAACTGTCCAAGCTCTACAGCCAGATTCTTGGTGAGTCCGACTATGGCGTGCTTTGAACAAGTGTAAGCGTGTGAGACAGTGCCTCCCACCTCTGAAGCAAGGCTAGAAGTTGATATTATAGACCCTGATCTCGCAGGAACCATAACCCTAGCAGCATGTTTCATGCCTAAAAAAACACCAGTAACGTTAACACTAAGCACACGATCAAAGTCCATTTTGTTGTTGTCGATGATGCTTGTCTTGAGGGGATCTATTATCCCAGCATTATTGAAAACAATGTCTAGTTTTCCAAACGTGGTAATTGCAGTATCTATGGCATTCTTGACATCTTCTTCTTTGCTTACATCACAATGGACATACCTTGAGTTTGCTGAGCCTATGGCCTCACAAACCACATGACCAAGCTCATCTTGGATGTCAGCAAGTATGAGTTTTGCACCATGTTCAGCAAAGAGTTTTGCAGTACACTCTCCAAGCCCACTTGCTGCTCCAGTTATCAATGCAACCTTTCCCTCTAGCCTAAACCAACATCAACCAAAACATATTACTTTTAACAAATTAATACAAAACTAAGATCAATTGGCTCCAAGTTTTTTTTTTATAAACAACTTGGAAGAGACACTTAATTGAGACATTATTTCAACCGACTCCTCATATTTCTTGCTCTAAAACACACACTCTAGGACCAGGGCTGGCTCAACCATTATAAGGGCTCTAAGCGGAATAAAAAGTCAGAGCCGTTCGCTAATAGTTACGTTAAAATTTCATTTTCTTTTATCTGGGCTTGAGATCATCAATAATATACTAAAAGTTTATATATTGTGGTTTAAAAAAATTGTTTCTATTTACATGTATAAAATTTTTTGATTAAATTTATTTTCTAGTTTTTCTTTTAAATACAAATTCTTTAATAATGTTCATAATAGTTTTTTTAAAATTATTTTTCAATTGAATATTAAAGGTTTTTATATGGACTTTTGTTGTATTACCTATTTCTTTGAGAGCCCACAAACCAAAAAAGCCACACTACATATAAAATAATTTTAAAAATTTCAAGACCAATATTTTTGGGGCTCTAAGGTCTAGTTTGAAATAATAAATAAACTTCAAAAAAATTAAAATATAAACTTTTAATTTATTAAATATCTAGGTTTATGCATGTTAAATTTTAAAAATAAATTTTAACATTATTAATTAATAAGATAAAAGAATTGATAAAAATAATCTTGAATTAACAAAATAAAATATATTTAAATTACCACGTACCTTAAATAAGAATTAGCCATTTTGTTTCGTTACGTTACAAGAGAGTCTTAACTTCTTTTCCTAAGGCATACGTGTTTAGTTTGTGAAATTCAATATCATCTGTATTATATGCGTTAATGTGTTTATTTAATTTACTTAATTATTGGAACCAAACAGTCTTAGGTTAGAAACTCACAAAAAAAATTTCTTAAATTATTGAGTTTTCTTCAAAACTAATGACTTTATGGTGGATATGATCAAGTAATACTACTAGTGGCATGATGATACTACAGTAATCCGTCAGTAATCCAAAAATTAGTCGTTCAAAAAAAATTATTGAAATAGGAATTTCACATTTTATTTAGAAAGTCTTTAATTAATTAAGACATAATAAAAATTCCAAAGTATATACGAAGGAATTCAATAAAATAATTTAAATTAGTATCTCCATCAGACTTTATTCCTTCTTTCTTGCCACTATCATTGTCACCTGTCGTTGGCCCACCACCGACCACCCCACCATCATGGCCACAAACAACGACACAATCCCACCTATGTTGAAATGAAGAATAGAGACGGGAAAAAAGGGGAACCGCAACCGGCAACCCGAATAGTGGGTACAAACAGGTCTCGTTTTTCAGAAAAATTAGAACCAGAACCGAAACTTGAACCGAAAAAACCGGAACCGGTTCCACCTGTATCCGGCCAAAAACCGAACCAAAATTGGCCAAATACCGAACCGGAATCTGCCAAAACCGGAACCGGAAAAAAACCGGTCGGAACCTATCAAAACCCAGAACTGGTTCTTAACTTTGTTGACCGAAACTGTAAGTTTCAAAAGAGACCCGATTTACGCACCTGAAGAGTTATTTTAATTAGAGTAAATTAGCAAAATGCTCGCTGTGTTTTGTTGTTATTTCACTATTGGTTCTTAGGTTTTGTAAATTACTTATATAGTCACAAACTTTAAACATTTGTAACATATATAGTTCTTATGTGAGGTTAATTTAGTTAATTATGTTAGGATAATTTGGTGACCCAAGGAATATATGTGTTACAAATATCAAATTTTTGGGACCATATGAGTAATTTATAAAACTAATGAATCAAGAGTAAAATATTAGGAAATCACAACAACTATCTTGATAATTTACTCTTTTAATTATTTCATGCAAAAATTTTTAACTCATAAAATAAAGGTCAATGTTTTAGGTATGCTATATTTTTGTAGACACTTTATATCATCATTGTGAAATTAACATAAGATAGAAATCAACTATATAATTAACTTTAAATACAAATATTTAAAGTTATTATCTATATTTTTTTCAGATTAAAAAGAAATTTAAAATATAAAAATATCTCTTTAATAATAAACTCATCAAATTTTTAATTTTTTTTCAAAAATAAAATCTGTATAAAAACAATTTGAAAAAACAAAAATAATGTAATCCAGACTTTAGAACAACTATATATATATATATTGATAATGTTTTATTACTAATTAACTATTTAATATTTTTTATGTAACTCGTATAATAAATAGTATATTAAATTTTATGTGATAAAATTAATTTACTTCATTTTATTTTTTAAAAGTTTGCTTTCTAAATATTTATTTATATTTTTGCATTTTCTGTGACATACTGAGATTCACTTTTTATGTCACGCAATATGTTTCGTTTTATGTCATAAAAATATCTATAATATAACAAACAAAGCTACCCGAATGCTATGATGAGGGGTACATAAAATTATAAATCCGCTAATCAGTCTAATACTGGTTTTGTAAT
Organism: Mikania micrantha; assembly: GCA_009363875.1. Lineage (NCBI taxonomy): Eukaryota > Viridiplantae > Streptophyta > Magnoliopsida > Asterales > Asteraceae > Mikania > Mikania micrantha. Next base: position 52,132,826 of record CM018686.1, read on the forward strand.
AACTAAACCGGTAAACGAGTCAACATATTTTCAAAATGATTTTGAACATAACTGGTTCGACCAAAACCGATATAATAATCAAAATTGGTTAATCACCAAATAACCGATTTTTTACTTAAGTGGATTGGTTAGCCAGATAATAATAAGTTTGGACACTTGAATCCTATAGTTCAACCGTCGGTTTTTACAAAAACCTAAAGCCGATTAAAAAACCGGTTTCTAACGAACCGATTCGGTTAATTGGATTTTTGTTCATCTCTAGTTGCGGCAAAGCATTACGATTAAAAATTGTTACGGTGTGACATTACGATTACATAAAATTTGAAGTTGGGTATGATCGATTACAAAAATGAAATATAGACAAAAAACACTATTGTACCCCATATGCTCGTGTAAAAATTTTAAAAAAAAATAATATATAAGAAAATATAAAAAGAAATCACGTGATGCGACATGTTTACGTATTTCTTTACGCTTGTTACGTCAATAACATTAAATGGTTAGGCACATTTAAAATATATGAGGTTACACGACTTGGTTAAATTAAAGATCCAAATTTAGGCCCTGTTTGTGATTTCATCTAAAAACAACTTATTAATTTATTGGCTTTTTGAAAAAGCCAATAAGTCAATAAGTTGTTTGCTAAACCTAAAAGTACTTTTAAAAATGACTTTTTGTAAAAAGGATAATAAGTTGTTTTTCAAAAGCTAAAAATTCTAGTTTTTCAAAATGACTTATTACTTATTGACATAAAATTACAAACATACCATACTTTTTACCCTTTACCCAATAACCTTAAAATATTATCAATAAAAAATGTCCTTTTTGGTAATTTTGAAAATTCATTTTGAAAAAATTAATTCAAACACATTTTTAAAAAACTTTATTTTAAAAGGTCATAAGTTAATAAGTACTTTTAAAAAAAAAAATTTTAAAGTTAAATAAGCAATTCCAAACAGGGTCTTATTAAAGAAAATTAGATGATATATTATAGAAGAAAAACTTTAAATTTTAGAAACTTAAGAAGACTAAACTGATTTTATAAATTTAAAAGTATAATTTTGAAAAGCTTATAAAGTTTAAATGTTGATTTAATAGATGATATTTTTAACTGAGAGATACAGTAAAATATAATGAAAAAAGAGTTTAAAAAACTCATCACTATAAAGTTAAAAACTTGCCTTCTAGTAGCCGTTGTCATTGTTTCCAAAGAGAGAGATGGCTTAACGCTATCGATTGAAACCATCGAGTTATATAGTGCGAGTGGAGACTTATTTGCCTAACATTTTTTTGGCCTTTATTAATATTTTTTTTAAGAAAATGCATTATTAATTTAATTATCATGTTATGAGACAATTAATAAAATGTAACATATTATTATTGCAACATTTTTAAAACGTCTCAAACAAAAGTTTCTTTTGTAAGAGGGACTCTTGTCTTGTTGAGTTATGTTTATAATTTTGAAGTTCTTTATATTTTTATAAAATTCTTATAAAATTAATCTTTAAAGTTATTTTGAATTAAATAATAAAATAATCAAAAAATAATGTGTGGTATAGATTAAATTTGAGTTTTTCTAGTTTATATGAAGAAAAAACATATGATCTAGATTACTTAATGGAATATAAAGGTAATTTAACTTTTTTTTATAAATATAAAGAAAGAACAATATTTTTACACGTGTGTAATTTTAGTGAAAATTGATAAACAAATTTTATATAATTCTTTGCAAACTAGCAAGAAAAGCTATTGAGTCTAAATTATTTATATAAAAAACATAAATAATATCTGTAAAAACACATACAAATCCCTTAAATTTGATGGGTAATGGCCAATGGGTTTCTTTGAAAATTAACATTTTTACTACGTAAGGGTTAATTGTAAGTAATTTTTTTTGTTTTTTTTAGCAATAAGAGGGAATAACCGAATAATCTTTTGATCACATAATTATAATCTAGTTCTTTATAAGTGAAGTACGAGAGAGGGTATTTTCATGGTGTAACTACCCACTAAGTGTGAGCATGTTTGGTTCGACAAATAATTGACGATGTAAATGTTGGATATTTTAGTGTAATTGGATTAATTTTTTCGATCAACGTGAATCGTGAAATTCATTAAACAAGTTAGTGTGGGATGCACGCTTGTTTAAGGTTTAATGATTCAATGGGGGTTCCAATGGCGGGGGTCCGGGGCAACCCCCGGTTAGCGAGGTCCAAGGGCTGGGGTCGAATCAAAAAATTGATTTTATGAATTTTGACATAAAATTCGTTTTACAATTTAAGTGGCAAATTTATGAAGAATAAAAGTTGAAAACTGCCTGGAGGCAGTTTCCGAACTCCTGTATATCCAGAAAATTGATCGATCAAATGGGCTCTCTGGTTCATTCACGAATTCACAAAATTTCATACTCGTTCTTGATTTTGAATTGAATTTTATCCGATCAAAACATTTGAGTGAACCACAAATAGTTTGATCTGAAAGTATGATCTACGACTCTCAATTCATCCGGTGATTCAATTGTTTTCGTAATCTTGAAAATTCTCTACATAATTGACGATGTAAATGGTGGCCATATTGCTTGAGGGGAAAAAAAAGATTATTCTCGGTCGCCTGTCTATTATTATCATGGTGTATCTGGGTGGCAAAAAATATAAAAAAAATTCAAAAATGACTATCTAAACCCGTTAGGTATGCTTGGTAAGATAAAGTCCAAAACTTATTTATGGGTGATATATAGAGCAAAATATGACCTATTATGTTTCACTTGGTGTAATTTCTTTTATTAATATATATTTTTTTGTTGTAATCTAATCTCATGTAGGGTTGTTCAAAAAGCTCGCGGCTCGAGACTCGGCTCAAAGCTCGCTCGAAAAAGCCCGGCTCGAAAACAGCTCGGCTCGAAAAAAGCTCGTTAAAAACGAGCAGAGCCGGAGCCAGGGTTGGCTCGGCTCGAGCTCGGCTCATGGCTCGACTCGTTGGCTCGGTTCGTAGCTCGGCTCGATTTTTAATATATATATATATATATATATATTAAATTATATACACACACATATATATTTTATTACACACATACATATATATTATACATAATATATATACAATATTTATACACATATTTATATAAATATACATATTATGTATAATATAAATGTATATATTAGATTTTATATATAATTATATATATACATATATATTGGATTTTATATATATTAGATTTAATATTATATATATATATATATATATATATAGGGGAAGGTTAAAAATATAACCCACTAAATGTGTACTAACCCAAATAACTTTGGCAAGATGAAGCCGAATCTTGGATTTTTTTTTTTTGAACATCATTGTAACACATTTTGAACACCATGTTCTTTTATGAGTTTGGGCTAATTCATCACCGTTCAAAAACTTACAGTACTGTAAGTTGTAAAATATTTAAAACTTACAGTACTGTAGTACAAAACTTACTACGATGATATTTTTTAAACGGTGATGAATTTCCACAAACTCATAAAAGAACATGGTGTTCAAAATGTGTTATAATGATGTTCAAAAAAAATCCAAGATTCGGCTTCATCTTGCCAAAGTTATTTGGGTTAGTACACATTTAGTGGGTGTGGAGGAAAAAACACAAAAAAAGAAAACGAGCCAGCTCGTGAGCTGGCTCGTGGCTCGAGGTTTTTTACGAGCCGAGCTTGAGCCAGGATTTTCGGCTCGAAAGAAATTTCGGCTCGGCTCGAGCTCGGCTCGAAAATTCACGAGCCGAGCTGGAGCCAGGCCTGGCTCGGCTCGGCTCGACTCGATTACAACCCTAATCTCATGGATAGTATTTTTCATTTTAAATAATATTTTTGGCTGTATAAAAAAATATTATGTGTAAAATCATTTTCACTCATATCACATATATTAGTTGAAAAACAAATTATTTACAAGTAACATTTGTAAATTCAATGACAGCTGAGTTTATACATGTGTATATTATACATAATTATACACATGTATTTAACCAGATCTTAAACCCAAGATAATTAAACAAATAATAAATAGTTTACACATGAGTACCTAGAAATAAAACCTAGTCCCCACGATAGTGGTCTAGTGGTAATGAGGTGAGAATCTATAATGGAGATCTATGGTTCAAAGTCCGGTACCACCCAATTTTTACTGGGTCACGCGATTTACCTTTTTCATGTTGGCCATGTGACCATTGAGGAGCGCCTAATCGTAGCATTCACCATTTATAAATAAAACCTAAAAACAACTATATGATTCGAAAAGATTACACATGTACATGTAGAAATAAAAAATATAACCAACAAACACATATATAAACAAACATATTTTCCATGCGTCAGATCTATAAATGTATATATGATAAAAAAGAAGTTAAAAGAAAAGAAATGACAGTGTAAATAAACCAGGGGTGAGTATTTCACAGGTATATACCCGTTAAAGCTAGTGGAACCAACGCAGGAAAAACTTGTACCTTGCCCGTGATGCATATGAGATTCGGGTCCATGCATTGGTGAAGGATACTTAGGGCCGAGAGGCCACCGTGCCCCTTGTTTTTTCACTCCGTAGTGTAATTTTATGCATTTTTGGGCCGAAAATTTAATATGTGCTAGAGTTCGTTCCCGCTTAATCTATGAATTCGCCTCTGACCCTCCTAGATATGGAGCCAAGCTCCGCCACTATGGTTCCTAAATAAACGACTTCACGGTTACGAGTCAGGTAAAGGTATTACTGGTTGGGCACAACTTAAACCAGTGAATCTTTTTGACTAAAAAACCTTGAAATTTTAGGAGATTTTACTTTATATACACGTAAAATGTTGTTTATTAGCCTACGACTATTGAAAGAAAACACATTGTATTGCATTAAACATCCAAACATTCAAATTGGAAAAACATTAATATTTTCTACTATTATTATTTGAGTTTGAAATCTTGAATTGATTGTTTGTTTGTTAACACATAAACATTCAAACAGGAACATGATGAAAAAGATAAATTAAGAAAAATCTAAACCTAGCTAACAAGATCAATTAAGTACAAGAATAATAAGATAAAATTGCATCAGTGAAATCAATCTTCTCAAATCAGTGACTGAAAATTTGATCTGCTTCTAATCCTTAATAAGAAAGTTAACTTGATTTTATTTCATAATGCACTCCAACTTTAAGACCTAACTAAACAAAAAAAACTTTACATTTTTAGTTTTTCAAATAGAGTATAATACCAACGAAACAGATAAAAGATAAAAGAGAATCAAAAGAGTGTGTGCATATATCCGAGACACCCGTAGACCGTAGTCTTATTTTATTAGAACTTGTTACTTTAAAAATCCAGTAAAAATCTAGTAAATTACAATAACAGATAGAAAAATAATTATGAATAAAATATATAACGACACGTTAAAAAACAAGTAATTGAAAAGTGTAATTTTTTGAAAAGCTTTATAAGTAATATTATACTTGTTTTGAAGATAAAAAAATTATTTTGAAGATAAAAAAAATTATTTTGAAGATAAAATACGTTCATTTTTATGTTACAATTTTTTAAGTAATGTTCTATATAAAAATTATATACATTAAAAAATAGAAGAACTTTATAAAAAGTTAACAAATGTGGTGATGAGTAAAACATCTTTTAACAAATGTGGTGATGAGTAAAACATCTTTTATCAACTTGTTCTTTTATAATTTGATCATTAATTATATACATAATGGACTTAAATCATTCATAAATTTTTTTCACATTAAATATATACATAATGGACTTAAATCATTCATAAATTTTTTTACATTAAATATCATTTTTAACAATAACCTAACCCTTCATAGTCAAATTTTAAATTTCAATTGTATTATTTTTTTATACCCTTTTTTTAAAAAGATTATATTAAAATTTGTTAGCTTATACCTGGTAAGAACAACGCAATAATAGTTTGACAAAAGTTTGATAGGAAGTTAGAACAACCCTTATTTTGGTATTTAGCTAATAAAAGCATGACTAGCAGTTAAGGCTTACCCTTAGTTCTTAGATAATTTTTCTGATGTGACAGATCTATGAAACTAACTTATGTTTGTTTGTATATAGCATTTTTAAAATTATACGTTTGTATATAATTTTTTAAGTTTATGTTATTTATATATTGAATATAGATTAGTAACCCGTGTAACACACGAGGTGACACAGAGTTAAGATACAATTGACAAAAAAATTTAATAAAATGATATAATTACAATCGACATAAAACGTTATGAATTCAATTATTTTACTAAGTTTTTTTCCTTTATTGCTATCATATCTCCATAGTTTTTCATGACATAGTAAAAGAGAAATAATAATCAATTAGGATAAATTTAAGAAATAAACCATTGTTTTTTTTATTATTTACTTATTTACGTATATATAATTTTTTTTTGTATTTTTAAAAAATTGAGAAATTAGTGGATAAAATTAAGTAAATAGGAATGTTGAAAATTTGAAATTAAAACAGTAGAATTTATTTATTTATTAAATAGTTTCTCTTATGTTTTAAATAGTGAATATTGAAATGAGATTGGTCTAACCATATTTTAATACAAATTCCGATCCATTTTAGTTGTTATAATAATTTCAATTAATAAATAAAAAATCAATTAGTTTTAACACGTGAATTTAAAATATTAATTTATTACAAAACAATTGTTGCTATTTGAATATTTTTTACTTCAATTTATGAAATTATTAAATAAAAAATGAGTTGGTTATATTAAAATTTTTATAATTTTGAAATGTAAAAAACCTATTTTGTTTCTTAGTTTTTTAAATTGCTAAAATGCGTTTTACGTACTTTTTAATATACAAGATGTTAAAAAATAATTATATGTAAATCTAATATTATATGTACATTTGATATCATATGTCATTTTATTAAGTGTAAAATATTAGTTTCAATTATGTAATAATTAAATTCAAATATAATATTTGCAAATATGATGACATTTTATCAAAAAAAATACGTCAAACAACTTTTTAGTTATTATAAAAAAACATAAAACATAACAGTTGTATTTATTAACAAAGCTTGTTTTATATTTTAAGTAATATAAATTTGAAGGAAATTTCTTTAATAATACATTAATAAAACTTTCAATTATTTGTTGTTTTTATTTATATATTTTAATAAATCAATAATTTATTATTGTTTAATTTTTAAATTTAAATTATGAGATAATTAAGGCTAATTAAATTATGTTTTATGTTAACAGGAATTACTGAATAAAAATAAGTTGCTTATTATAGTTTTCCAGATTTGAATTTTAAGAATTTTAGAAGTTTTTTAATATATTTTGCATTTTAGTTTTTTAAATTGCTAAAATGTGTTATACGTAATTTAACTAATACAAAATGTTAAAAAATAATTATATATAAAAATAATATGATATGTAGAATATTATATGTAATTTTATTAATTACAAATATGAGGTCATTTTACTAAAAAAATATGTTAATTTTTTAATTATTATAAAAAACATAAAAATCATGGATTTATTATCAAGGTTTGTTTTATATTTTAGGTAATAAAAAATTGACAGAATTTGTATAATAATAAATTAATACAAGTTTGAATAATTTAGTTGTTGTACCTATCTATATCTATATCTATATCTATACTTTATAGTAAATAAATGTTTTAGGAGGACACATGTCAATTTTTTAGACTACTTAAGAGTTGTTTTTCCCGTCTTTCTCTCATAATTAATATTTATATGATATCTTTTATTAAATTTTGATTTTTTTCACACTCTCTCTACCCTATTAGATATTAATGATTTTATTAAACTTGATGAATAATATGATTACAACTTAAATAAATTCTTTATTTACTTAAAAAATATATTTGAAAACTATATATTATGATAGTTAAAATAAATAATTTTAAACTTTATTTATTTAAAATGTGTGATACACAGGTTTTACCGTAGTTTCTTTTAACAAATCGATAATCTTTTATTGTTTAATTTTTAAAAATAATAGTAAATTAGAAGATAATTAATGCTAATAAATTTGCTTTTTATGATAGTGGAAATTTTTACTTTTATTGTAGTGATGGCATTTGTACAATATCTTATGTGGCGATAGTATTAGAATGACATGTTGCATTTAATGAGGTGTATATGTCACACCCCCACCTCTCGTCACCTGAGATGATATCATACGTTACCGTGAGAAGGTTGCGGAAGCATAGTGGTGATGTCTCAGAGATGAGGTGTGGTTTACTTGAACCGATATCACAGCACACAGATTAACTTAGAATAAATACATTACAAAGGGTTTCGTAATTACATTCAACATTCCATTGTTCAAACTCAGTTTATTACACAACTATCTTATTTAATTACAGTGTATGAAGTGCATCCTCACTCGATGGTCACTGTCTTCCTGCAAAAGTTTTAGGTTTAAAAACGTCAGCACAAAGCTGGTGAGTTCATACAGTTTAAGTTCAACAATATGATATGATATGTAATACAAGTTCTCAAAATGTTCAGTTCAAGATAACCATGGGACCCGTATCTAGTTCCTTTCGGACGTTCTTGTTCTTGCTCTATAAAGATACTACCCGTCGGTACATATCTTAGTGCCTCATTGTCTTAATGTCTATTACCACATTAAGAAGTTCTGGAAACAGATAACAAACATTTACACCAAGGGGAGTTGCAAGCTCCCGGCAAATGGGTTGTCAGCCGATAGTACTATCATTGTTTTCTGTTCGGCCCCACATGGGTTCACTAGATACAGTTCAAGAATGAGGACTTTCAAGTTCTGTGATAGTGTTCTTGTTCTACAGGCAAAATCCCATGAAATCCACAAGTTCTCAACCATCACATGAAATCACACAGATAACAGTGAATCATATCATATGTTCAGAAAAGGATTTACAGAGTTACCCCGATGTTTATAAAACATTAAAAAGAAAAGGGGTTGTACGAAACTCACCTGATAACTCACAAATAGCAGAAAGTCACACAACTGCTAGTAATAGAGTGATTCTGCATTTATGTATGCTTAATGAGTTATTTATGTTTGAACTTACTGATTAAATCTTTCTGAACGTCCAATGTCAAATACATTGCCTTGATAGTCATCAAACCGATATTAGATTTTTAAGTATTTATTTTAATGTCATATCATACGATGTATGATAATGTAGGAACCTATACTGATTCAGGTTCCTAATACTAGGCTGATGACACACTTGATTAATCGGGATAATCTCAGATTAACCAAATAGTTAATGTTGTTGATTATGATGATGAAACAGTTCCTAGAGAGATTAATGGCTTAGGAATGATTAATCCTTGTTATTGATTATCCCAATATCATGAAATATCACAATGTGACATTGGAATAGGTTTAATAACCATGTTTAACATACCAATCTGACTGTTATCTTAAACATCAGATACTCGTTCCAGTGAGTATGTTAATGATTGTGATTAGTTTAAAATACTTGAATTTAACCTTTCATGTCAAAGATTAATCAAACTAATCACATACGTTGTCACAACCAAATGGTTTACACCATTATAACCATTGTTATGATTTCATGCAAACTGGGCATTACAACGGCTCAAAACAAGGATTTTCCCGTTAAAAGTTCGAGTTTGTCATTTATAATCAATCCTAGCCATCATCTAGGCAATAATCAACAACCCTAACTATATCATTACGTTCAAAATCAAGATTTAATCATTCATAATCAAACTAGAAGGTTAAAACGAACCGTTACCTATTTAGACGGAGTTCTGCGTCTAAAATGACGATCCAGACTTGCAGAAACGTTCCCTGGTGCGATCCACGCTCTCAAGATGCTTCAAAATGAAGGTTTGATGGATTAAAAGATGATTTTTGCGTTTGGGAGAGTGGAACCGTCGAGAGAAAGATAGATTTTTGAGTTATGGATAAGATTTTGACTTTTTAAGCAATTTTCCCGATTTTCTGACCCCAGGCGCATCGCCCCAACTCGGAGGTTGTCTCGGGGCGTAACGCTCGGTATGGGAAATCCAGATTTTGATCTTATCTTCGTTTCGCGATTCCGGGAGCATACGAACTCCGTTTTGCGCACGGTTTTCGCCTACGTTCACGATTTTTCGAGCTCTTTACAATGGTTATAATCTCAAGACCTAAAGAACTCAAAATATTTGACCTCTTATCTATTGCTATATTCGATTCAGTGTATCTTGAAATCGGAGCCTCGTTTCGCGATTTCACTTACACTCATTCTCTTCATTTTTGAGTTATGATTCTAACCTGAGAATTTTGAGTTATCACAGTCTCCCCCTGTTAGAAAAATTTCGTCCCGAAATTTAGTGAAGACTTACTTGATAACAATTGATCATGAGAATTGGTGTGGGTATGTTGCTTTCATTCGATCTTCACGTTCCCACGTATACTCAGGTCCACGTTGTGAATTCCATCGAATTTTAACAATAGGTATGCGACTTCGTTTCAGTACTTTCACTTCTCCCAAACCATCAGCTTTGGTTTCAAGTTGCTGGTCTAATCCTCTTAATTCCTCAGCAGGATGGTTCGTTGTTTGTAGAGCTTGTTGCTGAGCTTCTTTGATTTGAGGAATTAGACTGGTTTGAATAGTTATACCTAACTCTTTCACTCGTAAAGGTTTAACTCGTTCCTTGCGACTCAAGGCATCGGCTACGACATTCGCTTTACCCGGATGATAACGAATTTCACAGTCATAGTCGTTCAAAAGTTCTACTCACGGCCTTTGTCGCATGTTCAACATTTTCTGATCTAGAATATGCTGAAGACTTTTGTGATCAGTGTATATAATACACTTGGTTCCATACAAATAGTGTCTCCAAATCTTGAGTGCAAACACCACTGCACCAAGTTCTAGATCATGAGTGGTATTGTTCTTCTCGTGTACTTTCAACTGTCGAGAAGCGTAAGCAATCACTTTATCATTCTGCATTAAAACACACCCAAGACTTTGACGTGAAGCATCACAGTACACTGTGAAATTATCAGTACCCTCCGGTAATGCCAGGATAGGTGCGTTGTAGAGTTTATGTTTCAACAGTTGGAATGCCTCCTCCTGTTGAGAACTCCATATAAACGGTTGATTTTTCTGCGTCAAAGTGGTTAGTGGCAAAGCTATCTTTGAAAAGTTCTTGATGAATCGACGATAATAACCTGCCAGCCCTAAGAATTGACATCTTTCAGTTGGGGTTCGTGGTGTTTCCCATTGTTCTCCAGCCTTGATCTTACTGGGATCCACTTGAATACCGTTTTCGTTTACTATGTGCCCAAGAAATTAAACTTCCCGTAACCAAAACTCACACTTGGAGAACTTGGCATATAGTTTTTCACGTGCCAAAAGTTCTAAGATCAGTTTCAAGTGTTGAGCATGTTCTTGTTGGCTTCGAGAAAAAAAATAAGAATATCATCAATAAACACAATCACAACCTTATCCAAATAAGGCCTACAAACTCAATTCATCAGATCCATGAAAACTGCAAGTGCGTTCGTTAAGCCAAACGGCATTACTAAAAATTCGTAATGTCCGTATCGAGTTCTGAAAGCAGTTTTAGGAACATCATCATCATGAATTCATAACCGATGATATCCGGATCTTAAATCGATTTTTGAAAAATAAGTAGCGCCTTGGAGTTGATCAAGCAAATCGTCTATACGTGGTAATGGATAACGGTTTTTGATTGTCAATTTATTGAGCTTCCTATAGTCAATACACATCCTGAATGAACCATCCTTCTTTTTCACAAAGAGGACTGTTGCTCCGCAGGGTGAGAAACTAGGTCTAATAAAACGCTTGTCTAACAGTTCTTGCAGTTGACCTGAAAGCTCTTGCATCTCTGAGGGTGCTAAACGATAAGCAACTTTAGCTACAGGTGCTGCACCTAGAATCAAGTCGATACAAAATTCAACTTGTCTCACTGGGGGTATTCCTGATATATCATCAGGAAAAACTTCATGAAATTCCTTGACTACTGGAATATTTTCGATACGTTTTTGTAAAGAACTGCTCTCGATCACATGTGCTAGAAAGGCCGGACACCCTTTCCGTAAGCATGTATGAGTTTGCATACTAAGAAATGACACCAAGTTTTCTACCGGCTCGTTCTCCCTGAACTATCAGTGTATTACCATCAGGTAATAGAATACGGATCACCTTGTTTTGACATACAACTTCTGCTTGGTTATTAGAAATCCAGTCCATACCGACAACGACATCAAAGCTCCCAAGCTCAATAGGAAGTAAATCAATATTGACAAGATAATCATTTAGATTCAAGGAACATCCTTGAGTAACACTGTTAGTTTTGATTAACTTACCATTAGCAAGTTCAATGACATAGGGAGTTTCTAGTTCTACCACAGGCAATGAAAGTAATGATGCAAATTCAGGAGAGATAAAACTCTTATCTGCCCCTGTATCAAATAGAACTGATGCATAAAATTTATTGAGAAGAAACGTACCAGTGACAATATTCGCATCATGCCTCGCCTCGGTTGCACCAATATGAAAAGCTCACCCCTAGCTTTATTTCCCGGATTGGTGTTGTCATTGTTTGGACAGTTTCTCATCAAATGGTCAGGACTTCCACACTTAAAACATGACCGGTTTGTTTGAGTGGTTTGTCGAGGTGCTTGGTTTGATGGTTGAGTAGGAAAGTTACAGTATTTAGCGTAGTGTCCTACTTGATTACAGTTTCGACAAACAGGACACGGTCCTGTGTGATGGTATGGACACCTGTTGCATTTGGGCGCCTGTCTACTGTAAACTTTCCTTTCAGAAACAGTTGCACCATAGTTCTTCACTACTGGGTTGCTATGACTAGTCTCAGCTGGAGCCTTTGTTTTGTTCTTGCCAAACCACTTTCGTTTAGTGCCTCTCACAGCACTAGAAGTATCATCATCACTACGGCCCGCAGCCGTCTGAGTTTTTGTGGACAATGTACCACTCCTTACCGCCTCATCGGTAAGCTTAGTGGTCAACATAATTGTACGTTTAAGAGTAGTGGGTTCAGCTGCAGTTACCATTCCCCTAATCTGTGGAACCAGTCCTTTGATATACTTCTCAATCAACGCTGCTTCCGTTGGAAACATATTGGGAAGTAAGCAACTAAGCTCGTGAAATCGATCGGTATAAGCTAAACAATCAGCACCGATCATAGAGTGATTCCAGAATTCCTCCTGGAGCTTTTGTATTTCCGTGATTGGGCAGTACTCTGACATAATCAGAGTTTTAAAATCATTCCAGCCCATCGAGTCAACTGTAGCTGAGCCTAAAGTTTTAGCCTGGGTATTCCACCATGTTAGAGCCGACTCTTTCAAAGAACAAGCAGCATAAGACACCTTATGCTCCGCCAAACACTGACTGATCTTGAGTTTGGTTTCCATCTCCTCAATCCACCTTAAAAGACCAGCCGCTCTTTCCTTGCCTGTGAAAGTAGGAGGGTTGCAAGAAGCAAAGTACTTGTATGTACATCCTTGCTGAAGTGGATCAGGAGCAGGTTTTTTTGTTGTTGTTGTTCCAGTGATATTATGAGTTCCTACGTTACCACCAGTAGCATTATGTTCAGTAGGGTTGTGGTCCCCATCAGAACCCGCAGTGATATGAGGTTGGTGTTGTATCAAGACACCACAAGCAGATAGCTGTTCTCGCACAATTCGTGCTATCATTGCTTCGTTCGATTGAGATCCACTTGCACCAGCAGGTGGAACCGTGTTCACTCCAGGGTTCAAGGGTGGAACATTACTGGTTTCCAGATTAACCTTTGGATCTGGATTTGATTCAGCATTTACTGGTGGAACTTGGTTCGGCTCAGTGTTAGTAACGTTCTTGGCAGCTTTCTTAGTTGATCGACCTCGTTTAGGAGCCATTGTTCTGCTCAAATGCAGACAAACTCAGATCAGTTCAAGAATATTAAAGATATAATCCTTTCAATCACATAACTCAACCACATTCAGACATACTGACACATTTATGTTGAAATGTGATTATTCAAGAATTATAGTATAACTACTTGACACAGTCCAGCTACGTTCAGACATGTTCTCAGTACACATAAATCACCCAATTGTTCGTAGTTATACACAATCCTGTCACTTCAAAAACATGTCAAAACGTTACACAGCTCATCGCATTGTAACACATGTTTTTAGAGATATGTTCATACAGGACTAGGATATGTTCTCGCACATGTTCTCTGATATGTTCTCAGTTCATGCACTAGATTTGTTCTCACACAAACAATAGATATGTTCTCGTACAGTATGGCTCTCGTAATGTACTTCGATACATTGCCATATAGGCAATAGATATGTTTTTATTTAAATATGTTCTCGTACAGTATGGCTCTCGTACTGTACTTCGATACATTGCCGTATAGGCAATAGATATGTTTTTATTTAAATATGTTCTCGTACAGTATGGTTCTCGTACTGTACTTCGATACGTTGCCGTATAAGCAATAGATATGTTTTTATTTAAATATGTTCTCGTACAATATGGCTCCCGTACTGTACTTTTAGCGATAGATATGTTCTTATTTAGATATGTTCGCATACAGTATTGCTCCCGTACCGTATTTTAGCGATAGATATGTTCTCGTTTGGATATGTTCGCATACAGTATTGCTCCCGTACTGTATTTTAGCGATAGATATGTTCTAATTTAGATCTATTCGCATACAGTATTGCTCCCGTACTGTATTTTAGCGATAGATATGTTCTAATTTAGATCAATTCGCATACAGTATTGCTCCCGTACTGTATTTTAGCGATAGATATGTTCTAATTTAGATCTGTTCGCATACAGTATTGCTCCCGTACTGTATTTTAACGATAGATATGTTCTAATACAGTATGGCTCCCGTACTGTATTTTAGTTACAGATATATTCTCACATATAATTGTTCTCACACAGAATTGTTCACACAGTTCTATGATACATTGCCACACAGGCAATATATATGTTCTCACACGGAATTGTTCTCACACAGGAATGTTCCCACAGTTCTATGATACATTGCCACACAGGCAATAGATATGTTCTCACACGGAATTGTTCTCACACAGAAATGTTCACACAGTTCTATGATACATTGCCACACACGCAATAGATTTGTTCTTACACGGAATTGTTCTCACACGGAAATGTTCACACACAGAAATGTTCACACAGTTCTATGATACATTGCCACACAGGCAATATATATGTTCTCACACGGAATTGTTCTCACAGTTCTATGATACGTTGCCACACAGGCAATAGATATGTTCTCACACAGAATTGTTCTCACAGTTCTATGATACGTTGCCACACAAGCAATAGATATGTTCTCACACAGAAATGTTCACACAGTTATATGATACGTTGCCACACAGGCAATAGATATGTTATCACACAGAATTGTTCTCTTCAGTTCTATGATACGTTGCCACACAGGCAATAGATATGTTTTCACACAAAATTTTTATACATCGTCACACAGACAATTGAAATGGTACCACACATGGTATTTTACATGGACAGAATACTTCACTAGGTATTTTATGATGACAGAATACCTCACTAGGTATTTTATGATGACAGAATACCTCACTAGGTATTTCACGATGACAGAATACCTCACTAGGTATTTCACGATGACAGAATACCTCACTAGGTATTTCACGATGACAGAATACCTCACTAGGTATTTCACGATGACAGAATACCTCACTAGGTATTTCACGATGACAGAATACCTCACTAGGTATTTTATGATGACAGAATACCTCACTAGGTATTTCACAATGACAGAATACCTCACTAGGTATTTTACGATGACATACAGTTATTAGATAAGTTCTCCCAGAAATGTTCTTATAGTTCTGGGTATAGTTTACTCATAAGTTATTTAGAGATATACCTCAATAGGTATTCAGAGATGATACCACGCTAGGTATTCAGAAATGATACCTCAATAGGTATTCAGAGATGATACCACGCTAGGTATTCAGAGATGATACCTCAATAGGTATTCAGAGATGATACCACACTAGGTATTCAGAGATGATACCTCAATAGGTATTCAGAGATGAGCATTGAGATCACTATATACTCCATAATTTGCCTCATACTATCTTCTATAATTCTTATATAAATCTGGACTCTCTGAGGTGATGGGCTTCTAGCCAGTTTTCCGCATAGGTATCTTTATCAGATATCTGTGGATGTGGTGGCTTGTATAATGTCACACCCCCAAATTCCCACTCGTGACGTATGTTCACGTGGATGTGACGTGTCCAGAATCACAGCTCAAGGTCATATAGAACACCTCTATATGCGTTTACAAATCCAAAGTTTGACACATACACTTAATAAAATAGTTTGCAGCGGAATAATAGTTTCAAATCATATTGCAGCGGAAAATCAGATGTTTGACAAAATGCAGCGGAAATGTAAATAGTTTAACACAACATTGTTTAACAGAATAAAAGTAAATTGTTTTCAAAATGACAAGACAGAATGCATGTAGGTTCCTAATGCTCGTTCCTTAAACTGTGCATTCCTGTCCTCCTGCTAGCCACGCTAGTTACCTGAGAATACAAGTTAGAAAAAAGTGTCAACACAATGGTTGGTGAGTTCACAGGTTTTGATATACATATAGTAAGAAAGTGTGTCATGCTGTTTATCAAATGTTAGTACCGAGCCCTAGGCCCAAAGTGTCAGTGCGTCACTACTGAACTAGACTTGTTTGTCCTTGCCTCCGCTATGTCTCGTATACATAGCAAGTTAGGTCAGAGTTTGCACGGGTTATGACATCCAGTCAACATAGTGCCCCGTGGGGTTAGTCATTCCCTAATGGATCCATCCAAATCTACCACGTTGTTCGTACATTAACGGTAAGACTTTGTGAGGACTTAATACGAGTTCAACACTTAATGTTTGTCCAATAAACCAGCATACACAATAGAATGTTTGTAATAACAATAATGTTTGACTCGATGCAACTAGTATTCTCCCCCTATTTAAAAGCGTTTGAAAAAGAGTAAAGAGGAGCCGTAAACTCACCTTAGTGAATAAAGCGATAAGTAAGCGTAAGCTCCTGCGTAGACTGCGCGTCGGTCACCGGCAACCTATATCGTATACCGCATGTGAGTTCGTGTAAGTGACCGTGCTAGTGTTCGTGTTAGTGCTCGTGTTTGTGTTCAACAACCCTTGGTTGTTCATGTTTGTCCGTGTCGATCCACAATTGACCGTGTTTGCTCGTGTTGGTACACATTGACCGTGTTTGACTGTGTTGGTACACAATGACCGTGTTTGACCAAGTTTGACCAGAGTTGACCGTGTCAAGTCAACGACCCGTTGGTGAACCGTGTGACGGTTGTGAATCGTGTAGCAATCGTGTAAGTGCTCGTCGTGTGCAAAACGCGCAAGTCGCGTCTATGGGCAACTTACTATTTATAGTAAGTTTCCATTTTTGGAAAGTTCACAAAGCATAACAGTTTTAGAGTTCTAGCATGCTCGTTAGTCCTACGTGATCATGTTAACACATAACACATCATCATACAAAGTCACATAAGTCGTTTTCATCATGTTAGTGCTCAAAAGTTTCCTAAAATGGAAAGTTTCCATTTATAGCATACGTGACATCGGAAACCATCTAACTTAGCATCTAATCATCATGTTATAACATAATAAGCCATTTAGCATACCCAAATCATACAACACGTTGACAAATCGGTTTTTGTAAAAATAAAGTTACTATAAATAGTAACCTTGTTGTTTTTGCATCAAAATGACCATTTAAACATTTCTAAACCATTTTTACGTCATAAACCATCCTAATAAATCATCTAACATCATATAAACATGTTAACATAGTCCAAACCACCATCTATTAACATTTCATCAATAAAAAGGTACTAATTATAGTAACTATGTAAAAATGACCTTAAACCTTATCAAAATCACATTCTAAGCATCAATATCATTCTAATAGCATTTAACTAGCAATCCATAGACATGCATGTTGTCAAATATCACCCATATCACCATAACTTAACTAAAAAGTTTCTATTAATAGAAGGTTTATCAAAAATCAACATTTAAGCCATTTTAACCAAATCTAATCATGTAAATCATCATCAACAACAACTAAGATCATGCAACAATATTCAATATCATCTAATATGTCTTAGATCATACATGCATGCATCAATATCATCTTATATCATTATTTTAAGTACAATGGCCTATACCCATCATTTTAGATCATCATAAAACATCATCTAATCACTTTAGATCATCATAATACACTGAGATATCAACAAACCCAGATTAAAACAAAGGAAAATTCGTGCATGTAAGACCATGGGGCTTGCATGTGTGTTTGTGAGCGTGTAGATGCGAAATGTGGTGATTTTAAGCCACAAGGGTTGAAGTACTACCTTCACAAGCTACTGAGGTCCTGAGGTGGTGAGGATAGCAGCTTCTACACCTCCTGGTTTGTGGGTTTTGATGAGAGGAAGAAGGTGGCAATGAAGAGTGATGGTCTAGAAGGTCTTCCTCAAGGTTCTTGAGCTTCAAATGGGCCTTCAATGGCTTCCAATGGCTGTTGCAGGGGTGTAGAGGAAGAAGAAGGTCAGAAGGTTGAGTGTATAGGCGAAGAAATGATGAGAAAAGGTAGTATAGGCATCATGGTTCTTGGATTTATAAGATTTTGTCACAGGGAGTGCGTCGCGTACCGCAGTCAACGGGAGAAAACATTCTCCGCGTAGCGCGGCGGATTTCGGGATTCAAATTCTCCGAAATTCGTCGCGTACCGCGAATGGGTTTCTTGTTGGGCCATCGCGTACCGCGATGGGCCCCCGAAGAGCCCAATAAGCCTGTTTCAATAGGTTTGATCCGTTTGTCGTCGTTTTCACGCTTCCGAACTATCGTTTGGCCTTGTTTGAACTTCCTAGTTCAATGTGTGAGTGTTTTGTGAGGTTTCGAGTGTTGTGCTACAAAATGTGCTTGACGTTCACCAACGTTCATGTGTTTTGACACGTGTGTGTTGTTTGTCGATAATCCCACGAATTATCTAGTCATGTGTCAGTGTTCGTACTGTCGTGCCACGTGTCACACTAAATTAATCTAATTCTAGTGCCACGTGTACATAAAGAATTTAAATAAACATTTAAATAAATAACAAGCTGACCTGGAAATTACGGGGTGTCACATATAAAATCTGAGGTACCACCAAGGATGCTGCAGAAGATGCTTCTGACGGATCTGAGTCAGAACTTGAGTTGAGACTCGGCGTATCATCCAGAGTCACATATGGAATCTGTCTATATATGTAGCGTTCATATGGTTTTTCATTGATATATAGACAAAATTTACAGATCAATGTCATGAAGTGAATATTGAATAATGATATTCCACATAATCATGATATGACATCTCTTCCAATCTCAACACAACTATTCGTCCTTACTGTTATTATTGTTCTGCTTGTATTGAAATTTACTAGAACGTACAAGTGATGCAAATTCCAGTTGTGTTGGCCAGTCAAAACTGTAATTTGTACTATTGATTATTCTAACTTAATTCAAAACAAGTTTTGTTCATTAGTTATGTTCGGTGCTCTCTGTGTTACTACACGAGCCTATGGTTATAGTTTAGGTCTCTAAGTCAACCTAATTCTCTATAACCTGTGGCTCTGATACCACCCTGTCACACCCCCACCTCTCGTCACCTGAGATGATGTCATACGTTACCGTGAGAAGGTTGCGGAAGCATAGTGGTGATGTCTCAGAGATGAGGTGTGGTTTACTTGAACCGATATCACAGCACACAGATTAACTTAGAATAAATACATTACAAAGGGTTTCGTAATTACATTCAACATTCCATTGTTCAAACTCAGTTTATTACACAACTATCTTATTTAATTACAGTGTATGAAGTGCATCCTCACTCGATGGTCACTGTCTTCCTGCAAAAGTTTTAGGTTTAAAAAGGTCAGCACAAAGCTGGTGAGTTCATACAGTTTAAGCTCAACAATATGATATGATATGTAATACAAGTTCTCAAAATGTTCAGTTCAAGATAACCATGGGACCCGTATCTAGTTCCTTTCAGACGTTCTTGTTCTTGCTCTATAAAGATACTACCCGTCGGTACATATCTTAGTGCCTCATTGTCTTAATGTCTATCACCACATTAAGAAGTTCTGGAAACAGATAACAAACATTTACACCAAGGGGAGTTGCAAGCTCTCGGCAAATGGGTTGTCAGCCGATAGTACTATCATTGTTTTCTGTTCGGCCCCACATGGGTTCACTAGATACAGTTCAAGAATGAGGACTTTCAAGTTCTGTGATAGTGTTCTTGTTCTACAGGCAAAATCCCATGAAATCCACAAGTTCTCAACCATCACATGAAATCACATAGATAACAGTGAATCATATCATATGTTCAGAAAAGGATTTACAAAGTTACCCCGATGTTTATAAAACATTAAAAAGAAAAGGGGTTGTACGAAACTCACCTGATAACTCACAAATAGCAGAAAGTCACACAACTGCTAGTAATAGAGTGATTCTGCATTTATGTATGCTTAATGAGTTATTTATGTTTGAACTTACTGATTAAATCTTTCTGAACGTCCAATGTCAAAGACATTGCCTTGATAGTCATCAAACCGATATTAGATTTTTAAGTATTTATTTTAATGTCATATCATACGATGTATGATAATGTAGGAACCTATACTGATTCAGGTTCCTAATACTAGGCTGATGACACACTTGATTAATCGGGATAATCTCAGATTAACCAAATAGTTAATGTTGTTGATTATGATGATGAAACAGTTCCTAGATAGATTAATGGCTTAGGAATGATTAATCCTTGTTATTGATTATCCCAATATCATGAAATATCACAATGTGACATTGGAATAGGTTTAATAACCATGTTTAACATACCAATCTGACTGTTATCTTAAACATCAGATACTCGTTCCAGTGAGTATGTTAATGATTGTGATTAGTTTAAAATACTTGAATTTAACCTTTCATGTCAAAGATTAATCAAACTAATCACATACGTTGTCACAACCACATTATAACCATTGTTATGATTTCATGCAAACTGGGCATTACAACGGCTCAAAACAAAGATTTTCCCGTTAAAAGTTCTAGTTTGTCATTTATAATCAATCCTAGCCATCATCTAGGCAATAATCAACAACCCTAAACAAGGATTTTCTCGGGGCGTACCGCGCGGTATGGGAAATCCAGATTTTGATCTTATCTTCGTTTCGCGATTCCGGGAGCATACGAACTCCGTTTTGCGCACGGTTTTCGCCTACGTTCACGATTTTTCGAGCTCTTTCCAATGGTTATAATCTCAAGACCTAAAGAACTCAAAATATTTGACCTCTTATCTATTGCTATATTCGATTCAGTGTATCTTGAAATCGGAGCCTTGTTTCGCGATTTCACTTACACTCATTCTCTTCATTTTTGAGTTATGATTCTAACCTGAGAATTTTGAGTTATCACAGTATATGCTAGTAAAAGGCCATGTGGCAGTTGGCTACCTGCGATTTGTTGATTCCAGAAAACAAATAAATACATTGCAACTTGGCTCATGGTTGAATAAGAATCTTCATAATTTCTATTAAGTCATTTTATACAAACAGAATTTTGATGTTTTGTCCGATGTTGGATGTGGAAGAACCAACAAAACTTCCTTCTAAACTTCATAGTTAATTATGTTTCTCTTCAATTTGCATTCCTTAAACGTCCTTTTATACAAATACAATTTTGTTGTTTTGTTCGATGTGCGAAGGGCAAGAACCAAGAAAACTTAGCTCTTTCTAAACAAAGAGTTAATTTTGTGACAAAGTTGGTTAATGGCTGCCTAATTAAATATACTCATACGAATTTGGCAGAATTAATGCACGTTATTTTTTAAATTATATACTTATTCGTGTACCAACTGGTTTTTAATTTCCATTTTAGATTTTATGTGATGTGTTGTTCTATATATAACATCGATGCCAAAGGCCTTCGTTGATTTTTAGCTTTTGATTAGTGATTATTCCACTGTCGTGGCTTCGTGTGAAATGTTGATTTTTTTTATCTAAAGATTTCGTTTAAATTATATATGGTCAATTCGGATAAGATGTACCTATGCTTCTTAGACGAGATGGTTGGCATCTATATTTAAAGGCTTAGGTTAATGACATGCATGGTTTTGAGTCCTCCCACATACATGTTTTTTTTCTTTTTCCTTCACATATTTGGTTTGAATTATATATGTTCAATTACGGCAATATTTACCTATGCTTCTTAGATGAGATGGTTGGCATCTATATTCAAAAGTTCGTGTTACTGGTAACATGTGTGGTTTAAATAGATTAGTTTTAAAAATACTTAACAAACGTGAGCTAGAGAACATGGGGCAATCATGTACCTATGTTTATACTTGGCCCGAGTTCAATTCCTTTAAGCAACAAACTTTCCTCTTTTTAGCATAAGTTGTGCTAAAAGAGAATGCTTATTTGTATATATATGTTAGTATAAATTAGAGTTGCTCAACATTTTAGTGTATTTTTTTCTTAAAAAGGGGTAATTTTTAATATAATAGTTTATCAAGGTTATTTTTAAGTTTATAATACTTTATATACGTATCGGTTTATTTGAAAACGAGTGTATAGTTTACGCACGATAAAAAATGAAATTTGTATTTCATAACATTCGCTTTTACAAAATATATTTTGTAACATCCTTATTTGTATATGTGTGTAAATATAAATTTGAGTTAGTCTACTCTTTACATAAATTTTTCCGGAAAACGAGTAATGTCAAGTAAGCTTTGTATGTTTCACTTATGCACTTAACTACGTTAATGTTATCGACGTGACACGTGTAACGATTACTGTAAACATGTTGTACCACTTGACCTAGATTCTTTAAAAAGCAGTTTTTGCATCCCACCCGACGCAACTCGCAAGGTGGCTTTCTATTACGACCTCTCACTTTTTTCGTGCTATAGTTGGGTATACCAGATATAATAATATTTTTTTTATCTTTTTTTTGTCTGCATAACCGATTTATCACAGCCACATATGTTTCTTTAAGTATTATTATCATTTCGTAACACTTGGGTTTCATTATAAAAGGCACGCCGCAGCGCGCGGGTAACATTATTAGTTTTATATCATTTTTAAACATGTTTATATATACGTTCTTTCTTCTTTTTAACTTTGTATGTGCATAAATGATTACATATAATTATGAGAAAATTAATAACTAAAAATTATAATATATATGGAAGTATTTCATATTACTATCTATACAAAATAATTTATGAATATCGAATAACATGTGTCATAGAAGTCATGTCTTTTCTTTTATTATTTACATTTTTGGTTTAATTTATCCATAATTTCCTTTTAATTTAATTTAATTTAAAATAAAAGCATAGGTTGCTAAGTGTTTTGAGAATTCCTCTTAAAGCCTTGCTTCAGCCCCCTTCTTTTTTCTTTTCTTTTTGTTGTTGTTGTTGAAACAACATCCAAACACAAGATATTATTGATCAAAGACTCGAATCATATGGTAATACCGTAACAGACACTCATGATACTTCACCCCAGGAGGAAAGTCATGAAGTATCACAAAGGCCAAAGCCACTTGCCTTATTTCAGCTAGGATTCCTTATAAAGCTTTGCTTAGCTAGGAGATTTGAGTTTGATCCTCTGCTTAACTATATTTGTTTATTTGTTTGTTTTTGTTTTATCATTACATTGTTTTGTCACTTTGCTAGTTACGTTTTTTCTGCTTTTTATTTGTTTTAGGTTTATGTGTTTTTCCCCCTTTTATTTCAAGTTTAAAGTACGTAATATGTATACTAGATAAATTAATAATTAATGCTAACAAAAAAAATAACTAGTGATATATGTCACCGTTATAAGTCATATGTTTTTTGGTTCTAGCCTCTACCCTCTATTTAATTATTAATGTATATTGTTTATTATGTATATGGATTATGGATATAGATATGATTTATGAATAAGAATATTTATATGGATTATGCATTATAAACTATGTATAAGAATATATTAATATATTATTACTTAAATGAATTTAATGTGAAATTAATTACAAAGTTTCTAAATAAACTTGTTTTTGTAAAACTAAATTTAAAGAATTAGGCATATCTAAGTTGTATTATATTTATAAATTAGGATAACATTGTACAATAATAACCAAGTTTCTCAAGTATTTTAATTAAGTTATCAAAGTTTTTTTTATCTCTTTAACGTCACTTAATTTTCATTATGTGTTACAATCATATGTAATTTTTTTGATAAAAATTTATTTTTTAAATTAATCAAGACAAATAAAATATATATATATGAATATTTATAAGTATTTAGTTATTATTTTTCTCAATTTGACTTAAATTTAACAATTTTGAAACTTTTTTTATTAATTCCCGAATTTGTTTCCTACACGAATACATCTTATTTCAAGTTAATATTTGAAAAAAATGCACTTATTATTATTATAAATTCATATATGTTTCATTTGGCTCAATTAATTAAAAAAATATACAATTTAAAAAAAAACATATGATAAGAATACCTACTAAAAGTTAAATAACTTTAAAAGAACAAAAAACTTTGAGTAACTATAGTAAAATATTGGGAAAACTTGATTACTGTTTGTTGAAATATTCCCTAATAAATTACAAACAAAAAATAATATACATTTGAAAAAAAAAAGTTTAAAAATTAATAAACATAACTTATAATTGTCATATCAAAATTTATTTGTTTTAAAAAACTATTTTAGTGATTACATATGTTAATATATTATATCAGATTTTATTAAATTTGTATAATATATGTATTAATTCAAGCAATGCAATACATAAATAGTTCACAAATATAACCTTTTATCATTAAACATATATAACATTTTATTGTGTAGCACATGAGATTCTAAGCTTGTATTAAGTGCATGTTTGGGATGTCATTTAGGGCATGCTTGGGATTGCTTATTTAACTCCAAAAGTGTTTATTGACTTGTGACTTTTTCAAAATGAATTTTTAGTAAAGTGTTTCTATTAGCGTTTTCAAAATAACCAAAAATGACATTCTTATATTGACAATCATTTTAATGTTATGGATAACAATGGTGGGTTGCAGAATTGGTGGTGGGGGTGATGGAGATGGGTAGGGCAGTGGTGGTTGGTGACGATGGCACTGGGTAATGGTGAGTGATGGTGGGGGTGGCGGATGGCGGTGGGGGAGGGTGGCAGGTGGTAGATTGGGTAAAGCGTAAAGGATGGAGGTAAATTTGTAATTTTATGTTAATAAGTCATAAGTCATTTTAAAATGCCAGAATTTGTGGCTTTTAAAAAACAATTTATTAACCATTTACAGAAAGCCATTCTAAAAAATCCTCTTAGATTTGTCAAACACTTTTTTGACTTGTCTGCATTTTGATAAGTAACTTTTAAATGAAGTCCAAAACATGCCCCTAAAACAAATTATTAACTTATTGACTTTATAAAGAAGTCAATAAGTTAAAAAAATGTTTTGTAATGTCAAAATGACGTTTTGTTTTAACTTTTCAAGTAAGGTTAAAAGTTTGTTTTTAATAAGATATAATTTATAGTTTTAAGAAAGGTTTTTTTAACTTTTTTGATGGAATATTTTAAAAAATAATTCAAAAACTTTTTCAAAAGCTAATATAAACAACTTATTAATTTATTGACTATTTACATATCAAAAGTTAATCCAAACACTTTTTTAAAAACTAATTTTAAAAAGTAATAAGTGAATAAATACTTTTAACAAAAAGTATTTTTAAAATTAAATAAGCAATCTTAAACATGTTCTAAGACCATTGCCATCAACGACCAATCTCCAAGTCGGTCGGCTTAAAGTAACAAAAAAAAAGAAGTAAAATCATTTTAAAATTGACGACCGGGTTGTCATAGCAACCAAAGGTTGCCATGGGTTGGGGAATATTTTAATAGTTTTTGTTATTAATATTCTTATATTATTGGTTTGTTATATATACATCTTTTTATAAAACTTATCATTTTAAGAAAACGGAAACCTAAAACAGAAGCATATATTAAACAACGTTAATGGGTGTTAAATGCAACTTAATTTATCTTTTTTTTGAATGGCGAATATCTCAATCGTATGAACCCACTGTTTCCAGGCCATGTCATAAAGGTCTAGTTACCTGGACCTCCCATAAGCCACCACAACCACCCCATGAGGAAACCTCACTGAGAAAACCCCCTGACCCCCCTCAGACCCCTTTTTCGCTGCGGATGGGATTTGAACTAAGACATTCCATTTGAAAGAATCTTAGGGTACCATTAAGACAATGCCTCATTGGTGAAAATTGACAATACAACTTAGAAACTTAATAAGCCATATTTATTTAGTGAAAATTGAGTTAGGTTGGTTGTGAATAAGAGTGAAAAACTTAGTTTGGTTGGTTGTGTAGATAGAAGAAAGAGAAATTAACTTTTTAATGAATAGTTTAAGTTGATTGGTTGTAAATGTGAGTAGTCTAATATAATTCTGAAAAATATATATTCAAATGATGATGTATTTAAAAAAAAGTAAACTTTATTCTTTAATGCTACGAACATAGTAATAATCTAATATTAGTCATTTCTGAAAAAAAAATATATGATGCAAGATTATCTTTTATTTTATATTTATTTGTATTTATCTATAAAGTTGTTTCGGTTGGTATAAATATTAAAGTTTGTTTTGTTTATCATTAATTTTTTGAGTAACGTTTGAATAAAAACATCGTTTGAAATCTTCAGGTTCGATATTAAGGTTTTGATTATCAAATTATTCTTGAGTCATTTGCTTACTTCTATAACTGTATCATTTGGTAATTCAGTGACGGAGCTTGGACGGTTTGAGGGGCGAAAATTTACGGAACTCATAATATATGTTAATTCTTTGAAAGGAGTGGACGAAACCAATACCTTTAACTAAAAATTAAATTTCGGCCGAAAAATTAAATTACGGACAAAAAAAGAGTGGGGCAGTCGCCCCCATGCCCCATAAAAGCTTCGCCCCTTTTCGATATCAGAGATATGGTTAATCAAATGACTTTTTGTAAAGATCGATTTAGCCGTGATCGTAGATTCACAAGAAGAGGCAATGAGATTTAATAACGCAACGTACAAAATTCCATCATTAAGGTTAATCCTGATCATAGATCTGCCGAACGAGGCAACGATATTGGGAACCAAGATCCATGGGATCTTAAGATTAAAAGATTCTAGCGAGTCCAAGATCCTGAAATACCAGAAGAGATCAAATGGTTAATCAGTATCCCTGATGGATCGTTGGTATTTTGTGAATCTTCATATTTGCTGCAAAACTTAGAAGCCGTTTGGTTGGGTCTGAATCATTAAGTGCTGAATGGTTAAGATGCCTGAATGGTTAAGAGAGTCTGAAACATTAAGTGCTGAACCAGTTAAAACTGTTTGGTTTCACGTCTGAATGAAAATAAAAAATACTTTTTTTTTCAAGACCCTAGCCCCCACCCCAACCCATCCCGTTCCGTCCCCATTGACCTTCTTCTATGTATACCCAGTCGGAGGCTCCTAATCAAAGCATCAGCCGGAGGCTCCCGTCGCCGCGGCCACTTCGTCGCCATCCTTGTCATGGGAAATCAAGGTACCCAGCCGAAAGCTCCCCGTCGTCGCCAATCCTGAAGCTCGCCGTCGTCGTTGCCCTCTTCGTCGGAAATCAAGGTACAAAGACGTCCCACTCAAAGCCCTAAATGAACCACAACCATCGCATATGTTCGATCAATTGCAGACATTTGAACCCAATGTCATCGATGTTCAAACCATTGTGACATCACGACTTCGGTCGTCGAGCGGCGGTGGTGGCGCGACGGAGGTGGAGCGGCGGTGGCTGAATTCACTACTAGAAAACACGCCTGTTTCCGACTAAGATTTTCGTCGGAAATTTGTCTGAAAACACTATTTCCGACCAAATTCCGACAAAATATATTTGTCGGAAAAAACCTGGTTGGAAAAATATTTCCGACAAATTTCCGTGGAAATTTTGCGACAACTTTCCGACGACATTATTTCCGACTAACTTCCGAGAACTTTTCTGACAACTGAAAACTTAAGATTAGGTTTTATTTTTTGTCTATTCCGACTTGTTTCCGACAAAACTTATTTTTAAAATTTTTTATTTTCCGACTAATTTCCGACTAGATATTTTATTTATTTATTATTTTTTATAATGTTTCCAACGAATTTCCGACCACCAGCTTTATTTATTTATTCAATTATTTGTCATATTTCCAACAAAATTCCGACAAATATTTTCTATTTTTTTCTTATTTGTTCCTACCAGTTTCGGACAAAAAAAACATTTCAAAACAAAAAAAAACTACAATAAACCCAATTTTTTCCTGTTTTAAATGAATAACATTATTAATTGCACAAAGCCACAAACATAGAAATAAAAAATAAATTTCAGGCAAATTTTGAACTTGACTCATTTTAACTTTTTATTTATTTGACCCATTAATGGTCAAAGCTGCAAGATGAAGGGATTGAGCAAGTGGAATCAAACTCTCAAGCATTAGAACAGTCGTCTCCATGAGGAAAAGTGATTAGATATGAGGTTAAGAAAGAAGAACACCAAAAGATCTCAAGGCATGGGTAAAACCTGCATTTTATGTTGCAGATCTTCCACGTAGTTGATAATATTTAGAAATTACATTTTCTGTCTCTTTGGTTAGAGTTGGCCTAAAACATCCTTTTACAAAGTGAATATACCTGCAAACATAATCACACTATTAACCCCACTATTTCTTATTAAGTTAAGAATTATATAGATAAATGGTTGTTCAATATAAACCAACTTTAAATAAAGAACTGTGAGAACCACATACATGAATACATGTGATACATATGTACCCGCATAACCACCTCTTTTTCTTTCACTATACATGAAATGCACACCATACAATTGGTTTTCTACTTAAAATTGGTTTTATATTGAACAAGTCCCAACACACAAATATGTATATACACACACATGAAATTGCACCTTCTGAGAAAGGAAATAGGCCACTTCTTACTGATATCTTCATAAAATTTATCATTTTTTGGTTCTGCCTGAGCATAGAGTCTACACTCAAGACTTAGCCATAATGATAAATGGAGCATGAGGAACATACAGGAAGCTAATTGGTACCAAGTCAAGAATATGATATGAGATAACCTTATCCCAGTCTGGATTTTTTGTGTCCAAAAAAAACCAGAACTATGTGAAATCTACTAATTAAAGGACTAGATAATGTGATGTTGACACATAAAGCTGAACTTTGTTAAGAAATACAACAAACAATTCATATTACTTTAGTTTTTAAGAGTTAAGCAATGATTTTAGTTTAGTTGCATCATCGCCTCATTTATAGTGGCTTTATCATGTTCCCTCATGCTATTAAATAAGAATTTTTTTTAATTTAACATAAAAAGTTTAATATATGCAAAAATGCACCATTATCAATTACTTGCCTATCAAACTCATCATGCAGCATGGTCCACCATCAGCTAAAACAAGGGCTCCAGCTTCTAAATTCCATTCACCTACAGGTCAAAAAGAATACTTTTTATTATTATGTTTTTATCAAATAGAATGAAGAGTAATTTCACTTAAGTGATCGGGTCCAACATAATGTCTTGACTGATTTTAAGCAATTTATCTGTTGTAAATGAGGTACAGAAAAGTGGAACACTTGTAAAAAAACAAGTGACTCTCACCTCATTTTCTAACTGTTGTGAATGTCAAGCCGGCATCCCAGTAGTAATAACAGATCTTTTGCTCAACTTGGTAGCAAATTTCAAGAACTGAGACTTTCCTGTACCTCAAAACTTAAATAGTTGAAAAGTCAATGAATCCGGAGCGGGGAATATATGATATTCAAGCATCAAGATGTCAAACTTCATCGTGAGTCAGCATTGTTGATTATAAAACCTTCTAGTTGAATTTTCTAAAAATGATTAGGATATTTAAGATGTTTCGTGTAATACTTACCATTGAGCATACTGATGTATCAATTTCAGTCAATTTTTGAATAAACATTCTACCTGCTGGATCACCGACCAGAAGATGGGATTCCCCTGAAGTTTTGTACCAGAAGCATCAACTTGTTGTACTCCTTCAATAAGCGTCAAAGCAACTACAATGAACATTAATTGTGCTCATTGACTAATCTTAAATGAATCATAATAACCATTTTATTGGGTGGTCAGTTAATTAACACGTAGAAATGCAAAATCAATTTGAAATGTTGAGAGGAACTTAAAATAAAAGCTACCTGCTAGTCTCACAGTAAAGTGACCAAAAGAATGGTATTTCTACCTGTAGAGTTGATATGAAACGATTTTAACAACTAAATATACATACAAAGATGCTCCTAGTACATTATAATAAACCATTACCATCAAGCAACATGATCTTACCATTTAATGGTGGGAAACAAAAAAAAAATTTGCCAAACAAATTTACCAGGGATTTTAATATCCAACTTTATCACATTTCTTCACCTAAATAACAAAATCTATGTTTAAGCAAAAATAAAAAATAATGATAACAATAGTCATGTTTATCTTCCCTTAAAACTCTTGCTAAGCTAATCATTTGATAGTTAAGAACCTGCATAATGCCATACATAATTCGCCACTAATACAGGTTCAAGGTCACAGCGAACGTCCTTCAAATCTAGGGACCATTTAGCTGTCAAAACTCCTATGACAATTACATCATCTACAAATAATATTTATAAGAAAGGTAGTTAAAGAACATAATTGACAAGCATCATCTGAAATTTTAAAAATATATCAAAAATAGGAAGAATACCTGGTAGAACCCTAGGAGGATGGCGAGGGGAGGAGGGCATGGGAAGAGCTACGGCGAGCAGAGAAGCGACAGTGAGGAGCGGCGGTGAGGAGGAGGATCGCCGGTGAGGGGAGGAGCGACGATTCAGTGGTGAGGACGTGAGGTGAGGAGCGATGGCGGTGGCCTGGGAGAAACCTAGGGTCTGCGTGAGAAACAATGTGAATTGGGAAATAAAATTTCAAATTATCAAGTATCAAAAAATAAATTTTTATCTAAAATAATAAAATATTCCGACGACTTTCCAACACGTTATTCATTTTGGTCGGAAAAATGTCGGAAACTTCCGACCATTTTCCTACTTTAACTTTTCGTTTTTTTTGTTTTTCAAGTTTTAGACATCATTTTTTTTGGTTTTTTCTTTTCTAAACGTTCTTTTATTCTTTATACAACATAAAAAAAAACTTAGCGTTGACAAATTATATGTATTATACACATCCCCATATTTACGTATGCGTATGCTATTAGAACCCTAGAAAATTTATTCAGTGTACAAGTATAAATGTATTTGTTAGTTTACACAACCGAGACACAAACATATAAATTATTAAATTATATTGTTTATAATTAATGTTTTCATATATAATTAAGGTGTCAAAAAGATGATGCGAGAAAACGATGTTAAGAGCTTGAAAAATAAAAAAGAAAAACATGTGGTAGGAAAATAGTCGGAGACTTCCGACAACTTTCCAACGAACTATTCATTTTGGTCGGAAAAATGTCGGAAACTGCCGACCATTTTCCTACTTAAACCATTCATTTTTTTGTTTTTCAAGTTTTAAACATCATATTTTTCGCTTTACATTTTCTAAACATTCATTATACATCATAAAAATTTAGTGTTAAACACATTGTATGTGTATACATTATTTGAACCCAGGAAATTTTTTTCAGTGTACAAGTATATATGTATTTGTTTGTTTACACAACCGATACACAAACATATAATTTGTTAAATTGCATTGTTTATAACAAATGTTTTCGTATATAATTATGATGTAAAAACATAATGCGAGAAAACGATTTTAAGAGCTTGAAAAATAAAAAAGAAAAACATGTGGTAGGAAAATAGTCGGAAACTTCCGACAACTTTCCAACGAACTATTCATTTTGGTCGGAAAAATGTCGGAAACTTCCGACCATTTTCCTACTTAAACCATTCGTTTTTTGTTTTTCAAGTTTTAAACATTATTTTTTTCGCTTTATCTTTTCTAAACATTCATTATACATCATAAAAATTTAGTGTTAAACACATTGTATGCGTTATACACATCCACATATTTATGTGTGTACATTATTTGAACCCAAAATTTTTTTTTCAGTATACAAGTATATATGTATTTGTTTGTTTACACAACCGATACACAAACATATAATTTGTTAAATTGCATTGTTTATAACAAATGTTTTCGTATATAATCATGATGTAAAAACATGATGCGAGAAAACGATTTTAAGAGCTTGAAAAATAAAAAAGAAAAACATGTGGTAGGAAAATAGTCGGAAACTTCCGACAACTTTCCAACGAACTATTCATTTTGGTCGGAAAAATGTCGGAAACTTCCGACCATTTTCCTACTTAAACTATTTTGATGAATATTTTATTTTATTTTTAAAATTTTGGTCGGAATTTCGTCGGCATCTACCGAGAACTTTCCGACCACTGCATTTTTTGTCGATAAATTGTCGGAATTTTAACACTAAAAAAATGGGTTTCTTTTTTGTCGGAATTTTCTCGGAAAACGTTGGAAACTTCTGACCAAATTTTTTTGTCGGAAAACTTTGTTGGAAAATTCCAGTTTTCTAGTAGTACGTGATTGTTACCTCGATCGGAAGTTGGTAGCTATAGGAAGAATACACGACCCCAGTAGTGTTCCCTCTTCCTAGTATTTTTCTTATTCTGACTCATCCTCATGTTTGAATGATTCAGAGTTGATTCAGATTCAGATGTATTTTTTTCATGAAACAAACGGTCTGAATCTAAACCATTCAGATTCAGACCTATTCAGATCCAAACAAACAACCCCTTAGGCGTATGGAGAGTTCTATTATTAATAAACGACTTAATTTTTTGTTGATCTTATATTTATTTGTGTTATCCGGGTTTTTTTTGTTTGTTATTAGTTTTTCTTGATTAAAGTTTGAGAATAAGACTACAACAACCAACAACCTTACCCAGTATATTCTCACTTTTCAGTAGGGTCTGGGGGGAGGGATAGATACAAACCTTACCCCTATCCCAATTGGGATAGAGATGCTGCTCCAAAAGAGTATCCGGCTCAAAATTATTGTTTAAAGTTGATCATCGCAATCATTTTAACGTTATTTTCACAAATAACTAAAATAACGTTAAAATTAGTATCAAGTTTTTAAATCATTGGATTTGTATCAAGTTTTTAATTATTTAATCGTTCTTGAACCATTTGATTGTTTCTATAAGTATACCAAAATGATAGAATCAAAACTTTAAGAACAAAAAACCGAATTGAAAGAACCATGTATTATGTATATGCATTTAGTTTGTTGGACGCGTGACGGCTTTAGTAATAGCATCTTACACAAATGTCTAGGATAAGGCTATTACATCAAATTACGAAACAATCTGACCCCTTCCCAACTAACGTATAATGGCAGCTAAGTGAAGCATCACGTCCCGCTCTTGTAGAAGGAAAACGAAGTATCTCTTTTTTTCATTTACATATTAAATGTATCTCAAAGCCCCTGTGTGTGGTGCGCTCATATAATGTATATATGTGTCGACCATTGAGGGGCAAAAGTAAAATTGCACTAATTTTAACGTTATTTTACTTAATTTTTGTAAAAATAACGTTAAAAGCGTTGGGTTAGTTGTCTACATCTTACCCTCCTCAGACCCTACCTTAGCTTTGCTAATGGTGAGATATAATGAGTACGATGATGATGATATTAAATGTATCTCACAAAACTACATGAGTTTTTACTGTGCTGCGACACACAAGCAGCATTCTAAAAGTAAGAAGGTGAAAACGAAAACAAACTGTGCATGATACTACAAATGAAGCTCAGGATGTGAGAACCAAAGGATATTCATGTTGCATATATTTACAAAAAAGTATTCAAATATGTTTCTTCTGTTAGGCCACTCGGAGTGGAAGCCGGGAAGGAGCCCGGGGAGGCTTTGCCGGATCGGGGAAAGTGGGAACACCGCCCCCCGGAAATGGGGTGGGGTAAATCGGGG
Source organism: Mikania micrantha (assembly GCA_009363875.1). Taxonomy (NCBI): domain Eukaryota; kingdom Viridiplantae; phylum Streptophyta; class Magnoliopsida; order Asterales; family Asteraceae; genus Mikania; species Mikania micrantha. The sequence continues at coordinate 52,167,043 of CM018686.1, forward strand.
AAGCCTCACCGTTTGAAGCCGATTTGGGAAGGGGAGGGGATTCGACCGTTGGGGGGAGGATTTCGACCGTTGGGGTTTTTTTTTAAAAAAAAATTCATTTTTTTTTCTATTTAAACAACTCCAAAACAATCACAACTCACACTCTTTACCATTTTATTTTTTCATTCTACACTCATTTTATAAAGTTTAAACCAATGGATCCGTTTACGTTTGAGCTTCCTCCATTTGAAAGTAAATCGTCAAGTTCTGAAGAAGACGAGATCAATATCAGACAACGAAACTTTCAGTTTTTGTCAACCATCGTGGCCACGAGTTTAAACGAATCTGCATCCACCGCATCCTCTTCGAGAAGGTATACACAATTTTTTTAGTATAGTTGTTTTTTTATAGTTTTTTTTATTATGTTTTTTACAATATATATGTTACAATATTTTTAAAAGGTATATATGTCGGGACGATCGTGCCGAATCACACAAGAGGCTTGTTGATCATTATTTTAGCACCGAAACCTACCCAACATTCACCAACGAATTATTTGAAAGAAGATTTCGTATGCCTAGAGATTTATTTTTGCGTATCGTAGACGATATTGAAATGAATTATCAATACTTTCAAACATCGTTTGATGCAAGAGGTCATCAAAGTTTTACTGCACTTTAAAAGTGCACGTCCGCGATACGACAATTAGCTTACGGTGACGCTCCAGATGCTCTTGATGAGTATTTACAAATGTCTGAAAGAACGTCGCGTGAAAGCCTCGACCATTTTTGTGACGGTGTTATTTGTTTGTATGCAAAAGAATTTCTTCGAAAACCCACTTACAATGATGTTCAGTTGTTATACCAAGCGCATTCTGAAAGACACAAATTCCCGGGGATGTTGGGAAGTATAGATTGTACGCATTGGGTTTGGAAGAATTGTCCGATTGAATGCGCGGACAATACACACGGGTAATTACAAGGTTCCGACGGTGATGCTTGAAGCGGTGGCATCACAAGACACTTGGTTTTGGCATGCTTTCTTTGGACCTCCCGGCTCCAATAATGACCTCAACGTTCTTGATCGTTCGTATGTTTTCAGCAACATACTTGATGGATCAGTCCCAAAGTGCCCGTTTATGGTTAACGGCGTCGAATACAAGCTTGGATATTATCTTGGTGATGAGATTTATCCTAGTTGGGCAACTATAGTGAAATTGTTCCAGCATCCTCCCGAAAATGATTTAAAACGTTGTCGATTCAAGAGAGCACAAGAAGCTGCACGAAAGGATGTTGAAAGAGCTTTTGGTATTTTGAAGGGAAAGTGGAATATATTGCATTGTCCCGCAAAGCAAATGCATCCACGAAGTTTATGAAAAATTATGTATGCTTGTATCATTCTACACAATATGATTTTAAAATGGAATGAGTCAGCAATATCACCAGAGCACATAAAGGACCCTCATAGCCATGAACAGCCTGAAGAAGACATTTTTTATCAGCTACAATCAAGAACAACGCACGAAAACCTTCGAGCCGACCTTATCGAGCATTTGGAGCATTTATCGCAACAATATCACGCCAATAACCCGAATAACTAGTATTTTAAATGTATTTAATCGTTGTTGCTTATTTTTTATAATCGTTGTGGTTTTTTTTCATTTAATGTAATATCTTTTTAATTTAATGTAATATCTTTTTAAATTTTAATGTAATTTTATATTTTATTTTTAATGAATCTATTTAATTATTATTATTATTATTATTTATTGTTAAAATAATTAATTAAAAATAAGATTTGAAAATGAGGAAAAGTGGGACGGCACCGTGCAAAATGGGAAAAAGTAGGGAAAACTGATTCGACGCTGATGTGACAACGGGGAAAAGTGGGGAAGCACGGGACGACTCCTTGTGGCCTTATATACCTATGTTGATCAGTCTATTATATATCTATCTGCATCGTTTTATGCCTACTACTTGTATATTAGTTTGTATGCTTGTGTTATGCTAATTTATGCATATGTGCTTGATGTTCTATGTTGGCTGTTCATGGTATGTTGTGAAAAAAAAAAATTTATAAGCATACATATATATATATATTTTTTCTGAGCCAGGGGTCTTTTACGAAGTAGTCTCTTTACCACATTGAGGTAGGGGTAATGTTTGTCTTCATCTGCGCCCAAAGCCTTACAAAATGGGATTTCATAAAGCACATGTTGTTGTTGTTGTCTTCTGCCTGTTCTATTCAAGATTCAAACATCAGGATGCAGTGGCTGACCCAGAAATTTTTTTTACGGGGGCGAAGAATTTTTAAAGTAGTTTAAGAATCAGTATATAATATTTTTTTTCTTTTCAATTCATAAATCGGGTCAGGTAATGTTAAAAAAAAGACAATGAAACTAAATTTCATATATAAAATTATAATAAACAATACAATATATCTAAAGTTGTTTTTATACTAGGCAACATGGGCGGGGCGGGGTGGGGTGGGTTGGGTAACAGTTCAGAACGGGTGCGGGTTAGTACGAGTGCAAGCCAGGATGTGTTTTAAATAAAAGCAGTTTGAGTTTAAATAAGTCATTTTAAAAAACATAAATTTCGTTAAGTTAAATGCATTGTAACTAAACAAATAATTTATTTAAATAGTTTTTAGTAATTTTTTCATCAAATATATCATTGATCTTTTTTTACCCGTTTGTATTCATTATATTCACATAATTTTTAAGTTACCTATCTTGTTTAGCTCAAGATTTACAGACATATTTGTTCCCTACCTAATTTTATTTTTTAAAATCCATCAAAAACATCTGTGGGACTTTTTAAGTAACTTTTTCTTAAAAAAAAAAGCACAAGTATTATTTAAATTTTTCATAACAAGTCTGAATATGCAAATTTAAGGGGAACGATTGCAAAAATATTAAGAGAGTCGTTCAATTTTTTATCATATGTATACTATTGGAAAAAAATTCTAAGGGATGCGGCTGCCCCCAATGCCATAGCATGGGTAAGCCACTGCCAGGATGTCATCTTGGAATCGATGGTCTACTGTACAGAATGAAAATAAAAGTACGAAAAAAAACAACAAAGCACATCATATTGGTGTAAATCCTCATCTAGTGTTAGCCTTGACAACAAGTTTTTGTGGACGAAAAGGCTATGTCACTGGTTTGGTGCAGCAGGGTGATCAACAGTGGCGTACCCACCCTTTGGCCAAGGGGGCAGCCGTCCTTAAAAAATTTTTTTCCAGTGGTATATGCATGTTAAAATTCAGACCGACTCTCTTAATATTTTGCAATCGTCCCCCCTTAAATTTGCATAATTGGACTTGTGATGCAAATTTAAGTGATAGTTATACTTGTTTTTTTTAAAAAAAGAGTTACCTAAAAGTCTCCATAGATATTGTTTTGGATAGATTTTAAAAAATAAACCAAGTAGAGTTCAACTAGGTCTGACAATCTTAACTCATAATAAGATAAATGCAAAGATTGGGTAAACAAATATTGTATTTTAGATAGAAATTGCCAAAACTATAACATAAAATGGGTTGAGATGGTAACACCTTAACAAAATACGAGTCAAGATGGATAACTTAAAAATTACGTGAATATAATGAATTCAGGCGAATAAAAAATGATTAATAATAAATTTGATAAGAAAATAACTAAAAATTATTCAATTAAACTATTTGTTTAGTTACAATTCACTTTAAGTTGAAAAAATTGATGTTTTTTAAAATGGCTCATTTAAACTCAAACTGATTTTGCTAAAACTTATCTTAACATGCACTCATACTAGCCCGCACCCGTTTTGACTTGTTACCTAACTCAACCCAACCCATATATTTTGCTAGGCAGAAGGACAACTTTAGATGTATTGTAAATTTATTATACTTTTGCATATGAAATTTAGTTTAGTTGTCTTATTTTAACATGATTCGACCCGATTTGACATATTTAGATCTGAACAAAAGAGAAAAAAATATTAAGCTAGATCCTTAAAAAATTTTCGCCCCCATGGAAAAAAATCTGGGTCCGTCACTAGTGATCAAGGTCTTGTACAAATGCATCGAGCAAGCGATATCCGCTCACATGCAAGAACACACATAAACTGCAAAACTAAAAGTAAATACACCACCCAAGAAGCATGCAAAACTCAAAACTATTCAGAAGCCTTAGAACTCATAACACCACCTATTCAGAAAACTACTAAAGGGTTTCAGGCCCAAGTAAAAAACAAAACTTTGCATCCACACATCTCGTAAATTTGAGGCAAGCTTTAGGCTATGCGTAATACTCCTCCCCGCTGACTCGATGGGGTCTTCATTTTGGACAAGGGTGAGCGGGCACACCGCCCCCTATCCTGGCGGCATCCCAAAAACCACCTGAACGGTGCCCCTCCTCCCTTTTTGTGATTTGTTGATTTCATTTTAGTGGGACCCAAAAAAAATCCAACCGTTTGTGATTGGTTGATTTTATTTTAGTGGTGATAATGTGGCACAGTAATGAAGGTTTTTTAGTGGGGTGATGACGTGGCAGAAAATTTCAGTGGGGTGACCACTAAACATGGTCTTATGGCTGAGTAAGTGGAGAGGGGTGACCACACGATCATATTAAGCATGCCTTCACGATTATGAATAATCGAAAAAATAAGGAAATTGATATGTGAATGAATCAAAGAAAGAAACAAGACTTGAACTCATATGCTCTGTTTAGGCTCACAATACTATATAAAATTATAAATGTATGTCTTCACAAGCTAAATGATTATGAATAACTAGGGGTATGCAAAAACCAGTTCCCAACCATTAGAATCACAAACCCGGACCGCAAAAACTGGTTCTGGTTCCATAACTGCAAATTGGGTTCAGATTTCTGGTTCCTTGAAGTTCTCTAACCAGATTGCTTGCAACCGTGGTTTACATGCTTCTCTTGTTAGCGAGGTATTTAGTGGAGACGACGGTTTAATGTGCCGAAAAGCTGTATGATTTCGAGGTACTAGTGTACTACAATGTATATTGGCTTCTAAAAAACACGAGACTTGAAAGCGTTGATTTGTCTAGGATTTACATGTAAATGCCTTCGCCAGTTCGCAGTCAAACATTCGTATTATTATCAGAAGAATGCTCAATCTGTTGTCTGGTTGCAACCAGATCGAAATCAAACCAGAAATTTCTGGAGAAATCCGAACCCAAGACCATACCAATATAAGGGGTCAGTCGATGGTCTTGGGTTGGGTCCAACATGTTCACCCAGACAGAACCTAAATTCAGCATCAAAGCTAATCGGTTCAGTATCGGGTCCATCCCGGATTGGGTTATCGGTTTACTGGGTCCAACCTGAATTCGGTAAGCCCTAAATTCTGTAATTGTTCTAAGAATTCATACCCAAAACACAATCCAAATTCTGAAATTCAACACCAACAAACAAACAATCAAACAATGTTTTATAAACTCCGATTTCAAATGAACTTAATAATTTCAAAAACTGAAGATAACACAATTCAAAATTAAAATATATCGTGATTCAGAAAACACAGTTGATCAAGACAGAAATTCATATAAATCATTCAAAATTAACCTAATGTTTGAGATCTAGTACCTTCTACCGGCACCACCACGACCACCGCCATACGCCCCAGGAATCGACGTCGAAATCACCGGAGTTTCCTCCTTAAGCACAACTCCGGGAAGCTCACTCATACCGAGAGACGCAAGCAACTCAATTGTCTCCTTATCGACCTCAATGTGATCGGTTTTAATGGCGGATTCATCGGGCACAAAATCCATACGCCGTTCTCTCTCTTCCTCCTGCAGCTTGAGCGAGATGCCTCTCACCGGTCCCTTCTGGATGCGTTTCATCAGATGAGTTGAGAATCCGGCGATCTTGTTGCGGAGGCGCTTTGACGGAATGATAGCAACTTCTTCGAGAATCTTCTTGTTGGTGTGGAAATCAAGTGTCATTTTGGAGTAGTAACGCTCGATTACTTGACGTGATGATTTCTTCACGGTTTTGGTGCGAACTCGACCCATTTTTTCCGGTGAGAAAGGTTATCGGCGGCGGCGGCGGCGGCGGAAGGAACGTGGTTGTGGTGTTGATATGGAGAGAAAGATTAGGGTTTGTTGTTTGGACTGTTGGAGGTTGATGGTTTATAGATTTGTGATGTTGGGTCTATTGGACTAAATTTGGGCCTTGTGTTTTCGAAAAATGTCATTAATATTTTTATTTATGAATAGAAGTATGGAACCAATTTAAGCAGCCTTAAATTATAGCCAAATTAGTTAACTAACCTAGAGGTGGGCATCAAAACCGGTTTCAAACCCGAACCCGGGGTTCAACCCGGAACCGGACCCGGTTCCAACCCGGTCTACCCCCAACCCGGTTCCAGCCTGGTAGAACCCACCGGTTCCTAACCGGTTTCGAATTTGAAATTTTCAGGCGGGTCCAAACCGGTTCCAACCCGAACCGGTTCCAACCCGGTAGCTAGAACCCGGTTTCAACCCGGTTTTGACCGTTTTAACAAAAAATTCGAGTTCTAGCCGTTGAACTAGCCGTTTGGACCGATTTCTAGCCGTTTTTTTAATGTTTTTTGGTCCAAAACTTAGTATAAATTGTTGTGGCTTGGTTTAGTTTGATTACACACATGAAAACGAACAATCTAAGCAAAAAACGCTCTCGTTTCGTACACCCGACTGCTTTACACTCTTTGTTTCGCGATCCATTTTTTTCAACACTCGTATTTTAAACAAGTATAACCTTGTTAAAGCAATGGCTCACTCTACATCTTCTGTTGGTCAAGGTTCTAACACCGAAGTTACAGTTGTCCGTGTTCTTACGCATAGTAGGAACATGGAAATATGGTGTAACTGGGATTTAGTTGAGATGAGTGATGGGTATCAAAAGGCTCGTTGCAAGTATTGTGGTATGCTTCTTGCAAAAGAATCAAACACGAGTTTGAAGAAACATATTACCAAACCATTTTGCAAGGCGTTGAAGAATGATCCAGAAAGTCAACAAACACAAATCAGTAATGATGGTGGAATTTTTCACTACAACGTAGACGAGGTTCGTGATAGAATGGCGAAGTTCGTGATTCAAGAGGCGTTGCCATTTGGACATTTCGACAACCCTCGTTTAACAAACATGATTCGAGATACGCTTCAGCCTCGTTATAATCATGTAAGTCGAAGGACGCTAAGGCGTCATTGTTTAAAAATGTGGAATAAGGCAAAAAATGATTTGATCTTATTTTTTGAAAACCTAAACACTGGTGTAAACTTAACTACAGACGTTTGGTCTGCACCTCATGGTTTACCGGAATCGTATATTTGCGTCACCGCCCATTGGGTGGATCCCGTTTAGTGGCAAATAATGAAACGTACGATTGCGTTTGAACTTTTCCCGTATCCACATACGGCTGAATATTTGTTTCAACTATTAGATTTCGTAATAACACAATTTAAGTTGGAAAATAAACTATTTTCAATAGCATTTGATAATGCTTCAAACAACACTGCTGCAGTGGAAAAATTAAAATTAAAATACACACCATTTTGCAATGGTATATTTTTCCACAGTCGATGTGTAGCACATATTATTAACTTAGCGGTGCAAGACGGTCTTTCTTCACCGAATCTTGAAACTTTCAAATATGGTTTTAGAAATATGATACATGATGTTTTTAAAAAAAGTAGAAAAACATTTACCGATTACAAAAAATTGTGTAAAGATACGAACAGACCTTGTTATGGTCCTAATTGGGATGTACCTACTCGATGGAACTCCACTTTTAAAATGTTTGAAAGTGCTTTAAAACAAAGAGCAACTTTACAAACATTTCATACGAGTCTTTGTGAAAGTGGTTACGCCGAACAATTTTCGGACTTAGCTTGGGAGAATATTCAAGATTTAAAAGATTTTCTTGAAGCTTTTAAAACCGCCACTACAAAATTATCAGGGGTTTATTATCCTACTAGTCCATTGGTGTTACCAGAATTGTATTTGATGACGTCAAATTTAAAAAATTTTGAAATGAAAAACCAAATGTTTGAAGAAATGATAAGTCCAATGAAACTCAAATTAAAGAAATATTTTAAAGATTTACCACCCGTGTTTACTTGTGCCGCTGTTTTAAACCCAATTTTGAATGTTACGGGAGTTGAATGTTTGATAGACGAAATAAATGATAATTTGGATATTCATGAAGAAGATCCAAATTTTTCAAATGATGCAAAAAAAAGTTTTCAAAAAAGTTTACAAAGTATGTATGAATTTTATTTAAATAAATATGGTCCTAATATAAACATACGTACGAGCACGAGCTCATCAAGCTCGAGAAACCGGTTTTGAGTTAAACCCGAACCGGTTTTGACAGTATACTCCAAAGCCTTAACTATGTGGAGACGGTTGAAACTTGATCTTGAGTGTATACGTTCCAAGCTGTTAAAAAAAAATTCACTAATTTTATGTTTTAGTATTTATTATATGTGCATGATTGGTTGGATTAAACAAATTAGGCCAAAATAATGAAACGAACTCCTATTTGATGCTCCCAGCTCCAATGTTGAAATTAAATTAGACTTGGTCGAGAATATAAAAATGTCCTTTTACGTTGATTTACTTAAAATCAAATGGAAATAAAAATAAACATTGTTACAACTTAATAGACACGAAGTATATTTTTTACCACCTTAGAAGATGATTTGAGGGGCGAAGCCCTCAAGTGACTGGGATCGCATAGGGCCACTTAGCTATCGAAACTCAAGGGTAAGAGGCCCCAACAAGTGCCATATTCTTTTAATGATTAAGAGATAACATTAAACCTGAATGATTAAGAGGTAACATTAAGAGGTAGTCTCTTAATTATTCAGACTTAAGCTTACCTATTAACCATTAAGAGGCTGTCAATCATTAAGAGGTACTCTCTTAATTACCATTAAGTGGCTAACAAACAACCCCGTGGTGAATATCGTACTAACGATTTTAATCTAAACTTACATTACAAAACATGGTGAATTCATGGGTTCATGAGTCATGGCTTGTGGTATCATATGTGATGGTTCCATGCATGGTCATTCCAAGGGCTTTGACTATACACTTGTTCAATTATGTTCGTTAATGTTTTCGTGTTCGGTTAAATTAGAATGAACGAATAAGAACATGCATATGTTCATGTTCATTCGGTTCGTTTACAGGCCTAACTACGGCTTTTGAAAAATTAAGTCACACCAGTCACCAGTGGTGGGCTCAACTTTTTTATGATGGTTGGAAGCTTTTAAGAATCGGTTGCGTAAACAAACAAACAAACTTACTCAGTATATTCTCAACTTTTCAGTAGGGTCTGGAGGGAAGGATGGACACAAACTTTATCCATATCTCAGTCTGGGGTTGTGTATCACTAAATATTGAATTTCTTCAATCTCATTCGAGTCAATTTGGATCACAATGACATACTCAATCCCAATTCATGCAATTGACGGACACGATATTTTAACATTAACAAATATTTACCAACAAAATAATATTCTAGCAAATGAATAATAATTTAAATTCAAAAAATTAACAAATAAAAATAATAAAATAAATTAAAGTTTAAAGAAACATGTAAAAATAAATACCTACACTAAAGATTGGGGTTGCTTCGAATTTGATAAAAGAGAAGATGAGTCTGATAGCAACAAAAATTTCATTTGGCAGGGTATACATTGGCTCACGTAACAATTTTAATATGCACATATATATATTTTGTTTAATTGTTGTTCAACTAAATTAATGATCAAACCAAAATTTAAACGTGAGCTTATAATTTAAAGGATAAATTTCATTTGTTATCCTTTATGTTTACACAAAATTTTAGATCGAGATGTTCTTTTATGTTTCGAAATGTCAAAATCATTCTTTTAAGTTTCCAAATGTTGCATACTTAGTCATTTCTCCTTTAACTTTGTTAAGTATTAACAAAATAAAGGGCGTGAATGTCAAAAAAATTATATAAGTAACTAAGTAAATTTCACTTTTAGCCATTTATGTTTAAATAAATTTTCAGATTTGGACATGTATTTTGTTAATACTTAACAAAGTTAACATCAAAAATGACCTAGTTTGCAACATTTAAAAACTCAAAGGACTGATTTTCATATTTCAAAACATAAAAGACCATCTCTGAAATTTTATATAAAGACAAAAGGTTAAATTTACACTAATTTAAATTAGTTATGAAGTGTTTTGATAATTGGGTGTGATTTATAACTTAACCAAGTTATATGAAGTAAATGAGTTTAGATATTTAAATAGTTATTTAGATTATACTTCAGAATTTTGAAATTGTAAGCTATTTTTTTTTTCTTTAGTCGGTCTCAAAATTTCATAAATCAGTTTGCAAATTTCATGAAAGTCGGTGTGGTGTGGGCGGCCCTGAACATAATCTTGTTCGAAAGGGTCCAATTTTAACTTTTTGAGCCTAGCTTTTTTTATATATTTACCATGAGTCGTATCTTCTGCATATGCTAATAAAACTTAAGGGTCGTTTGGTAGTATCTGAAGTACTGAATCATTAAAATGTTTGAATAGTTAAGACAGTCTGAACCATTAAATGATGAACCAGTTAAACTGTTTTGTTGAGTGTGTCTGAATGAAAACCCTCTTTTCTTAACCGTTAAACACCCAAATCGATTCCCACAACTACATCCGATCTTCCACAACCTCCGATCACCCACAAACAACTACGAGAAGAGTCGTCGCGATGGAAGGCGACGATATGGTGGAAGGACGGAAGTGAAGTGTTTCGGTCGGTCAGAGGTGAGCCAGGCCCATCAAAGACGATGTGTGAATGGTTCATATGCGTTTTTTTTCCCATTCAGACTTTTATTCAGACATTCTCATTCCATTTAGATTTAGATCCATTCAGACTAATTTAGATGATACCAAACAGTCCATGGGTCTAACAAAGTTAACCTCATACACTTTTAAATATTTAAAAGAAAAAAAAATCATATTTATATTAAAAAAATAAAAGGGAAAGTACCAAAATAATCAAGTTTGACCCTCTTTTTACCAAAATAATAATTGAAATTTAGCCCCGTTTCAACTTTAGACGCCGCTTTACACGGCCGTTTTTTGTACTTTTGTGTCCAAGAAGAAACATACGAGCCCACATGTTAGCGGCTTTGTCAGGGTCTAAGCGGGTGTCTTAAGACCCATTTTTACCGGCGTCTTAAGAGGCCTTTAGATGCCCAATTTAGACGCCCATTCTGATGTCTTTTTGGAGTTTTTAGACTCCTAAACGGCGTATTTAGACGCCGAATCTGAATGGATGTGACCTTATCTGATTTGACTGATTTGGCGGCTTAAAGACTCCAGAATGGACGTCTAAGGCCACAAGGAGTCGTCTAGGAACTCCCCACTTTTTCCCGTTGCCACATCAGCGCCACATCAGCTTTCCCCATTTTTTCCCACTTTTTCCCATTTTGCACGGTGTCGTCCCACTTTTCCCCATTTTCAAATCTTATTATTTTTAATTAATTATTTTAACAATAAATAATAATAATAATAATATTAATAAAATAAAAAAAAGATTCATTAAATTTAAAATAAATAAAAAGAATTCAAAAAAAAAAAACCAAAAAAAAATACAACCAAAAAAAAAAGAGTACAAAAAAAAAGAGTACAACCGATTGAATTGTTGTTGAGTGCCCGGTGAATATTGCAAATATGGAGGCGGGTTCATTGGATCGTAGTAAAATGTTGGTTGATTCGGAGATGGCATTTGTGGATGATACCCAGGTGTGTTGAACGAGTTCATTTGAGGCGTTTGAACATTTTTTTGTCTTGGTTTTCTAAATTTCTTGGTTGACGACCCAACACGTGATGAACCTCTTTCCATTTTAGTTGAAAATTTTATAAATTTTAGTGTATAGATTGTAGAAGATGAGAGAAAAAAGTGTGAGATTTTGGTTGGTTTTTGAGTTGTTTAAATAGAAAAAAATTGGTTTTTTTTTTTTTAAAAAAAAACTAACCGTTGTCAAACGGTTGGATATGGTTCCCCATTCGGCAAGAAACAGTGTGATGTCCCCGATTCACCCCACCCCACTTCCGGGGGGGTGGTGTTCCCATTTTCTCCCGGACCGGGAAATGCCTCCCCGGCTCATCCCGAAGCCCCACTCCGAGTCCCCTAAAGACGTTGCTTTGGAGTCTAAAACCTCCAAAAAGATGTCAAAATTGGGTGTCTAAAGGCTTCATAAGACGTCGGTAAAAAAGGGTTTTAAGATACCCGTTTAGACCCTGACAAAGCCGCCAACATGTGAGCCTGTATGATTCTTTTTGGGACACAAAAGTACAAAAAATGGGCGTTTAAAGGGCATTTAAAGCTGAAACAGGGGCTAAATTTCATTGATTATTTTGGTTAAAAAATGGTCAAACTTGATTATATTGGTAAAACCCGAAGAAAGGGAGACACTATGATGGTATGGTGGGGTGGGGTGCTGCCATTTTATCTGGAGAAAGTGTCGGTTTACCATCCGGTTCTAAACCACAAACCATCAGCTTAACCATTATCCGGCTTTGCAAACCGTAAACGGTAAACTCAGGCTCGACCTACCCCTAACCCGGGCTAAACTGCCTGCTTTTGCTTGCCTTGAACGGTTCAAGCGCTTATGATGAGTTTTGATAGCTACTCACAATGGCGGAGCTTGAAAACTTTGTCAGAGGGGCCGAAAGTCATGGGGCAAAAATTTTTTCCTTATCGCTATGTTTCGGGCTAAAATTTGGGTCGACACATAATTATTCGGGACAGGTCAAACAATTGAGAGTTTAAAATATCAAATATTTAATATATATATGTTTGTATCAAACAAGACATAAAATGTTTAAAATGTAAAGGTGAGTACCCGGAAGAAGAATCACAATTCAATGCGACGACCTTTAAGCTCTTTGAACTAATTGATTATACACACTGAATCAAACTTCTCAGCAATTTCCTTTGCGAAGACGATTATTGAAATAGGTCATGTTCAATAGTTAAGGCTCATTTTAATTTTTAAGGTCCAAAACAAGATATAAACTCAACATTGGCTAATAAACAAGATAAAAACCGATACTGTGAACCTTTAAAGGTAATGTTAAAACTTACAATATTAGTTCAACTTTATTATTTTTTAAAATCCCAAGGGGCCCAAGGAATTTTATGAAGAAAAACCGAAGAGGCCGGGCTTAATACCTATAAAATTTTTCGACCGAAAACTACTATATCGAGACTTTTGGCCAGAAAAATGGGAGGGGCCGAGGCACCCTCAGGCCCTTAAAACCTCCGCCAATGGCTACTCACAAATATCCTTTTAAGAAAGACCATCAAGAACCATGTGATATTAACCATACCTTTCAAGACATTAACAAAGTAGCCAGTTATTGTTTTCAAGATCGACTAATTAAAGAATTTATTGAGCGGATAAAAACTCAGAGGTTATTTGGTATCCTTTTAAATTAAAAAAGTTTTATAACTATAAATAGTTTTTTGATTTTCAATTAATATTTATTCTTTATTAAACATCCCTATGTGTGTGTAAAGTGATCAATGATAATTATGATAACAATATACAAACCAAAATTAGTTAATAAAATTATCTATTTTACATAAGTTAAAAGTAAATTGTGTGACCTCAAACTTTTTAATCACAGACTAAATATATATATATATATATATATATATATATATATATATATATCAAAATTATAATTTTACTCAAGTGAGAGTTGAAATTCTCACTTGTGGATCTGTCTGTTTTCTATACATTATCCATTGGATCATATTCTCGCATTTTATTATATTCTTTTTGTTATTGAACAAATATTAACAAGGTTATAATTTTTTATATATGTTAGTCGATTTAGGATACATAAACGAGGAAATAAAAGTTTTCAACTAACCAATGAGGCAATGCCTCAATGGTATCATAAGGTTCTTCTATAGGGGAGGTCTTGCGTTAAAATCCCTCCGGCATTGAAAAAGGGGTCTCAGGGGTCAGGGTTTTCCCAATGGGGATTTCTCCAGAGGTGGTTATGGCGGCTCATGGGAGGTCCAAGTAACTAGACCTTCGTGACATGATCTGTAAACAGTAGGCTCACACGATTGAGACCTTCGTTGTTCAAAAAAAAAGTTTTCAACCTTTTCTAGAATCTAGGCACCATGTGGCCGATCACATGCCCTACGGCCTATACACCCTAAAATAGAAGTAGACAAAAAAAGGGGGGTTTTGGAACTAGAATCAACATACTCGAACCATACAGGAACCAATCCTACCTGAATTGGCTGATACAGACGGTTCTGGTTTCTCAAAGAAATCGTATTTTAAAAACCGGAACCGGTTCCTGACTTTGTTTACGAAAACCGAAACCAATTTAGAGCCGGAACCGGTTAAAAAAAAAGTTTGTGCCCCTCTACCCTAAGAGACGGTCCATTAAAGTGTCCAGATAGCCCATTTAGTCAAAAACTAGTTTTCTCTACTACACCGCATTGCTAACAATAGTGTTATAATCCAAACATGATTATTTAGTTAATTGAAATCATTTTTCACTATCAAAGACATTAAAACCTAGCGGTATCTTGATAATGGAATAAGGCTCAGGCAGAGTCGGCCTCCCTTTATAAATTTAGAGGCAAGCGCCTAGAGCGTCCAAAGTTTTGGGGCCCCAATTGTTTGGGTTATCATCTAAGTTATTTATTTTGTCGTTTTAAATCAGGAAAATTAGAGACTCCATTTGTATTCTTAAAAGATAAAGTTTGTTTAAGTTTCTCTATTTCCAAAAAATTACACCTTTTACGTTTTTATTGCATCTTTACTTGACGTTAGAAGAATTTTTTTATTAATGGTACGGATGAAAAATTCAGACAAACTTTCCATTGGTAAATAGGGTAACCAAGCTGATTAACAAAGAGAGGCAGAATTATAAAATATAATCACTAATTATTATATTTTATAGAATTCTTTGTTTATGTCATTATAACTATCATTGATTAACTGCAATTATGAGTAAACTTGTGTTTGTATAGACAATCTAACATGTTTTTATGATTTTTAAAATTTACGAACGATATGCGCAAGCAAAAAAAAGGCCCTCAATTTTATTATTTGCTTAGGACCCCTGAAAAGCTTGAGTCGGCCCTGGCCTAGGAACCAAATGGTCATGGGTTCGGCTTGAGTCGGCCCTGGCCTAGGAACCAAATGGTCGTGGGTTCGAATCCCACAATGTTGTTTTCTCAAAGTATTGAATTTCCTTCAGAACTGATGACTTGGAAGTGGATATGATGAGGTGGTACTGTTGTTGAGTTGATGATACTCCAGTAATCCGTCAGTGATCCAAAAATTTGTCGTTCAAAAGAAAGAAAAGAAATTCTTTCACTTAATGGTTTAATCAAACTTATCATCACGAGGTTTAGTGTTGCTAATAAATTATACGTACGTTGCATCATTAAATTTTGAGAAGCGATTTGTCACGAAACCCTAATACAAAACACCTTTTTCACTTTTTGAACTTTTGGTCAATGATGAAACTTGAAAAATTTTAAAGAACGATAAAAATTTTAAAGCGAGAGCGAAATTAGTAGTTATAAAAATCTTTAACACTACTGATCGAAAAAAAAGTGGTTGCATCATCCATCCGTCCTAATAAAACTTCGCCCATACTTTTGGCATCTTTCAGTGTTTCATGTTTGAATAAATGGCAATCACTTTAGACTTTTTCATCTTAATTTCCTTTTTGGAGTTCAGGTCTGGATCTTGGCATCTTGCAAGTGGCTTTTTGGAGTTTAGTTCTGGATCTTGGCAATTGGCATCTTGCAAGTGGCGAAGTGGATTACTGATCTTTCTTTGATTTTTTTTCTCAAAAGTCTAAAGGACTCAAGATTTCCAATATACAATTTTTCTCAAAAGTCTAAAGGACTCAAGATTTCCAATATACAATTTTATTCCTTTTATAAGACCGGTGGGTGTGCCCCATGATTGGGCGTAATTGGGGCGTGGCAGGGCGTGGCACACCGCCCCCTTGTGGCGTGAATAGGGGCGTGGGTAGATGGAGTGAGTGGGGCAACGGTCTAGGAAGCCGTTGGACCCCAAACCACTCGACCGTTACATCATTAAAAAAAATTAATTTTTTTAAAATAAAACCTATATATACAACCATCACAAACTAATTTTTTCTTCATATCACACACTCTTTAATCTTCACATCACACAAAAAAAATCAAACAAAAAATTAGTATTTTTACAAAAATGCAGTTTTTACAGGAAGATGACGATTTTAGCGAAGGCGAAGATTTTTTAATCGAAGCCGCACAACTTATTTTCGACATCATCAGACAACAAGTTGAAAGACCTGTTCTAACTAGAAGAGCACGAATTAATTGAGATCGTCTTGGAGCTCACGCACATCTTGTTGAAGATTATTTTTCAGAAAATTCGAAGTACCCCGAACATTTATTTCGGCGTCGCTTTCGTATGAGTCGGAATATTTTTTCACGAGTGTGTAATGATTTGGAACAATGATATAAATGTTCTAGATCAGTCGCCGATTTACAACGATCTTATTGAAAGCATGGCACCCGGTCAGCAGTTTATTTGCAAGGACACAACATACAAATACGGGTATTATCTAGTCGATGATATTTATCCGCAATGGGCTACTTTCGTGAAATCGTTTACAACACAACAAACTGAAGATGATAGACGTCTGTATTTCCAGAATCGTCAAGAGGGGGCAAGAAATGATATTGAACGAACATTCGGCGTTCTAAAACAGAAGTGGCACATGATTCAACACCCTGCAAGAGCTTGGAGGCCAAGTCGGATCCGAAACGCGTTATTACACATTCCGAATCAAGCTTCTCAGCAATTTACTTTGCAAAGACGATTCTTGAAATATGTAATGTTCAATAATTAAGGCACATTTTAATTTTTAAGGCCCAAAATAAGTCTTAAACTCAATATCGGCTAATAATAACATAACAACCGACACTGTAAACCCGTTAAAGGGAATGATAAAACTTACAATATTAGTTCAACTTTATTATTTTTTGAAATCAAAGGGGGCACATGAAATTTTATGAAAAAAAACCCAAAGGGGACAGGCTCAATACTTATAAATTTTTTCGACCGAAAACTAATATATCGAGACTTATGACCAGAAAAACGGCAGGGACCGGGGGCACCCCGGGCCCCTTAAAACCTCCGCCCCTGCTTTTTATTATTTTGTGTTTATTGTTATTGTTATTGTTATTGTTATATTTATTGTTATTATTATTGTTAGTGTTATTAAACGATTTTGTCTTTTATTTACTTGTTTACATGTTCTTAATTTGCCTAATCTTCTTTTATGATTTATTTAATTGTTTATAATAAATATTCTTTATTTAGTTGTTTATATCGATATTTCTAAATTTATTATATATAATACTATAATTTTCTATGTGAAATTGAAATGGGAATATATAAATTTGGTTACTTAAAAACCATAAATATAGGTTTCGGTTGTGTTCGAAATAGATCGAGCTCAACACGATTACAAGAAATGTTATATTTTATGCTAGTAAGAAATTCGTATATTTTACGTGTTAAAAAATATTAGATAGTTAATAAAGAATAATTAAGAATTGCAAAAAATGATATTTTGATTAAGTAATAAAACAATTATATTAAAAAAAATCTTGATAAACTATAATCATTACAAACTATAGTATGTGTTACACACATACAGGCAAGTGTGTGCACACACGTGTGTGTGACATGTTCTTTTCATAGCCATTATTATCAATGTTTTCGGAACCGTACCGGACATCAAAACGGTCTCCTACCGGTCAGAGGTCCGACCGGTCGGACCGAAATTAAGAACCGGATGATTTTATAAACATTTTATAAATATATATATATATATATAAAATCAAAAAAATATAAAAAAAAATTAAAAATTAAAAAAACCGGTTCAATCACCGGTCCGAGGACCGGGTTTCCGGTCCGACCGGCCGGTCCACCCAAAAACGGTTTCGAAGCTAGAACCGGCCCGTTCACCCCTCCGAATCCCGTTCCGACAGACCGGTCCGGTCCGGGTTTGAAAACACTGATTATTATGTTGAGAACTCTATCACCGTGATACTATTCATAATATAACTTGGCTAAATAGCATCTAAATATTAGTATGCTTAAGATCTAGTTATTAAAAAGAAAATAATATCATTAGTAATTTGTTCAAATACGTACATATATATATATCTTACATTATATTCATACATGTATGCATATTTTATACTTTGTTAAAAAAATGTTTAGAAGAGAGAAGATAAAATCAAAATACAAGTAATGAATGATTGATAAACCAATTTTCTATTAAGGTATTGTATACTACAAAATTAGCCTAAAGCAACATTTTTTTTCACAAAAGGTTGCAAATAAATTGTATTAGCTGAAGTTGCATTAGCCTAATGCAACATGTTTATTACATAATGCATTTAAAAATGTTGCATTTGGAAAAAAAAGTTGCATTAGATCTAATGCAACTTCAGCTAATGCAACATTTTTTTAATATAAAAGTTGCATTATGCTGGTTTTTGTAATAGTATATATATATATATATATATATATATATATTTGCTTACTAGGTTAAAACATGTTTATTACACATGTTAAATAAATAAATTTTAAACTTATATATTTTAAATAGTATATCATATATTATTAAATATTTTTTATAAAAATATAAAATATTTGACTTATAATGCAATCATAATTACCAAACTGAATAAAAACATTACTATTTAATAAAAGAAAAATGAAATTTAAAAAATTAAAAAAAAAATTTATAAACATTTAATATGAGAGAAAGGAGAAACCAAGTTAAATGTTATATAAATATTTAATATGAGTTGGGTTGTAGTATAATATTGTTTTAAAGTGTTACACATCTTAACACATTATATGTCATAATGCTACTCATTTCAACCAAAAAATACAATAATTCTTGCTCAAATGTACCAATTTTTCTTACTATGGGTCAAGGTTGTTAGATTAAAGAAAAATCATTTACAATCCAAAAGTCTTTCAACTTATCCTGTTTTCTAAAAATTATTAAATTAAATAACAAGTTGACTAAGTGTTCTATGCTTTCAAAATCTGGAAAAAAATGGCAAGTTGTAAATTGATATAACGAATTACACAAATATCATATATTCATATGTTATCAAACCTTATTAAAGATAATAAATTGCATATTTTGAGTTCAGACATTAACTATCTGGATATTCAAACAACCCAAATGACGGATTAACGATGCCCAATCCACCATCAATATGCAGATTCTGCCCACTAATGTATCTAGCCTCCTCACTGACTAGAAAAAGGGCGGCGTTAGCCACATCATCTGTTTTTAGTGTCACACCTTTAAGGTTCGCGCGTGAGCTTATCAGATTCTCTAGAGCTTCATCGTCAAGCCCAACAAAACTCGAGGCTAACGGTGTGACCATTGCATAAGGTGACAAACAATTGACACGAATGCCAAACTGTCCTAACTCAACCGCTAGGTTCTTGGTCAACCCTGCTACAGCATGCTTCGAACAACAATAAGCATGTGAGGCTGCACCACCGATATTTGAGGCAAGGCTAGCCATTGATATTATCGAGCCAGCACGTGCTGGAACCATTATCCTAGCAGCATGTTTCATGCTTAAAAAGACACCCAAGACATTAATATCAAGCACACGTTGAAAATCCACTTTTTCCACATCCATGATTCGTGCCTTGTTAGGATCTGCTACTCCTGCATTACAAAACATTATGTCGAGTTTCCCGTAAGCCGCGACCGTGGTATCTACAGCGTTTTTGACATCTTCTTCATTGGTTACATCGCAATGGACGTATTTCGAGTTTGATGAGCCGATGACATCGCAAACAGCGTGTCCAAGATGGTCTTGGACGTCGGCAACAACTACTTTTGCTCCGTGTTCGGCAAATAACTTGGCGGTACGTTCGCCGATACCGCTTGCTGCTCCGGTTATCAATGCTATCTTCCCTTTTAGCCTGCAAAACTTGTATCAAAAATTCTGTATGATTGATGCATTGCATTCACATAAACAAACAAATAAATGATGATTCTACAAAAAAAAGTCTGCTTGTCTAGGACTCGATCTTGGTACTAGTCTATAACAATCAAAGTCGGAATTGTGAGCCGGTTAGTGAAGCAAATTAAATGAGGCAACAACCGGTAAGAACAATAATTACATAAACTAAGTCATCAAAAAAAATTAGAAAATGAATGCATATGATTGAACCTTGTTGTAATGGTTGTCATCTTCAATCAAAACACAGAACTGCGAAATATAGATCTGAGTGATATGGTAACTTTATCTAAGAAAGATATATGTGGAAGATGACAGTTTTGGGACCAACATTATCTAAAGAAATATGTGGCAGAAAAACCTCCGCAACAACTCTTAAAACATAACTTTCCCTTTATATATATATATATATATATATATATATATATAGGGGAGGGATCATGAGAAAACTCTCTTGTTTTAAGAAAACCAAGAAAACTTCTGTCAACCAATCACATAATTTCTACTTATTTATTTATTTAATTAGCAAAAGGGTATTTGAGTAATAATGCACTCCTCTAATTTAGGTAATTTAAATCTCTTTAATTTAAAATCCCTAAAATCTCTCAATCTGTAACATGTATTTCTTTCAACCCTAATTCCTTCACCTCCACACCATCCCCACCACTAGACCACCTGTTCATACCACATCACCACCACCACCAGACCGCCCACTTTATCACCTCCGGCAACTCCACTCATACCACATCCGGCGACCCACTTTATCACTCCGACGATCCATCTAATCAGATATACGAACGACATACCATTTACGACCACCATTAATTAGCGTGAAGTTTTTTCCAATGGTTCAATCACGATGCATTCTACATGGATCGAAGCCTGACAGGCTGGCCTTGATTAGGAGAAGAAGAAACGGATTCTGGCGATTCAAACCTAAATTAAAGCCCTAAGGATAAGGGTTTTGTGATTGGGGATTCAACACAAACGGGTTCTTGTTGAATGTTAGGATTATGAATCAAGATGTTGTGATTGATAATATTAATAAGCTAGAAAAGGATGTTAGTAAGAGTTAACTAATTAGAAATTTCTAAATTTTGTAATCTTTGTTCTGTTCATTCTTCCCCCTTCATTCTTCTACCTTTTTTTTCTTCTCAGATTTTGTAATCTCAAGGTAATAGAGAACGCTGGTTCATTAGATAAATGTAATAAGATGATAAGTGATTTCATTTGTTTTATTTTGGTTGATTACGTATATGTAATAAGATAATATGTGCTTACATTTGTTCTATTATTTATTACGTAAATGTAATCAGTAATATATGCTTACATTTGTTTTATTTAATTGATTACGTATATGTAATCAGATTATATGTGTTACATTTGTTCTATTTAATTGATTACGTATATGCAATCCACGGTCACTTTGATTGATTACATGCGTGTAATCAAATTATATGTACAAACATGATTACATACGTATAAGTAAGACATTGTTACTTTGATTGATTACATATATGTAAAACAATGTTATTTTTATTGATTACATATGTGTAATCAGCTGATATGTACGAACACGTTTACCTTTATTGATTACATATATGTAATACACTGTTACTCGATTGATTACATATGTGTAATCAGATGATATGTACAAACAAGGTGATATATGTAATGAACTAAGACTACTTGTTATATATGCGATCAGAGTGTAATTAATGTGATTTTTTTTATTATTTTGTTTTTTTAATAATTAGTTTTATTGTCTTTGTTTCTTAAAACAAGAAAAATCAGGAGACAAGAGAGAGAAAATATAAGATTAATTATAGGAATTAATTGTGTTTCCAAGTTTAAAAAAATTTGATTTTCCTATTATACCCTTAATTACTAACAATTATTATTAAAAATCCTAATTAATTATAATTTTGCCATCAATCAATTACAACCATTGATCAAATTGATCAATGGCTAAAAAAAGGTTTTCTTAGTTTTCTTAAAAAGGAGGGTTTTTTTAGGAGCCCTCCCCTATATATATATATATATATATATATTTTTTGCCAAAGGGGATATATTCCAATTTTTTCATGTGTACAAGGATTTTCATGTTAGCCGCCGGCTATTTTATATTTTTCTTATAAGAAGATTTATATTTTTCTATTTATTTGTATAATTATATAATTTAAAATATTAAAAATTAATAGAAAATAAGTAGGATTGTAAGCGAACTAAACGAACACGAGCAAACCCTGGAACACGCTTGTTCGTGTTCATTGAACATTAAACTTTTTTACGAACGGTTTATTTACACTTACCAAACGGAAAATCTTGTTTGTGTTCTTATTAAGGAACTGAACTTGTTTACGAATATAAACGCACACATATTATTTAAAAAATAAAATAAAAAATAAAAATTTTCAATCTCAAATATTAGACATAATCATCTTAAAATTAAACATTTGATATAAAAATCAAAAATAATTTTTTTAGACAAAGCAAAAACTAAAAATAATAATCGTAATTAATGCTATTTTAAACTAATAATTCAAGGATTTGAGTTGCAATTTACAGGGGCGGCCCGGGGAGGGGCAAACCCGACCTCCGTCCCGAGCCAATTTTGTTGGGGGCACAATTTTTTTTGAAATAAACGTATATATAGAAATTAATTCAAACGAAAACCAATAAGTTGCAAATACTAAAAAGAAACATTTATATGTACGTGATTTAAGAGGTTCAAAAAGTAATTCTAAGTATAGAAAACCATGCCCTTTAAAATATGGGTGTTCATTGGTTCGGTTTAATCCGTTTTCCATTTTTTTCCATACACGCAAACCGAACCGAATTCGGGAAGTGGTTGGTTCGGTTTTGGTTAATACCGAACAAATCGAATAAATTGATTAAAAACCAAATAAACCGGTTGGAAACCAAATTCAACCAAATAAACCGACTATAAACCAAATAAACATGTTAAAAACCAAATCGAATTCTACCTTATATTGTATTAATAAAATAAGAAATTTAAATCTGAATTACGTTTAAACGGTTAACCAAATAAACCGAACAAACTGACTTAAAAAAATTGGAACCGATAACCGAAAAACAAAATTCCGAATTCGGATACGATTAGGAACCGAATTCAGAATTTGGATATAGTTAGGAACCAAACCAAAAACCGAATTCAGTAAGGAACATAATTCAGTTTTTTCAGTTACGAATACAATTCGGTTTTCGCTTTTTTTTAGCACCTGTGCTATAATATTTGTATTTGCCAGGGGCCTTTTTTTCCGGCTCGTCCGGGGCACCTTAATTCTTAGGGTCGCCCCTCGCAATTTACTACTTTTTTAACAAAATACAAATTTCAAATGACGATATTTTTAGTTTCAATGTTATGGTATTAAACAAAAAGTAAAAAAAAAAAAAGAATATAAAACATATTTAACATATAAACATAATAAATGAAAATAAATGGACGTTAACGAGCATAAACGAACACCTCATCGAACGTTCACGAAAATAACCTCTGTTTATGTTCGTTAAATGAACGAACATAAATAAATGAACTTTTCGCCGACTGGTTCACGAAGTGTTCGCTAAACGTTCAATGTGTCTACTATCCTAAATATTAGTTTGTATTTAATAAGATATACATGAAAAAATATTCATATTTAACCAAGAGACGAAACAAGTCCAGCCAAATTAGTTAACTAACCCAAATACCCTATAAGTAGAGGTGCATAAATAAGGTTTTTAAAAAACAGGTTTCGAGTCCAAACCGGTTTCGGTAAACTCAATAACTGTTTCGGTTAGAGTATGGTGTTTGGACTGGTTTTTATCAAGTTTTGAAAGGATGAAGCATAGAAGGGGCCGGAGGGGGAGACCGCCCCCTCTTTTTTCGTCAGTAGTATTAATTTTCGAACCGTAAAGTAATTTTTTTAAATATTGGTTTCGCGCCCCCCTCTAAAAAAATTTAAACCAATCATATTTTAAAAAATACTCATTTTATCCGTCTCATTTTTACTCCATGTCCAACCTTCTTATTTTTTACCTCATTTCTCACAAATTACCTTTTGTTTCCCTTAGCTTCCCTAATTACTAAAATGTCATTCCAGCCCTAATCCCCTAAACTTAAAAAAAAAGGTTATTGAAGAAAAAATGAATGCTACAAATCAAGATAAACGTACAAAATCATCAACTAGCGAGTCCGCAAAACATGAAAATCTCTAAGAGCATGGTATTTCTGCATTCCCACTATCAAATAATAATGAAATGGATGTTAACCATCTAGAAAGATATCCGGCTAAATGAATACAAATATGGGATCATCCGGTTAATTTAAGGGAACAAGTAAGACAAGCATATTTGAATTTAGGACCTTATGTAACATCAGTGCCGGAACCGTCACCGGAACAGTGATCGTAACAGTGCGTGAACAGTAATCAGGTACAATTTTCATGTAATTCAGTGTATTTCATGTTCATATCAAACCTCAGTATCATTTCATATTATCGAAACAGTGAATTCACAGTCATTTCAGAGAAATCAAGTTCAGAACAATGGTTCTTGAGTCAGATAATTATCTGGCAACACAGAATCATCATGTGATTTATTTGTTAGGATCTTATTATGTATAAACGTATGTGAGGCCTTACAGGACAAAACAACACGAATATCGTTAAGTGAATGCTAAACCGACAGATTATTCGTATAGGTGACGATCTGTACGAATAAATCTGAAAGTTTAACGTTCTGAATGATATTCGATAATTAGAAAACAATATTGAAAAGTGTAGTTATCGTCGTGTTTGATCGGGTGACGATTCGAACAAATACGCGCGATGACCGCGCGATTCGATTTAAACGTTAAATAAATAATTTGTAAATTAAATAATTAAAAGATATTTAGTTAATTTATTAGGAATCACAATCTAAAATAAATTTTATGATTCTATTTTAAAACCGAGTCGTCTCGTAACGAAAATGACGCGAAACTGACGTTTCTACGCGAAACCACGCGAAACCGAACGAACCCGAACGAAACCGGTTATTTCCCCCACATTTAATGTGGCTTTTAATGCCACAACAACCCACCAACCAGCCACCACCATCCTCATTCACGTTCACCTCTCTCTCTCTCTAAACCTTCACAAGAAAATTCTACCTTCTCTCTAATATTTCTTGTTTGATTCTAAACCATTTCTTGTGTTTTTGGTGTCAAAATCACCCCCATCACT
Source organism: Mikania micrantha (assembly GCA_009363875.1). Classification (NCBI taxonomy): domain Eukaryota; kingdom Viridiplantae; phylum Streptophyta; class Magnoliopsida; order Asterales; family Asteraceae; genus Mikania; species Mikania micrantha. The sequence goes on from CM018686.1 coordinate 52,192,337, forward strand.
AGGAGAATACGAAAGTACAACATATCTAAGCATTCTTCCAACGGATTTGAGGTAAAACCCGTGTTTTTACTCGGTTTTGAGGGTTGAAAACCCTAATTTCTAACCTATCTCATTCTCGGTCCATACTCTACTAAACCTTAGGGAAGCACCACGAAAATGCCCTTAGGATGATGTACAAACAGCTTCTATGCCCATCTTTAGAGTTTTAGTTCGAAATCCAGGTTTGCCATTTCAAAAACCCGATCTGCCGAATGACCACATCAGGTGATCGAATGAGGGTGTGCAGGCCGAATGACCAGTCTCTTTCGCCACCCTATTCGCCGAATGACTCCCCACTATACTCACTGCTCATTCGCCGAATGGCTAAGACTCCTCATTCGCTGGAATCTTGTTCAGTCGGGGATCTATTCGATCAAAGCTCAGTCGCCACTCCCATTCGACTAAGCCCTCATACGGCCAAGCTTAGCTCGGCTCAGTCTGTCCCTTTCGGCCCATGGCCATTCGATCGGGGGTTGTCTCAGTCGGTCACACCATCATTCGGTTGAGGACTCATACGACCGAGGGATTTAGTGGGTGTATGCATAGGAAATATATGGGTGTGTGCATGGAATTTGACTTTGTGAGTGCATGGGTTAGGGTACAAGATATGCACGTGGATGAGTTAATTAATCGACTTAGTATGCATGTGTGTATCCTTACAATCCATGTGTTGCATGCATGCATGTACGTGTGTGTGCATGCATGGACTAGGGATAAGGGATACAAGAATTTCTAGAGCTTTTCAAATAAAAGGGGTTACATAAATTCAATTTAATGTTTTTACAAGGAATTATTCAAAGGGAAAAGAGGGTTGAAGTTAAGTTAATCGTTAACACTCAAACCTTAAGAAATTTCATAAGGACTTGTAACCAAGTTAAGACGACTTAATTTAATTACCTATGATGGGTCATACAAATCAAAGGTTGACATTGGGCCCAAAGTTGGCCCAATGGGCTTCATCTAGGCCCATCACATGTTAAATGGTATTCATATAAACTAAATACGTTTTCATAAAAGAAATTAAAATTTAAACCTTATTAAATTAAATGACTTCCCTAAATAAATGTCTAATTTAAATAAATTAAATTGAAAATGTTTACTTTAAGTTTTTAAACGATTAATGTGGGATTATGGTTATAAATGGGTAATAAGGTTAGTTTAGTTAGAGAAAATCTTAGAATCACATTAGTAATCTAGGACACTTAGTTGCACACCCGGACTAGACCCTAGTTACAACGTCTATTGTATCTACTTATCGTATGCGAATTCTTTTAAAACAACTCAGGTGCAAAAGACACATAAGCAACATTCCAGGAGCGCGTATTATCTTTTGTGATTCATTTCAAAGCAACACAAGTGAGTTCATTGCCCCTTTTCTAAACATTTTGTTTTTAAACGCGGGGCTGAGAAGCATGCGTAAACTGTTTTTATTTAAACTGTTTATTTAAATGCTTTTATTTATTATATGTTTTTACATATATATATTTGTTGATACTCCTAGACTCCTGTCTAGGAAATTATTAAACAGATCAAGCTATCAAATAAATTTAAGTACTCTTATGAGTAATACCTTAAATTTAAACTCTAAATCAACCCTTACTCCATCAAGCTCAAATTCAAGAATCTAAATTCAAAGTGAAATCAAATGAACATAATCAAGAGATCATATTCAAAGGAATCATAACTCAGTGTGTGATCTGAGATCCAAGAATCATAATCAAATCAATTATCATTGGAAATCATGGGAATTCAAAAGATCAAGATCAAGAGACTCAAGGAATCAGAAATCATAAATGTGTGTGAATCATTGTAATAGTGAAATCATTATAATCTAATGAAATCATTAATACTCATGTTAAGGTGGATGTCAGTTGTATAGGGAATCAAGACCACGTGTAACACACATATAAAGTCCCACTCAGATGCAGAAGACCATTGGGTCAGGCTGTAACGGGCAATAACATGAACGATCAAATGAAATCATTATCAAAGTCAAAATCATGAGAATCAAGAGATCAAGAATCACAGGATATCCTTAAAGTCCCCGCTTGTACAGAAGACCTTTGGGTCAAGCTGTAAGGGCAAAACATTAAAATCCCGCTCAGTTCAGGTGTACTCCTTGTGAGTTATGCCTGACATGGGTCACGTGTGAGAGGTTACAACTTGGACAACCACCAACAGCTAAGTCTAATTGATTGAGTAAAATTATACCCAATCATCATGCCTTAGTTGTATTTAAATGTTTATATATTTATTTCATTAAATATTTAGCATTTTATTTACTGTCACTGATTTTGGGAAATCATTTATCTAAGATCAAAATCAAGGGAATCAAAGGTAAATCAATTTTTGGAGATCAAAATCTAAATCAGAGGTGTGTTAGGTAAAAATGCTTAATTATCATTAATATCAATGTCCTATGCGGGTTAGTATGTGGTGGGACGTTGTCTGGGCGGGGTTGTAGCCTTGACCCAGGGGTATGCCCTATATATAAGCATACCGATCTGGATGATACAGTTGATGTTAATGAGGTTAGGGTCTTTACCGAAAGAGGTTTTCAAATCATTTTCAAATCATAAAACTGTATGAACTCACCAACCATGTGTTGACTTGATTTTTGCATGACTTCTCAGGTGACGAACAGGTCAACTAAGGAGTTATTCCTTTTGGACTAGGACTTCAGATAGAAGACTTAGCATTTTGGACCTGCATACTTTTGAAGACATCATTTTACAAATATTTTGTATATCTTGTGTAAATACAAGATAGAAATATATGATGTTAATGGTAGATTTACATTGTTAAATTATAAACAATACTGATGTAATTTAACTTTGTAATTTTATTATATTTAGCATTTCTCAGTTGTATCATGTGCAATGTAAACAATCTGATCATCACGATTATCACTCACGATATCGCGCCTCGAGAACCTTCCGCCCGACGGGACAACCGATCCTATCCCGCCGGCTCGGGGTGTGACAGATTGGTATCAGAGCCATGGTTATAGAGAAATATAGGTCATTTATTTAAACGGTTTGGCCTAGACTATAACCTAGGGACCCTGCATGTAGAGAACTTAAGATTTAAGACTTATTGCATTATGTCTTCTGCATTCGATCATTGCACTAACCAATATTACTTTGGTTATGATCAGAATGCCGCCGCGAAGACAGACTCCCTCGTTACCACCTCATGGTTTGGCTCCACATTCTTCGACACCATCACCAGCTGACTCACCGCCGCCTCCTCCTCCTCCACTGATAACCCAAGCATCTGGGTCAGGCACAACACCTGCCTTGGATCCTGCAACTATCGCTCTGGTGACGTTACTAAGTAGCCAGATGACCAATCAGATGAAAGAGGCAATACCGGAGATGTTTCTTCGTCTTCGCAATGAGATCAACAACACTGGCAACTCATCAGGAGAAGCCAGTGGGAATACTGGTGGTACCTCACACTACTCCTACAAGTCGTTCGTAGGATGTAAACCGCCTAGTTTTAGCGGATCTGAAGGAGCCGTTGGATTAATCCAATGGATTGAAAAGATTGAGACAACCCTGGACCTCTGCAGCTGTCCAGAACACCACAAGGTCCGCTACTCATCTGGAACATTCAACAAGCGGGCTCTGACCTGGTGGAATGGTCAGATCAACGCCCGAGGAAGGGATGAAGCTATGGAAATGTCATGGGAAGATTTCAAGACACTGCTGAGAACGGAATTCTGCCCTAAGAATGAGCTGCAGAAGTTGGAAGTTGAGCTATCCAACCATGTGATGAAAGGGGCTGATCACATGGGATACACTACTCGTTATCACGAGTTGGTTGCTTTGGTGCCAGACATGGTACCAACTTTAGAGAAGAGGATAGATCGTTATGTAGGTGGACTTCCCGCCTGCATTCAGGGAATGGTTGTTTCAGCCAACCCTACTACTGTGGAATCTGCAGTGAGACTGTCTGGAAAACTCACTGATCTGATGGTTGCCTCTGGAATTCTGAAGAAAGAGGCTGACACCAGTAAGCGCAAGGAAGAGACTTCAAAGAAGCCACAACACCAGCAACACCCAAAGAAGAAGCAGAAATTTATCAAGAACTACACTGTGGCTACTCCTCTGAATCAAGTAGCAGCGGCACAACAAAGTGTGCCCAAGAGGCAGTATACTGGCCCACATCCTTTGTGTACTAAGTGCCAGTATCATCACAATGCTAACACTCCCTGCAGACAATGCACGGGATGTGGAAGGAAGGGCCATTGGATTCAGCAATGTTGGATGACACCTAACCCAGCAGTCAATAATGCTGCTCTAGCTCTCCCTCCACCAGTCAACCAGAACAACGGTGGATGCTTCAACTGTGGCGAACAAGGCCACTTTGCAAAGAACTGCCCGAAGAAGGCTCAGCAGGCAGTTCAAGCACCACGTGGAAGAGCCTTTGCTATAGGAGCACCAGCTGCACGCCAGGACCCAAATGTGGTCACTGGTACGTTTCTCTTACATGACTTTTATGCATCTGTTCTATTTGACACTGGTGCGGATCAGAGTTTTATCTCTGCCGATTTTGCATGCCAATTAGATTCTATAGAGGAACAATTAGACTCCCCTTATGTCATAGAAGTAGCTAACGGAAAACAGATCACAGTTAGTACAGTATACAGAAATTGCCCGTTGACACTTAACGGTCATATATTCTCTATCGACTTGATACCGATGGAGTTGGGTAGTTTCGACATTATCGTGGGAATGGATTGGCTTTCCTCTAACCAAGTGGAAGTCATCTGTTCTGAAAAGCTGCTTCGAGTTCCATTTCCAGATGATCGTGTATTGGAAGTCAGAGGGGATCAAGCAAAACGAAGTGTCAAAATCATTTCTTGCATAAAGGCGCGTAAGTGTTTACAGAAGCAGTGTATAGCTTTCCTGGCTCACGTGGTGGAAAAAGAGAAAGACAAGAAGAAGATACAAGACGTACCAGTAGTGAAAGAGTATCCAGAAGTATTTCCTGAAGACCTACCAGGTTTGCCACCGGTGCGACCGGTAGAGTTCCGAATTGACTTAGTTCCTGGAGCAACTCCTGTTGCTAAATCTCCTTACAAGTTAGCACCTTCAGAGATGCAGGAATTGTCGAACCAGTTACAGGAGTTACTAGATAAAGGATTCATCAGACCAAGCTACTCACCTTGGGGAGCTCCGGTCTTGTTCGTGAAGAAGAAAGACGGATCGTTTAGAATGTGTATCGACTATCGAGAGCTGAACAAGTTGACTATCAAGAATCGGTATCCATTGCCGAGGATTGATGACTTGTTTGATCAATTACAAGGAGCTCAGTATTTCTCGAAGATTGATCTACGGTCCGGATATCATCAACTTAGAGTTCAAGGCGAAGACATACCGAAGACGGCCTTCCGAACCAGATACGGGCATTACGAATTCCTGGTGATGCCTTTCGGATTGACGAATGCACCAGCGGTTTTCATGGATCTCATGAACCGAGTGTGCAAGCCGTATCTAGATCAGTTTGTCATTGTCTTTATTGATGACATACTGATTTATTCCAAGACCAAGATAGAGCACGAACAACATCTCAGGAAGATCTTGGAACTGTTGAAAGAAAAGAAACTTTATGCCAAATTCTCTAAATGTGAATTTTGGCTAAGGGAAGTTCAGTTTCTTGGCCACGTAGTCAACAGTGAGGGAATACACGTAGATCCCGCCAAGATTGAAGCGATAAAGAACTGGGACACTCCGAAGACGCCAACGGAGATACGGTCTTTTCTGGGATTGGCAGGTTATTATAGAAGGTTCATCTCGAACTTTTCTAAGATAGCTTTACCACTCACTAAGTTAACTCAGAAAAGCGAACCGTTTGTCTGGGAACAGAAACAAGAAGATGCCTTTCAGACATTGAAGCAGAAGTTATGTAATGCTCCAATCCTATCTCTCCCAGAAGGATGTGATGACTTTGTTGTTTACTGTGATGCATCTCATCAGGGACTTGGTTGCGTACTTATGCAACGGGATAAAGTTATTGCTTATGCCTCAAGACAGTTAAAAGTTCATGAGAAGAACTACACTACTCATGATCTTGAACTGGGAGCTGTAATCTTCGCATTAAAGATTTGGAGACATTACTTGTATGGCACCAAGTGTACCATATTTACTGATCACAAGAGTCTGCAGCATATCTTTGATCAGAAGGAGCTCAACATGCGACAGCGTCGTTGGGTTGAACTTCTGAATGATTACGATTGTGTGATCAAGTACCATCCGGGAAAGGCAAATGTCGTAGCTGATGCCTTGAGCCGGAAGGAACGGGTCAAACCCTTACGCGTTAGAGCAATGGGGATAACAGTGCAGACCAGTTTAAGAGACAAGATCATTCAAGCAGAGAAACAATTAGAGACTAAGCCTGATGGAATGATCTACTACCAGGATCGTATATGGATTCCGGCGGTAGATGAAATGAGAAAACTTATCTTCGATGAAGCACACAAGACAAAATACTCTGTTCATCCAGGCGCCGATAAAATGTACCAAGACTTGCGTGGATTTTATTGGTGGCCGGGAATGAAGAAAGACATAGCCGAATATGTCGGTCAATGTCTAACGTGTGCAAAGGTAAAGGCGGAACACCAGAGACCGTCTGGTTTACTGGAACAGCCTGAGATTCCGCTCTGGAAGTGGGAACAAATAGCTATGGATTTCATTACCAAGCTACCCCGCACTTCCAGTGGTCACGATACGATTTGGGTGATCATAGATCGTTTAACAAAATCTGCTCATTTCTTGCCGATGCGTGAGACATTCACGATGGATAAGCTGGCAAGATTGTACATCAATGAGATAGTGGTACGCCACGGTGTGCCATTGTCTATTATTTCTGATAGAGATAGCAGATTTACATCGAGGTTCTGGCAATCACTGCAGAAATCTTTAGGGACACAGTTAAATCTGAGTACAGCTTACCATCTACAAACGGACGGTCAAAGCAAACGTACGATTCAGACCCTAGAGGATATGTTAAGGACCTGTATTTTGGATTTCGGTGGGAATTGGGATTCTCATTTGCCACTGATAGAGTTCTCCTACAACAACAGTTACCACAGCAGTATCGGATGCGCACCATTCGAGGCTCTCTATTGTAACACCCCGACCAAAGGCGGAATCATCGGGGCGTACACGAAGTGTAGATTGTTCAAAAGCACAAGGTTCATGATAAAATTAAAAGAGATTCAAACTTAATAATTCATTAAACTTCAACCATTCATAAGTCATTACATCATTAAGGGAAGTACTAAATTTAACAGTTAATGTCTAAACATAATAATAAACCTAATAATCTAAATCCAATCTCTTAGTAATACTTAAGCTGCATCTCCACCTGAAACATGTTTAAAACAAAGGTCAACTAAAAAGTTGGTGAGCTTCACAGGTTTTAAGCACACACACCAAAAATAGTTCGAAAGATATAAATTGTCACATGTGATAATAAGCTAATATGAAATAAAACATGTAAGTAAACCATACGCAGATCAAAAGTTAAGTTGTGACCAAGCTAGCATTCCTAACAATGCCGAAGTAGTAACCTATCACCACAGATTTACCACAAAGGCAAACCCAGCCTGGGTGGGATGGTCAATCCAATAGATCTATCATAGTTTACTAAAGTTATGATCAATGCAAGCTCAAGCTAAGTTCACTACAGTTTATATCATAAAGCAAAGTTCACATGTAATAAAGTTTAAAGCAAAGTTTATAAGTTGACATGTTTCACCCCTAAAACTTTAAAACAAGTAAAAAAAGGGGCTATGAAGACTCACAATGATTGATGAGCTAGCCTTTGCAATATAGACGATGTCAAATGTATAGTTTAAAAAGTATCCACACGAATTCAAGTTAACCTATATGGTTTGAAAAAAATATACACTCATGTAGTTATGTTCTCAATAAGATTTCTAAAACAACTCTACTAATGTAGTTGTATTCCATAATTGAATGTTTACACTTGATTTGATTCAAACGAATTTTGTGAATATAATCTTATATAATTCCTCTAAAGTTCATGATTGGAATTACATAGTTATTTAAAGTTTAAATTATATATGTTACGAATAATTATTGATAAACAGTTACAATAATAATAATAGTATTAATAACAATCATAGTTTTCTTGTTTTTGTGTGTATGTGTGTGTGTATATATATATATATGATAGTTTGTTTATAAAAATAGAAAAATAAATTTGTTAAATAGCCTTGAATATATGTTATGATTTTCGAAAGAATTATGAAAAATCAATGTTAATAAATCCGATAACTAATAGAAAGAACCCTTTTAAAATTTTATAATTATTATTTTAAAATAACTTTAAATGTACAGATTAAATATTAATTAAACTTCAATTTATGCTAAAATATTTAAACGTCATTGATATATATATATATATATATATATATATTAAAATTTTAAATTAATACAAAGCAATAATTATTAAGTTTAATATCATAGGTTTTAATATATTTCGACAATAAACTTTATATATATATATATACTATATCTGTTATTTGTTATAAAAAAAACAAACAAATCTTTAAATATGTGAGTATTTATAAATATATATATATTGAAATTTATTTCTATAAATTTATGCATTACTTTCTCCAAATAATACATTTTGAATTTATAAAAGCTTTTGGTAAAAACAAAATAAAAAAAATTGATTTTTAATTAAAATTTATAAAAAGTTGGCCGAAACCAGCGCTGCCTGGAATCGAACCCTCAACCTTTAGTTTGACACACACGAGACATAACCAGTAGACCAATGACCTCAGCCGCGTTATTGTTCCATCCGCATTAAACTTATCATAATTGTCTGTGTTTTCCAAATTCCATTTAAAAGATCAACGAACCCTAGTTCCCTTGTGATCAAATTGACCTTGATTCTGAATTCCATAGCAAGATTAAACATAGGGCTTTTACTCCCTGCTTAAAACCGAGCATATTTATATGACAAACACTAACCTTGACTTGCGTTTGAATGGGTTTCGGGAACTGGTTCAGAAACGTCTCAGCACGACCTTGGAGGCTTGATTTCGCGATAGGAAGAGGTTCTGTATATGTTTCGAGTACACAGAGTTGTTCGTAGGGTTAGAATGAACGAGTGGGTGGGTTTAATTTGATTGTTATGCTTGTTTATATAACTTTGAATAACTCGATCGGTTACGAACGTTTAGGAGCTATTTTCGTATTGTTTTGAATTTAATTCGTTGAATTGGTAGTTGATATCGATCCCTTATTGTTCGTAGGTGATAAAGATTCGATTTTTATGGGATTTAGTCAACAATTGAGGCTGAAATCGAATCGGGTTGAACATGGTGTTAATGGGTATCCATTTGGGGAATATGGGTGAAAGAGAAAACACTGTGGTGGAATTATCATTCTAGTCCCTCTCTTTTTCCTTTAATTTCAGATTTTCTTTTTGACAATCTAAGTCCTTCTAGTTCTAATAAAAAAAAAAAGTTTATGTAAAACTATTTATAAATTTCATACAAGATGAATTTATATTTATATAATTTATCGAAACCTTAATATTATATATAATTATTTATGCGCATTTGTTTTTCATGATTTAACGTCATTTTATAATTTTTTAAAATTTTTTTTTTTCTTTTAAAACATTAAAATTATTATCATTAATATTATTGTTATTGTTATTATTATTTTGTTGTTATTATATATATATATATATTTGTGATAAAATTTTTGAACTCTCATTAAAACTCTAGAATTTATATATATATATTTAGAAATGTTACAGTCTCCCCTACTTTTAAAAATTTCGTCCCGAAATTAAGAATACACTATAGTAAAAAAAAATGCGGGTACTTCAACTTCATTTGGTATTCTCGTTCCGAAATGAAATCGTGACCATATTTCGATCCGCAGCGAACTTTGGCAATCGGAATTCGGCTTCACTTAAATTGTTTGATATAGTATTCATGGTTTGTTCATTATCTCAAAAGGGTATAACTACATGTTGTATTGTTTTACAAAATATAATGGTAGCTAGATATGAGAATCGTTTAGGTTGCAAGAGGTTTGTAATAAACCATAAGGATTTTATTGTTGCTTTACTTTAATTGCAATTTATGCTTGCTGAATCTAGCAATCCCAAAAAGAGATGACAACAACACACTATCCCCTATTTCAGTTCATTTCATTATTTTTCTCTACTGAATTCTGGCTAGAGTAATCTATCATTTATTAACAATGTTTATGTATAGGGTATATGTAGGGTGAAACCCAGCCACCAACCCACCACATTGTCAATATCTGATAGTTTCCCCGAGTCAGAATTTATATAGTGATTTTTCTTTTTCTTTGTTTTTTTTTATTAATTAGGGTTTGTATTATATTCGATATTTCAAATTAATGTAATAGAGTGAAGTTAAACGAGAAATAGGTTGTGATTCTTAGTGTGAGCGTTTTGTTATTTGTGATCAATTGAAAGAATAATGAAATCTTTCAATACCCTTATACCACCTATAAACGGTTTAGGAGTTCGGATTGCTAGGAGTTAAGTCTAAAGTCGCAACTTGTGATTAAATCACAATTCTTAGTCACGAAATACTATCGGGGAATTAGCATCATATGCTGTCATTAAATTTAAAGTTCGATGTTTGAGAGATTCCTAATTAAGACAATTATGTTACATATTCGTCTGTCATGTTTTCATTGCAACAATGACACTTGTCTGATTGCCTTGATATGAGAATAATAACTAAGACTTTTAATTGGTTTGGTGTAAGATACACACCTAGTCTTAGTATGCAAGAATTTATTTATGCAACTACTAGCTATGACTAAGATTACCTTATTGATATACTTAAATTTATGAAACCTAACATTGGTCAAGCTTTCGGTGCTACTTCCAAAATATTGTTGGTGCTTATATATAGGGTATACCGCAGCCAACCCACCACATCAACAATACTTTGGAAGCATACCAATCACCTACCAATACCACACAAAATAACAGTGTTTCACATGATAAAAGTTTAAAACCAGTTTACATGTCGTTGGCCTTATAAGTATGGTTCATACTTTTCAACCAACTGAGTTTAAGTTAATCATCCCAAAGTTTTCAACAGTTGTGTCCTTTATCTCGCATTTGTAAGATTTACATGTACTACAAATTCTCGTTTCGTGTGCACCCGTAACGGAAATTTGCCATGCATGTTTACCCTACTTGCTAATTTCTGGCACACAACTGGGTGAATACAAAATTCCTAATGTTCACAATACAAACAAGTATAATATAATAAATGGTGATAGAATTATCATCAAACACTTAAACATTAAATGATAATGAAATTATAGTATTTTGTTCAACCAAATAAACCTCAAATTTCAAAGAAATACAAGACTTTATTAGTCTTAGAATCATAATAGCATAGAAGCCTAACGGTCCTTAATCAATAATGTGTTATTCTCCATGTTTTGGTTAGCTTGAGCATCTTGGACATTTAGTTGAAAAGTTCGAGCACGAGCTCCCCCTTGGTTATTTCCCGCAAGCCTTGGGCATTGGTTTCTGAAATGATTAGGGTCGCCACATTCAAAGCAAGCCCTTCCATTTGTTATAGCAGGGATGGTATGTGCAGCTGGTTGCTGGTTTGTTTGTCGTGCGACTTGGGTTTGATTACCTTGTTGCACTGGAGGTCCAATTCGGCAAGTCTGAGCAAAATGACCATACCTCCCGCATATGTTGCAAACACGACAAGGTCGGTTTTGAGGGTGATGCAACCTACAAGTGTTGCAAAGGGGTTGAGATCCCGCATAGGGTTTGTTGTTCAGGTTTAGTGGGGCTTGTTGATTCAAAGGTACAGCAGGGATATTAGGTGTCACTACCGCGAAATTTTGGCCATTTCGCTTGCGTTTGTTGGACTTTGAAGCATTCGAAGATTCAGAATTGACTTCGTTAGAAGGTTCATCATTGGTGGACTTGGCTTCCACCTTTTTAACTCCCTTTCTTGTTAAAGTACCAGCTCTTACATGGTTGTCAGTTAAAGTAGCAGCCAAACGAATAGCATCTTCCAATTTAGTCGGTTTGCTCCCATAACAGGTATCTTGGATTTGCATGGGTAGGCCACTAATATACTTCTCAATAGCACGAGAAAGTGGGGTGACCATGTGTGGCACCAACAGACTAAGTTCGTGGTGACGGTTCGTGTAAGCCAGATTTTCTCCACTATCCTGTTTAAGATTCCAGAATTCCGACTCCAGTTTCATCATTTCGTTGCGCGGGCAAAATTCTTCTGTCATCAGTTGTTTGAACTCATCCCAAGTTAAGGCCATTGCAGTTTCTACACCCCTAGTTCGTTTCTCGGTATTCCACCAAGTGAGTGCCCTTTTCTGAAGGACACTGGTGGCATAACGAACCTTAAGGTTCTCAGGGCAGTTTGAATGGAGGAAGGTACTCTCCATGCTTTCGAACCACTGAAGCAGTCCAGTGGCTCCTTCAGATCCAAGGAACTTGGCAGGGTGGCAAGAATTGAAATGCTTGAAGGTGCATGTTTGGTTTGCACCCTCACCATTTCGGTTGTTGTTTTGAACCCTATTAGCTTGATTGAGCTGGGTCACAAGGCCAGGTAGGACTGTGGCCATTTGTTGAGTAATGACAGCGGCCAAGTCTTGCATGATGGGGTTATTGAGGTTGGTAGTGTTATTAGCATTGTTGTTGTTGGTGTTATCGGTATTGGTGGTGTTGGCATTGACATTGGTGGTGTTGGTGTTTGTGGTGTTTGTGTTATTGACATTGTCGGTGTTGTTGGTTTCATTGCCACTGTTGTTAGCATTTGTGTTGTTGGAAACATTGCGACGAGGAGGCATGATTCTGCAAGAGTTCAAAATGAAAAGGATCAGAATTAACTCAAGGAGTTCAAAAATAAGAATTTGATAGTTCAAATGAGAGTTCAAGCACAAAGCAATACAGATTGTATTCCCTAAGGAACACTTTTGACATATCAAAGTGTTTAAGTCCAAATTAACTTTTAGAAAGACATACTTTAGCCTATAGGTTCATACTCACTCCAAGGGTTCCCAGAAAAGTATAACAGGTCCATCGGTTGATTTGGATTTATACGAAATACTTTCCTAGACAGAACTCCCCAAAGTACAGGCATTCCCCCTTCCAGATTGTATGTGTTTCCTACTCATTAATGTGAACCTAAAGACTATTGACGAGAGTCAAAGATTTAATTAGACTTATAAGTCTAAGAGTAGTCTTCATAATGACGATCCTCTTGCAAGACGTAAGAAAGGGGTCAAGAAGTTCAGAACCCTAAAGTCTAGTGTGTGCATGTTAGGCATCCTAAACTAGGTTCAAATAATTGACCTATCAAATAACTAGTCAAATAGTACAAGTAGTCACATAATCAATTTTGACCTATCATGGCAACTATGTAGTTTAAACCTAAGGTTCATGACCTAGTTCTTACAACTACAAGGTTCAACTTAGAGTTCATGGCAACTACATAGTTCAACTAAGTCATTCTATGGTTATAGTTTAGGCCATTCATTTTATAACCTAATTCTCTATAACCCAGGCTCTGATACCAATCTGTAACACCCCGACCAAAGGCGGAATCATCGGGGCGTACACGAAGTGTAGATTGTTCAAAAGCACAAGGTTCATGATAAAATTAAAAGAGATTCAAACTTAATAATTCATTAAACTTCAACCATTCATAAGTCATTACATCATTAAGGGAAGTACTAAATTTAACAGTTAATGTCTAAACATAATAATAAACCTAATAATCTAAATCCAATCTCTTAGTAATACTTAAGCTGCATCTCCACCTGAAACATGTTTAAAACAAAGGTCAACTAAAAAGTTGGTGAGCTTCACAGGTTTTAAGCACACACACCAAAAATAGTTCGAAAGATATAAATTGTCACATGTGATAATAAGCTAATATGAAATAAAACATGTAAGTAAACCATACGCAGATCAAAAGTTAAGTTGTGACCAAGCTAGCATTCCTAACAATGCCGAAGTAGTAACCTATCACCACAGATTTACCACAAAGGCAAACCCAGCCTGGGTGGGATGGTCAATCCAATAGATCTATCATAGTTTACTAAAGTTATGATCAATGCAAGCTCAAGCTAAGTTCACTACAGTTTATATCATAAAGCAAAGTTCACATGTAATAAAGTTTAAAGCAAAGTTTATAAGTTGACATGTTTCACCCCTAAAACTTTAAAACAAGTAAAAAAAGGGGCTATGAAGACTCACAATGATTGATGAGCTAGCCTTTGCAATATAGACGATGTCAAATGTATAGTTTAAAAAGTATCCACACGAATTCAAGTTAACCTATATGGTTTGAAAAAAATATACACTCATGTAGTTATGTTCTCAATAAGATTTCTAAAACAACTCTACTAATGTAGTTGTATTCCATAATTGAATGTTTACACTTGATTTGATTCAAACGAATTTTGTGAATATAATCTTATATAATTCCTCTAAAGTTCATGATTGGAATTACATAGTTATTTAAAGTTTAAATTATATATGTTACGAATAATTATTGATAAACAGTTACAATAATAATAATAGTATTAATAACAATCATAGTTTTCTTGTTTTTGTGTGTATGTGTGTGTGTATATATATATATATGATAGTTTGTTTATAAAAATAGAAAAATAAATTTGTTAAATAGCCTTGAATATATGTTATGATTTTCGAAAGAATTATGAAAAATCAATGTTAATAAATCCGATAACTAATAGAAAGAACCCTTTTAAAATTTTATAATTATTATTTTAAAATAACTTTAAATGTACAGATTAAATATTAATTAAACTTCAATTTATGCTAAAATATTTAAACGTCATTGATATATATATATATATATATATATATATATATTAAAATTTTAAATTAATACAAAGCAATAATTATTAAGTTTAATATCATAGGTTTTAATATATTTCGACAATAAACTTTATATATATATATATACTATATCTGTTATTTGTTATAAAAAAAACAAACAAATCTTTAAATATGTGAGTATTTATAAATATATATATATTGAAATTTATTTCTATAAATTTATGCATTACTTTCTCCAAATAATACATTTTGAATTTATAAAAGCTTTTGGTAAAAACAAAATAAAAAAAATTGATTTTTAATTAAAATTTATAAAAAGTTGGCCGAAACCAGCGCTGCCTGGAATCGAACCCTCAACCTTTAGTTTGACACACACGAGACATAACCAGTAGACCAATGACCTCAGCCGCGTTATTGTTCCATCCGCATTAAACTTATCATAATTGTCTGTGTTTTCCAAATTCCATTTAAAAGATCAACGAACCCTAGTTCCCTTGTGATCAAATTGACCTTGATTCTGAATTCCATAGCAAGATTAAACATAGGGCTTTTACTCCCTGCTTAAAACCGAGCATATTTATATGACAAACACTAACCTTGACTTGCGTTTGAATGGGTTTCGGGAACTGGTTCAGAAACGTCTCAGCACGACCTTGGAGGCTTGATTTCGCGATAGGAAGAGGTTCTGTATATGTTTCGAGTACACAGAGTTGTTCGTAGGGTTAGAATGAACGAGTGGGTGGGTTTAATTTGATTGTTATGCTTGTTTATATAACTTTGAATAACTCGATCGGTTACGAACGTTTAGGAGCTATTTTCGTATTGTTTTGAATTTAATTCGTTGAATTGGTAGTTGATATCGATCCCTTATTGTTCGTAGGTGATAAAGATTCGATTTTTATGGGATTTAGTCAACAATTGAGGCTGAAATCGAATCGGGTTGAACATGGTGTTAATGGGTATCCATTTGGGGAATATGGGTGAAAGAGAAAACACTGTGGTGGAATTATCATTCTAGTCCCTCTCTTTTTCCTTTAATTTCAGATTTTCTTTTTGACAATCTAAGTCCTTCTAGTTCTAATAAAAAAAAAAAGTTTATGTAAAACTATTTATAAATTTCATACAAGATGAATTTATATTTATATAATTTATCGAAACCTTAATATTATATATAATTATTTATGCGCATTTGTTTTTCATGATTTAACGTCATTTTATAATTTTTTAAAATTTTTTTTTTTCTTTTAAAACATTAAAATTATTATCATTAATATTATTGTTATTGTTATTATTATTTTGTTGTTATTATATATATATATATATTTGTGATAAAATTTTTGAACTCTCATTAAAACTCTAGAATTTATATATATATATTTAGAAATGTTACATCTATGGCCGGAAATGCCGATCACCGATCTGTTGGACTGAAGTTGGAGATAATCGTATAACTGGGCCAGAGCTTATTCAGGAAACCACTGACAAGGTTGCTCACATTCAAAGAAGACTACAAGCTACCAGGAGCAGACAAAAGGGCTACGCTGACAAACGGCGTAAGCCGTTGGAATTTCAAGTGGGAGACCGTGTTATGTTAAAGGTTTCTCCATGGAAGGGCGTAATTCGCTTTGGAACAAAAGGCAAGTTAGCACCACGATACGTAGGACCGTTCGAAATCATCGAACGTATTGGTCCTGTGGCGTATAGACTGAGATTACCAGATGAACTCAGTGGTGTGCATGACGTGTTTCACGTCTCGAATTTAAAGAAATGCCTTGCTGACGAATCACTCGTCATTCCACTCGAAGAGATTCAAGTTGATGATCAGTTGCATTTTGTCGAAGAACCTTTAGAGATTATGGATCGCAAAGTCAAACAACTGAGGCGAAGCCGTATTCCGATAGTAAAGGTTCGATGGAATTCAAGACGCGGACCCGAGTTCACTTGGGAACGTGAGGATCACATGAAGTTAAAGTATCCCCAACTGTTCGAAGAGGAAGCTGTAACCGATAACAATTCTTAAATTTCGGGACGAAATTTCCTTAACAAGGGGAGACTGTAACATCAGTGCCGGAACCGTCACCGGAACAGTGATCGTAACAGTGCGTGAACAGTAATCAGGTACAATTTTCATGTAATTCAGTGTATTTCATGTTCATATCAAACCTCAGTATCATTTCATATTATCGAAACAGTGAATTCACAGTCATTTCAGAGAAATCAAGTTCAGAACAATGGTTCTTGAGTCAGATAATTATCTGGCAACACAGAATCATCATGTGATTTATTTGTTAGGATCTTATTATGTATAAACGTATGTGAGGCCTTACAGGACAAAACAACACGAATATCGTTAAGTGAATGCTAAACCGACAGATTATTCGTATAGGTGACGATCTGTACGAATAAATCTGAAAGTTTAACGTTCTGAATGATATTTGATAATTAGAAAACAATATTGAAAAGTGTAGTTATCGTCGTGTTTGATCGGGTGACGATTCGAACAAATACGCGCGATGACCGCGCGATTCGATTTAAACGTTAAATAAATAATTTGTAAATTAAATAATTAAAAGATATTTAGTTAATTTATTAGGAATCACAATCTAAAATAAATTTTATGATTCTATTTTAAAACCGAGTCGTCTCGTAACGAAAATGACGCGAAACTGACGTTTCTACGCGAAACCACGCGAAACCGAACGAACCCGAACGAAACCGGTTATTTCCCCCACATTTAATGTGGCTTTTAATGCCACAACAACCCACCAACCAGCCACCACCATCCTCATTCACGTTCACCTCTCTCTCTCTCTAAACCTTCACAAGAAAATTCTACCTTCTCTCTAATATTTCTTGTTTGATTCTAAACCATTTCTTGTGTTTTTGGTGTCAAAATCACCCCCATCACTAGGAGAATACGAAAGTACAACATATCTAAGCATTCTTCCAACGGATTTGAGGTAAAACCCGTGTTTTTACTCGGTTTTGAGGGTTGAAAACCCTAATTTCTAACCTATCTCATTCTCGGTCCATACTCTACTAAACCTTAGGGAAGCACCACGAAAATGCCCTTAGGATGATGTACAAACAGCTTCTATGCCCATCTTTAGAGTTTTAGTTCGAAATCCAGGTTTGCCATTTCAAAAACCCGATCTGCCGAATGACCACATCAGGTGATCGAATGAGGGTGTGCAGGCCGAATGACCAGTCTCTTTCGCCACCCTATTCGCCGAATGACTCCCCACTATACTCACTGCTCATTCGCCGAATGGCTAAGACTCCTCATTCGCTGGAATCTTGTTCAGTCGGGGATCTATTCGATCAAAGCTCATTCGCCACTCCCATTCGACTAAGCCCTCATACGGCCAAGCTTAGCTCGGCTCAGTCTGTCCCTTTCGGCCCATGGCCATTCGATCGGGGTTGTCTCAGTCGGTCACACCATCATTCGGTTGAGGACTCATACGACCGAGGGATTTAGTGGGTGTATGCATAGGAAATATATGGGTGTGTGCATGGAATTTGACTTTGTGAGTGCATGGGTTAGGGTACAAGATATGCACGTGGATGAGTTAATTAATCGACTTAGTATGCATGTGTGTATCCTTACAATCCATGTGTTGCATGCATGCATGTACGTGTGTGTGCATGCATGGACTAGGGATAAGGGATACAAGAATTTCTAAAGCTTTTCAAATAAAAGGGGTTACATAAATTCAATTTAATGTTTTTACAAGGAATTATTCAAAGGGAAAAGAGGGTTGAAGTTAAGTTAATCGTTAACACTCAAACCTTAAGAAATTTCATAAGGACTTGTAACCAAGTTAAGACGACTTAATTTAATTACCTATGATGGGTCATACAAATCAAAGGTTGACATTGGGCCCAAAGTTGGCCCAATGGGCTTCATCTAGGCCCATCACATGTTAAATGGTATTCATATAAACTAAATACGTTTTCATAAAAGAAATTAAAATTTAAACCTTATTAAATTAAATGACTTCCCTAAATAAATGTCTAATTTAAATAAATTAAATTGAAAATGTTTACTTTAAGTTTTTAAACGATTAATGTGGGATTATGGTTATAAATGGGTAATAAGGTTAGTTTAGTTAGAGAAAATCTTAGAATCACATTAGTAATCTAGGACACTTAGTTGCACACCCGGACTAGACCCTAGTTACAACGTCTATTGTATCTACTTATCGTATGCGAATTCTTTTAAAACAACTCAGGTGCAAAAGACACATAAGCAACATTCCAGGAGCGCGTATTATCTTTTGTGATTCATTTCAAAGCAACACAAGTGAGTTCATTGCCCCTTTTCTAAACATTTTGTTTTTAAACGCGGGGCTGAGAAGCATGCGTAAACTGTTTTTATTTAAACTGTTTATTTAAATGCTTTTATTTATTATATGTTTTTACATATATATATTTGTTGATACTCCTAGACTCCTGTCTAGGAAATTATTAAACAGATCAAGCTATCAAATAAATTTAAGTACTCTTATGAGTAATACCTTAAATTTAAACTCTAAATCAACCCTTACTCCATCAAGCTCAAATTCAAGAATCTAAATTCAAAGTGAAATCAAATGAACATAATCAAGAGATCATATTCAAAGGAATCATAACTCAGTGTGTGATCTGAGATCCAAGAATCATAATCAAATCAATTATCATTGGAAATCATGGGAATTCAAAAGATCAAGATCAAGAGACTCAAGGAATCAGAAATCATAAATGTGTGTGAATCATTGTAATAGTGAAATCATTATAATCTAATGAAATCATTAATACTCATGTTAAGGTGGATGTCAGTTGTATAGGGAATCAAGACCACGTGTAACACACATATAAAGTCCCACTCAGATGCAGAAGACCATTGGGTCAGGCTGTAACGGGCAATAACATGAACGATCAAATGAAATCATTATCAAAGTCAAAATCATGAGAATCAAGAGATCAAGAATCACAGGATATCCTTAAAGTCCCCGCTTGTACAGAAGACCTTTAGGTCAAGCTGTAAGGGCAAAACATTAAAATCCCGCTCAGTTCAGGTGTACTCCTTGTGAGTTATGCCTGACATGGGTCACGTGTGAGAGGTTACAACTTGGACAACCACCAACAGCTAAGTCTAATTGATTGAGTAAAATTATACCCAATCATCATGCCTTAGTTGTATTTAAATGTTTATATATTTATTTCATTAAATATTTAGCATTTTATTTACTGTCACTGATTTTGGGAAATCATTTATCTAAGATCAAAATCAAGGGAATCAAAGGTAAATCAATTTTTGGAGATCAAAATCTAAATCAGAGGTGTGTTAGGTAAAAATGCTTAATTATCATTAATATCAATGTCCTATGCGGGTTAGTATGTGGTGGGACGTCGTCTGGGCGGGGTTGTAGCCTTGACCCAGGGGTATGCCCTATATATAAGCATACCGATCTGGATGATACAGTTGATGTTAATGAGGTTAGGGTCTTTACCGAAAGAGGTTTTCAAATCATTTTCAAATCATAAAACTATATGAACTCACCAACCATGTGTTGACTTGATTTTTGCATGACTTCTCAGGTGACGAACAGGTCAACTAAGGAGTTATTTCTTTTGGACTAGGACTTCAGATAGAAGACTTAGCATTTTGTACCTGCATACTTTTGAAGACATCATTTTACAAATATTTTGTATATCTTGTGTAAATACAAGATAGAAATATATGATGTTAATGGTAGATTTACATTGTTAAATTATAAACAATACTGATGTAATTTAACTTTGTAATTCTATTATATTTAGCATTTCTCAGTTGTATCATGTGCAATGTAAACAATCTGATCATCACGATTATCACTCATGATATCGCGCCTCGAGAACCTTCCGCCCGACGGGACAACCGATCCTATCCCGCCGGCTCGGGGTGTGACACCTTACCAAATCCATCTTAAGGAGTATTGAAAAACCGTTTACGATTGAATTCAAAAATCTCAAATGTCGTTGAGCAGAATTGTATTTTTTTAAGGCAATTACTCTTTTAGTTTTTTTATACATAATGATAATTATTAGCCATTTTATTTGTTTGGCCCGACTTGGTTCGAATCATTGATCCGAATATGTAACCCAACTGACCAAGACATACCGGCCGATTGCAAAAAAAAATTTAATCACGTAAGTTTTTGCCCCCCTTCTCCGTCACTGGAGTTTTGGCCGGGTAAAGGTGGAACCAGTTCCGGTTCTGTTATGATTTCTATGAGAAACTGAACCCATCTGTACTCGTCGGTCCGGATAAGACCGGTTCGGGTTTTTAGTTCTGGTTTCGTTTCTGGGTTTTTTGCCCACCTCTACCAATAAGTTTAACTATAAGTTTCTAGTATAATAGTTACCTTGTAGAAGTTTTTATATGAAAGTTTGGGTTCAAATATAGGTCCAAGCATATTGCAAAGGCAAGGTTAGACCCAGTCATGGTGTACGCTTAAGTCTTACAAAATTGACGAGTTGGGTCGGGTCGGGTCGGGTTGGGTTGGGTAACGGTCAGTATGGGTTCGGGTTAGGATGAGTGCGGACTATGATGAGTTTTAAGTAAGATCAGTTTGGGTCTAAATGGGTTGTTTTAAAAAAAACATCATTTAATTCAAGTTAAAATGAGTCGTAAGTAAACAAATAGTTTATTTGCATAATTTTTAGCAATTTTATCATCAAATATATCATTAATAATTATTATCCATTTGTATATATTCTATTCTAATAGTTTTTAGGTTACTCATCTTAACTTGAATTGTATAAGATGTTACCCATTTTAACTCGTTGTATGTTATGATGTTACTCATTTCAAACCAATATAAAACATCTTATCACTCAAACCAACTCATTTATCTTGTTTTGGGTCAAGATTGTCATTACTAGGTGGGCTTGACGGTATACTCCAAAGCCTTGAATATGATAAGATGCTTGAAACCTTATCTTGAGTGTATACGTTCCAAGCCGTTAAAAAAATCTTCAATTTTATGTTTTAGTGGTTTATTATATGTGTATGAGTGGTTAGATTAAACAAATTAGGCCAAATAATGAAACGAACTCCTGTTTCGATGCTCCCAGCTCCAATGTTGAAATTAAATTAGACTTGGTAGAGAATATAAAAATGTCATTTTATTTGGATTTACTTAAAATCAAATAGAAATAAAAATAAACATTGGATTGTGTAATAGTTTAGGATTTCATGTGTTCGGTTCATGATGGTTATCAAAAGATGTGTTGGTTGGAAGTGACAGCAATATGAGAGTTACCAAGGAACAATATGTGATGGTTCCATGCATAGTCATTCCAAGGGCTTTGACAATACATAAATTATTGTCCGCTTAGAATGTTTTTGAAATGTTTCATTTATACCGGGCAAACTTGACCTCTAGTAAGATAGTGGGTAAATTTAAATAAACAATTATTGCATTTTGGGTTTAAATGAATAGTATTATAACATATAACATGTTAAGATGAGTATCACCTTAATTAACACAATACGAGTCAAGGTGAGTAACTTTAAATTATGTGAATATAATAGATTTCAATAATGATCAATAATATATTTGATGAAAAACCTTCAAAATTATTGAAGGAGAAGATTACCTAAATGGTTCACTAGTATTTCACTATTGGTTCGTAGGTTTCATAAATTACCAATATGGATCCAAATTTTTTACATTTGTAATACATATATTTTTTAGGTTACCATATTCCTCACATGATTGACTAAATTACCCTCACATAAAGACTATATGTGTTACAAATGTTTAAAGTTCGGGACCACATGAGTAATATATGAAACCTAGGAACCAAGAGTGAAATACTAGCAAACCACGGGAGCATCTTGGTAATTTACTCTTATTGAGATAAACTATTTGTTTAATTACAACTCATTTTAACTTGAATTAAATTGATATTTTTTAAAAATAATTCATTTAGACTCAAATTGATTTTGCTTAAAACTCATCTTAACCTGCATCCATTCTGACCTACACACTCATTACCTAACTTGTCCATTTTGTCCGTCATAGTTTTATTGGCCAAGAAGACGGTAAATATAGCTTTTGAAAAATTAAGGGGCTCTATGTTTGGATCTGATTGTGAAAAAACACGTCTGAATCTGAACCAACGTCTGAACCAACCTCTGAATCATTCATACATGGGGAGGAGCTTGAATGAGAAGAATCTAGGAAGTGTGATGTAACAACCGGTTTTTAATAATAAAATGTATTTGGAATAATCGGTAAAAATAACGATTGTTATTGTTACAAGTTGAAAGTATGCGAGTAATCATGAACGTGGGAGAAAACCGTGCGCGAAACGGAATTACGGATTGTTCGGAATCGCGAAACGAAGAAAATTACAAAGATAATATGTTTTGGGACTCGTCGCGGTACGCAAAGGTGGTTTTGAGGTTCCTTCGCTGAACGCGAAGAACCCAAAATATCTAATTTCTCCGGATTTCTTCGCGGTACGCGAAGCCCTTCTTGGCTCCTCTTCGCGGTACGCGACGGATGGGGCGGTGCAATAGATCAGATTTCTTTATCAGATTTCTTGCAGAAGAGTTTTTAAAACACACACGCGAAAAAGTTGAGATCCAAACTCATATTTGGAGTGCTCTAAACATCCGGATCGTACCAGAGAACGTATCTGCAACATCTGATCGTTGTTTTGTGATTGAACATCCGTTCAAAAGGGTAATGATTCGATCTCTCCTACTAGTTTAATAGTGTGTGGATTAAATTTAGTTTTGAATGTAATACTATGATTATGGGTATTGATTATTGCCTAGTTGATAACTAGGGATGGTTAGAAACGAAGAATTTGATATTTTGGTGGTGAAATCTTCGTTTGAAAACCGGGATAATGTCCGGTTGTTATGAAACCCATATCATGGTGGGATAACTAGTAGGATGGGTAAATTGTGCTTTTAAAATGAAATATGGATTATGATCCATGAGTTAAATGATGATTTTGATAAATTGATGTTAAAAAAATTATTACCAGTTATGATCATAAAAGAGTTTTGATTAAAAGAAGTAATTGAGATCATAACTAATATAATAAACATCAATTATTTGATGAAATGCCTAAGGGAGGCATGAGGTATGATTAATTATAATAATTGACTAAAACTTACTAAAGACAGTAAGATAAAGTCAATTATGTGATAAGTTGACTTTGAGAAAGTCAAACCAGTCAAGTGAGTTGAACTTGATTGTATGTGTTATATGTATTGAATATAGTTGTATATGTGCGAATATGCAACTAGGTGTTGGTGGTGAAAGTCAAGTGACAATTCACAGAAATGGAAAGGAGGTTGTAGAAAATGAACAACCGTATGAACCAGGTAAGTTACCCAACTTACTGTAACATTACATATAAGTAGTAGAAAGAGTTTACTTGCGCACTTAAAATATGTGAATGTTGTTAAATATGTGATTGAAACTATGGGATGAGAAATCCTTTAGTTTGTGTTTGTTAAGTTTCCATGGGAAACGTATATGCAATATATTTGCATTAGAATAACCGGATGAACCGGTGACTAATTAATATGATTTGGTGTTGATAGAATGATGGTGCATAACATAATTAATGAAACTAATGAATTAAAAGACCTATGAGAAGGCGTTATTAGTTTCAAAACAAATGTTACGCTTGTGTGGTATGCATAGTATAAATGCATTAAAATTTAGCCGGATGAGCCGGTGAAATTGATTTAATTGAACCACAAATGTGTGGCTAACCGGTTAATCCGGTAATTGAATTATTTATGACTCCACAATGGTGGATAGCCAGAGGTGCTGACAATTGTTTAGATGGAAGTACCGGTGGGTGAACATCTTAGACTTAATATTTATGACTCCACAATGGTGGATAGCCAGAGGTGCTGGCAATTGTCTAGATGGAAGTACCGGTGGGTGAACATCTTAGACTTAATATTTATGACTCCACAATGGTGGATAGCCAGAGGTGCTGACAATTGTCTAGATGGAAGTACCGGTAGGTGAACATCTTAGACTTAATATGTATGACTCCACAACGATGGATAGCCAGATGTGCTGGCAATTGTCTTAGATGGAAGGACCGGTGGGTGAACATCTTAAGACTTAAATTAATTATGATATCACGAATGAGTGAATAGTCAGAGGTGCTGACAAATAGCTATAGTGGAAGCACAGGAATGTGAACACCATAGTGTAATTTTGATTAAACTATTGTGAGCAATAGTTGATGATTGGTAATATGATATTATTACCTTGTGAGAGATTTTTAATATATGTATGATACCACAAATGTGTGGATAACCGGTTAATCCGGAAACTAAATTGTTGAAACCACAGATGTGTGGGTAATTGGTTAAGCCAATATACATATATATATATATATATATATATATGGTGTTTTAAATTTAGCCAGAGGTGTTGGTGATAGAATTGGATTAGATAATATAATCATATTTGTGAAAATGTCTCATTAAGGGAAATAAATGCACAATGTGTGTTGTGTGCAAGTTGATGTTTAAATATGATGTATTGTTATCTAGCCATGATAAACATCCATATGATATGTATGTGGATGTGTTTAAATGAGTTTTGGGAATTTTGGGAGGGGTTACTTACTTAGTTCATATGAACTAATTGTGACCTTATATGTGATGTTACAGGTCAAAGATAGATATGCATCGGGCGATCAGATCGGGCACGTTGTGAAGCAGAACCAAACGTTATGTAAAATCTTTGGTGGTATTAAACTTAAACACATTAGTTTTTGTTAATCGTAAATGTAATGATTGAAATTAAGTGTGTTTAACTCATAAAATGTCAATTTCACGCTTCCGAACATAATTTTATGTTAAAGTTTAATTTGGGACCTAAAAATGGAACACGTGTAATCGTGTGTAAAGTTTGGGTGTTACATGTGACGACCGGAGAAGCTTCTAGTCACAATCAGCCACCAAAGATCCACCACCGTCGCACCACCACCGTCGCTCCACCACCGTCTGCGACGACGAAGACCAAGATAATTGACGCACAACTTGCTCGACGGTTGTGTGACAATTACGTTTGAAGATTACGTCATTATCGATTGGATGCACACATTGTCGTGCTTGAAATCCACGTTAATTTAGCAATTGTGATTATTACGAGTTGAAAGTATGCGAGAAATGGTGAACGTGGGCGAAAACCGTGCGCGAAACGGAGTTCTCGATTCTCCGAAATCGTTAAAAGAAGATAAATTTAAAAATATTGCAATCTGGGAGTCAGCGCGGTACGCCTAGCCCCACTTTGCCCCTCTAGGCGGTACGTGCGAAATCAAAATATCTAAGGCCACTCTGGATTCTACGCGGTACGCCTAGCCCCACTTTTTCCTTCTAGGCGGTACGCTAAGCATGTGGCGGTGCAAATGATCAGACTGAAATATCAGATTTCATGCAAAGTTCATTTCTCTCTCTTTCTCGAACATTTTCACCGTAGGGACTCACAAAGACGAACTTATATCATCCAAATCTCATGGGATTTTGCCATTAGCTCGTTATCACATTATCGAAAAAGTCCTCATCTCTCGAAACTGTATCTAATGTGGGGCCGAAATGAAATAATGATAGTACTATCGGCTGACAACTCATTCACTAGGAGGTTTGCTTCTTCCCTTGTGTGAATGTTTGTTACATGTTTTCGAAATACCCTCTTAATGTTAGTGATAGACATTAAGATAGTGAGGCATCAAGATATTTACCGACGGGTAGTATCTTCGTAAAAACGTAGATGTGTTTGAAAGGAACTATATATGGGTCCCATGGTTATCTTGAACATTGTATATCAAAAGCTTGCATATCATATCATGTTGTTTAACTTAAACATTACGAACTCACCAGCTTTGTGCTGATTTTTCCAACTCAAACCTTTTTGCAGGTAGACAGTGACCGTCGGCGAGGTTGCACATTTAAGCACTTGTAACCAAATAATTTGGTTTGTATAATAAGTTTAGTTTGTAAACTGTAACTGTGATTGTGATAATGATACCCTTGTAATATATTTTGTGTAAGTTAATCTGTGTGTTGTGATACCGGATCAAGTAAGTTACACCCAATCTCTGAAACATCACCACTATGCTTCCGCGACCTTCCTAGAGTATTCAGTAACATTATCAATAGGTGACGACAGGTGAGGGTGTGACAGTTCGCACCACAAGGAGCGACGATGGTTCAATGGTTTGTACCACAGGGAACGGGCAAGGGTTTTACTTACCTTCGAAGGCGGCGGGCGGTGGACGATCGAGGGTTTTGCTACCTTCGCACCACAGGAACCGATGGGTTGCTCCATGGTGATGGTCGAAGACGACGAACAGGTTTCTTGGTGGCGATGGGTGACCGATGACGATAAAGGCGAGTGACGGCGGTGAAGACGACTGACGACGTACATGATTGGTGGTGGTGGCGAAGGGATTCGACAGGGGCGCTGCAAACGTGGTGGGTTGTTTGATTAGGGCTCATATGTGGGTATTTGTTATTTTCATTCAGACGTGGAATCAAACATTTTTAACCGGTTCAGCACTTAATGGATCCGACCCTCTTAACCATTCAGAAATCTTAACCATTCAACACTTAATAGTTTAGAACCAATCAAACGGCCCCTAAATCACACTAGTCAGTAGTGGTGGACTCAACATATCTTTATGATGGCCGGAAATTTTTAAGAAACGGTTTTGTATCACTAAATATTTAATTGGGTCAGGCTAAATATACCCTTTTTCTAACTTGTCATACCCTTCCCTTCAAAATATTGATTATAAGTTTGTCAAAATTAACCCTTCAATTGGTACACTTATTGTCATTACCACATTCTAATCCTTCTTCCCCAATTTGGGTCGTAGTAACATACTCAATCCCAAATCAAGCAATTGACGGACACGATAGTATAACATTAATAAAAATTAACCGACAAAATAAGATTATAGCAAATGACCAATAATTTAAATTAAAAAAGTTAACAAATTAAAATAATAAAATAAATTAAAGTTTAAAAAAAATGTAAAAATAAATGCCTACATTGAGGAATTGAGTAGCTTAGAATTTGAGTTAAGAGAGGATCTCTGATAGCAACAAGAATTTCAGCTGGCAGGGTATACGTTTGGCTCACGTAACAATTTTAGTATGTGCATATATTTTTAATCGTTGTAAACATTAAAGATCGAGCTAATGTAAGATTAAATTATGACTTATTTATGCAGACGTGCCATGTGGCATGCCCGGGTTGTATTGACGATCCCTAACTTCGAGAAATTATATCGGTGGATTCTAACTGTTTGCAAAAACGTAACACAGATGGTCCCTGGAGTGGATGTATGTAGAATTCATTCATGATTTTTAATTAGCTTAGATTAAAACTTGTCTTGAGTTTATTCGAATAACTGGTGAAACAGAGATTGAAATTTGAAATTCTATACCTTCAAAGGTTGCTGATTTTGTAAGAACCTATTTGGGGATAAACGTAAACTGTCGATTTTTAATGTTTATAATCATTCTTCGGAAGAATCTATGCAGGAGGAGATGACATAATCTGTGGTGGTGGTTGCCGGAGGTGGTCTGTGGTGCAAGCCTGTGTATATATGTGGCTGGAAGGGAAGAGAGGGCAGGGTTAAAGTGGGTGGGGAGGGGTATTTTGGTCATTTTTAAAAATTTAACAATAAGGCTATCCACAGTGGTCATCCAACTGAAAATCCCTCCCCACCGAAATTTCCTGACACGTCATCACCCCACTGAATCTTAAAACCCCACAGTGGTCACCCCATCGGAAAAACTTCCCCATTTGTGAGAGAAGAGAAAATCATTCCCACCGGTGTGTGAGAGGGGTTGAGCGCGGAGCGGTACCCGCCGAACCCACAAAATCATTCCCGCCGGGGGAGAGGGGCGGTGTTCCCGCCGGTGCCCGCTATCTCGCAATGCCAGCGGCCTTGCCGCTGCATGCATGGTCTAAAAGATAACAAACATCCACTCTAGGGACCACCTATGTTACGTTTTTGCAAACAGTTAGGACCACTGATGTAATTTCTCGAAGTTAGATCATATATCGGTATATGCTTACCAAAAAAATCTCATGTGGAATGGCTGCCCATGAACATAATTTAGTTCGAAATGGTCTAGTTTTACCTGATTGAGGCTAGTTTTTTTTTTTATTTTTTTCATGTATTTACCCTGATTCGTATCATCTGCGTCGTTTAATATAAGATTATTTACATATATCTCTTTAGTTAAAACTTTTATAACATATATATATAATATCTTCTAAGATCTTGTTTGAGATTTCATCTAAAAATGACTTATTGAGTTATTGGCTTTTTCAAAAAGCCAATAAGTTAATATGTTGTTTGCCAAATTTAAAATGACTTTTGAAAATGACTTTTTTAAAGGGGTAATAAGTTGTTTTTCAAAAGATAAAAATTCTAGCTTTTCAAAAGGACTTATGACTTATTGACACAAAAGTACAAATATATCCCACTCTTTATCATTTACTCAATAACCTTAAAATGATGTCAATAAAACAATGTCCTTTTTGGTTATTTTAAAACTTCATTTTGGAAAAGCCAATCTAAACACATTTTTAAAAATTTATTTCAAAAAGTCATAAGTTAATAAACACTTTTAACAAAAATTCCTTTTAAAATTAAATAAGTAATCCAAACAGGGCCTTAGTCGGTCATTACTGGATGGATCATATAACCTCTAGTAATTGTACAAATGTGATCGCAATCAATGTTTTCATAACCGGACCGGACGTCGAACCGGTCTCCTTACTGGTCAGAGGTCCGACCGGTCAGACCGGTCGAACCAGATTTAAGAACCGGATGAATTTATATACATTTTATATTTTATAAATGTATATATATATTAAACCCACATCTTTCAATTATGAAGAAACAATCTATAAGAGGGGATCTTTGCTGAAGAAATTGACTATCCCAATTCCCACATCGATTGTACAGCATCTTACATTCTTTTATAAGGGAAACTGACTATCCCACATCGACCAAGGAAGGGAAATTTAGGCCACTCACAACTCTATAAGAGGGGATGAAGAAAGAAGCAGCAGTATGCCAACCGGTTCCATGACGAGTGGTTTAACCGCCGGTTCGACCGCTAACCGTGTTGGCCGCCCGGTTAATTTCAAAGCGGCCCAACGTATTCAAATGAACCGCTTATAGGAACAAGTCCTGGTCCGACCAGTCGAACCGGCCGGTCCGGTCCGGTCTCGAAAACATTGATCGCAATAGCTTAACACATATCTAGTAAAAAACATATTTGTTTTAGTATTTTTTAGGTAAAACTTTATTCTATATTTTTAAAACACAAACACCTAATTTTTCTATTGCATTAGTATATTTTTTATAATGTATTTGTAAGTACAAATATAAAAAGAAATAAAATACAGTACAAGAAAACATAAATATAGTAAAAAAGACAAATCGGGTACTAATAATTAGGGGTGTTCATCGAGTCGGATAACGAGTTTTTTCGGTTTTTCGAAATTCCAGGTCTATCCGAAACCTGACCTAATTCGAATCTCAAAATATATTATCCGACCCGAAAAACCTGAATTCTTACATCCGAATAACCCGAGCAACCCGAATAAACCAGTTTTATTCAAGTTATTCGAATATCCGACCTGAAAAAATAGTTTTTGTATACCCAAAACTTGGCCCAATCGAAAATCATATTATCCGACCCGAACAACCCGAATTAGATTTCGGATGATATTTTTTCGGGTTTTGGATATTTTGAACACCCCTACTAATTATATGGTTCTTTTAGTTTAATTTTAAAATAAAAAAAAACTTATTACTATAAACATAAATACTTTTTTGATTTTCAATCAATTTTTATTCTAGATTAAACATCCCTATGTGTGTCTAAAGTGATCAATGATAGTTATGATAACAATATACAGCCGGTTTGAGTTTCTCAAAGAAAATGTAACCAGAAAAACTGAAACTAGTTAGGTCAAAAGTCGATAAAAAACTGTTGGTCAATAGCCCGAACCAAAACTTATTTTTGACTTTGTCATCGTCAATCAAAACACAGAACTGCGAAATATAGATATGTGATATAACGCTAATTATATCTAGCTAAGAAAGATATATGTGTAAGATGACAGTTTTGGGACCAACATTATCTAAAATAAGGGTGTTCACCGTCCGGTTTTTACGGATTTTGAGTGAAACCATAAACCAAATCGTTAATAACGGTTTTTAAATAACGAAAATCAAAACCGAACCGCTCAAAGTAAAAATCGAACCAAACCGAACCGCTAATAACAGTTTGGTTCCGATTTGGGTATTTTAGGTTTACACTTTTTGACTCGTTATAAATAAAAACCAAACTATTTTTTGATTTGAAACAAACTATTTACATTGTGATCCCAAATTTAATTTTGTTGTTAAATGACGTCTAAATCATCAAACTTATCTATCTTTCTAGTGTGTGTGCAAACATACTTACATACATATATATATACATAGGGGAGGGATCCCAAGAAAACTTCATTTTAAAGAAAAGTAATAAACTAACCATAATCATTATCAATTAAACTTTTTTTTTCCATTTTTTATTTCTTTACATTATAAGGTAGGAAATGTAAAAAAAAGAACGTTCTCGAAGACAACTTCTGCTCATGTTTATTCATTTAACTAAACAAACCCCAGCTAAACTATTCGCTGAAAGTTCGATTCGTTACAACCCTAAGAATAAGTCAATATTTAATAAAAGAAATGCATGAAAGAATATTCAGATTTAACCAAGAGACAAAACGAGTCCCTCATCAGTGATTTTTTATGAGTAAGAAAACAAGATAAGATATTTTTTGTATAATTTTTACTTCTGTGATAATTATTTAATATTTTTTCTATTAATATATATATATATCTATACTTTATAATAAAAGAAGATTTTTTTGATTACTTGTCATCACCACATCAATTCTCTTATTAAATTTGACACTTGTCATTACCACATCACTTCTTAAATAAAATTTGCCACATGGCAATCACCTATGAAATCAAATTTAAATTTTAGAGTTTCTAAATGCTAATTTGATTAATAAAAAGTTGAATAATCCTACTTTTTCGTCTAATCAAACTGAATACCAACCCTACTTGATTTTTCTCCTTCTCTTGCGGCCCACCTCACTTTGACTACGATATTTTGAATGCAAAATCTTTGATTTGGAATCCCTGAAGATCTTAATCAGGATTTTGATCCTCACTCCATGGATCGCCTCATTGTTTCTCTTATTCGAAGAAGAAGTATTTTCTTCGTTTCTTGCTTCTCGATCGAAAGGTTTTTGTATTTTATTTAGGTCTTTCATAAAAAAATACATGAGTATTGATTATCAAAGTTGATAAAATATGACAGGTATCGTTCCCATCTCTCAAATTTACATATGCATTTGTATAATTTATTGATATCTATTTGTAATGATTTTTAGTTAAGTCTCTGATTGAGTTAATTAAGTTTGTGTTTGCTTGATTTTAGATTTCATTGTGGTATTATTTAAGCGATGGCTTCGAAGCAGATATTGAAAAATCTCAAGGATCTCGAGAAGGAGCCTCTTACCTCTTGTAGCACATGTATTTTACACACATCCATTGTTTAGATCTTGATTTTGTTGTTTTGTTATGATTTGTGGTTTTGATCTGTTGATATTATTTATATGTTGAATCATTCTCTATTATATGTAACTTCTTTTAATTTTGTTATTTATTGCTAAAACATCTAGGAGAATGATTGATTGTTGGATATTGTTTGTGGTTTGTGTGGGAATTGTAGGGATGGTCAGATCTCTAGGTAAAAATTATTTGTTTATACATGTGAAAGATCTTGCAGTATATTTGTTACACTCATCCTGTAATTTAAATATCCATTTTTAAGAGTTTTTGTTGGCTTTAAGTGTTTTTCTTTGGACCAAAAACTTCAGAACATAGGAAGATTATAACAAATTTATGTAAAAAAGATATTTGTTGTGTCTCATCATGCATGACTGTTGATGATGAAATCTTTAAAAATTGGTCAATTTTATTACTTGTATCTCTACGTGTCTGCTAATTTCTTCCAATATTTCATATGATGATGATTCTTTTATAGTTTTTATTAAATATCTTTTGCATGTTACAATCGGCTCCTTCTATAGTTCTTTCTTTTTATTTTTTTATTTTTTCTAATTGTTTTCTGAATTAATATCTTGGGTATGAATATATGAAGTGGAGTGAGTTTCTAAGGAGGTGTTTGTTTTTTCCAAAAAGGTCTGCATGACCTCTTATGTCTGCGCCGCGCAGACGCGGGCAGAGGTTGGTCCTCTGCAGACCGTTTGTTTTCTCGCAGACATTTCATTAAAAAAGGTCTGCGCGACCTCTTCTTGGCGCAGACATGGACCAAACGTACGCGTTTAATCTCCTTCTCAATTGACGATCTGTAGATGATCTGAACGGCCGTCGCACCTCCAATCGTACGCGTTTCCGGTCGTCTCCTTCTCACGCGGGTTCGATCGAGGGTTTTAGATCTAGGGACAGCCGGTTGGTGCAGACGGGTTCGATCGAGGGTTCCAATCGTACTCGTTTCCGGTCGTCGCCCATGGTTGGTGCAGACGGTGGCTTGGGAAAGAGGATGATCGACGGGATGGGGGTGGGTTGGTGCAGACGGTGGGTTGGGGAACATGATGATCGACGGGAAGGGGGGTGGGTTGGTGCAGACGGGAAGAGCTTGATAAAGTCTTTAGAAAACAAACACCTCAAAAAGACCTACTTGCAGATGTTTGGTCCACCTCTTCTGCAAAAGAGGTCTGCAGATGTGGTCCGCAGACCGCAGACATTTTACCTCTGAAAAAACAAACACCACCTAATTGTTGATATATGATTTGGCTGTCTCAGGTAACCATTTATATGTTTTTTGTGATGAATTGAGTTTCTTAATCAATAGTATGAAAGCAAAATGTATGAACCAGTGTGTCCCATATGCATAAATCAGTGCATTTATGACATTTATATCATTGCAAATATCAGGGTTCTATGCCTAACGGGTATGATTTTATTGACAACATCCAGTGACAATGATGGAAATGGTAAGAAGCTTGAATTGAAAAGGGGAGGAAACAAATTTTGTTACAAAAGGAGAGCAAATCACCAATGCTAAAATTCTTGGTACACTTGCAAAGTACTTCTGGATGAAAGATAACATGGAGTTCAGATTTAGAGTGCTAACTGCAATGGGATTCTTGGTTGGGGCCAAGGTGAGTAAGGCGCCATATTAGTTAATTTTGTAATAATAAGGATTAATGTTGGTTATACATTATTCAAGTTATTTTTTCATATATTTGTTTTTTGGCAAATTATTTTTAATCAGGTAATAAATGTTAAAGTAGCCTTCTTATTCAAGCTAGCTGTGGATTGGTTAACAACAACTAGAAATCCCAATTCATTTTATGAGTTTGCAGCTGCTAATTTAACAGCTTTAGCTATTTTTATAAGTCCAACAGTTGTTTTGTATGGTTATGGAATAGCAAGCACAGGAGCTTCAGCTTTCAATGGTACTTTGTATGTTGATCATAAAGTAATTGCTTTATCATGTGCATTCGAATTTAAATTTAGTTATAAACCAAGATGTGGCATACTGGCATGTAACATCCATTTTATGAATACGGTTGTGATGTACCCCCAACCCATCATAAAGTAATGTTTGTTTGTGTTGTTACAGAGTTGCGAACTGTAGTGTTTTCTAAGGTTGCATTGCGGACTATTCAGTTGCAGATTGGAAGCTTAAATTGTTGTCAAAAGCTATATGAAAATTATCTGAAGTAGTAATGTGAAAGTTTGTTTGCTTTTTTTCAGGTGTACCCTAATATGTCAAAAGTCAAAATTGACTAACAAAAAGACAAGTCTAACCTCAGGTTTCCCATGGGTGTTCTTTCTGAACACAAGAGACATTGGGCTGACATGAGAATGTATCTGATCTACCTGACTACCCATGAAGATGTTGTGTAAGTTCATTATTTTTATGCATATATAAAAAAACAACAAGAAAGCATTCAAAACTTACAAGACAATAAATTAGTATAAATCAAGTTAAGTTTTTGATGAAAACCTTGAAAATAAACGTTTAAAATGTATAAATATCTTACGTTTTTTTTATTAAATAATATCAATATTAATTATTACATTATTAAATATATTTAATAATTAAAAATATTACTTAATAATAGGCATATATTTAGGCCGGTAAATTTAAAATTATTCGAAATTTTAAACCTAAATATGTAATCAAATACAAATTCATAGTCAAAAAAATTTAAATTCAAATTTTTTTCAACTGTATGATCAATTTGTTACCTACTTTTACTCAAAAATTATGCCTATATAATCTATTAATTATATAAAATCTCAATCATCAATATCTCCTCTCAAAAATTTGCTCTGCTTATCTCATACCATCTTAACAAGGTATCTTTTACAAATCATTTATTACATTATTAAAAGTTATGTTTGTATTTACCAATTTCTGTTCATATAATGTTTTATTTATCTTCTTTTAAAACTCCTTTTTTACATTATATCACAAGTTGGATCATATATAGCTTCTCACATGTCACATTTTTATTTATATTGTACATTATTTATATTTTTAATCAAATACTTTATTGTATTTATTTTTATGGATTCAGGTGATCCTATTAATGATCTTATTGAATTTGTTTATCCTTCCATTCTTCAAAATTTTAAAAATTCCAATTTTTTCCAAGAAAGAGCCATTTTAGCACCCACAAATGAAGTTGTAGACGAAATCAATGATCAGTTGATGTCTTTATTTCCAGGAGATGTTGAGGAATATTTAAGTTCAGATAGTATTTGTGAGTCAGAGCATTTACATGAAGGTGTTGATCAAAGTTTATACTCACAAGACGTACTAAATGGTATTAAAATTTCAGGTTTACCTAACCACAAGTTAACTCTAAAGGTCGAGGTCCCTGTGATGTTATTGAGAAACATTGATAAAAAAATGGTTTATGTAACGGGACTAG
Organism: Mikania micrantha; assembly: GCA_009363875.1. Classification (NCBI taxonomy): domain Eukaryota; kingdom Viridiplantae; phylum Streptophyta; class Magnoliopsida; order Asterales; family Asteraceae; genus Mikania; species Mikania micrantha. The sequence continues at coordinate 52,228,363 of CM018686.1, forward strand.
ATTGAAGATCATCTCACTTGGAAATCGTGTAATTGAAGCAGAAGTAATTTCAGGAAGTCATATAGGTAATCGGACATTCATTCCTAGAATAGCTCTAACACCGTCTGATAAGAAAGTTCCGTTTAAATTTCAAAGGAGACAATTTCCTATATCAGTTTCATTTGCAATGACGATAAATAAAAGTCAAGGCCAGTCGTTATCAAGAGTAGGTTTGTTATTGAAACAACCAGTTTTTTCACACGGACAACTGTACGTTGCTTTATCGAGAGTTAAGAGTAGGGATGGTGATGTTACTAACATGACGTCCAATGTAGTATACAAAGAAGTTTTTAGAGATTTATAACTTATATTTGTGATTGTAAAATGTATTCGTTTATGATAGATTATGTAATTCATTGTAAATATTTTTTAATTGCATTATTCTTTTTAACCAATCCTGTGTAACACACGGGTTTTTAACCTAGTATATATATATATATATATATATATATATATATATATATATATATATAGACTTATTCTATTGAGAACCACTAAATATAAAAGAACCAAAGGAACTAATTTTGAACCACATTTTTTAGGGGTATAAAAGCAATTTTCGTTTAAAGTGGGAGAATTTACTATTTTACCCTTTTAAATAACCACTCTATGTACAAAACTTAAAGCATAATGTACAAGTGTATTATGCAGTTCTCAAGTTCCTAACATAAAAATGGTTCTTAATGGAATACCTCCCTATATATATATATATATATTTATATTTTAATTAACACTTCAGTTTTTTATTAACTTTTGTTTTGTTAAATAAGGTGGAACCTACATTTTGATTTTAGAGTAAAATACTATAATGGTGTTTGTGTTTACATGAAATTTGTGTGTTTAGTTCATGAGTAATTTTTATTGCTATTTTGGTTTCTTAATTTATAAAAAGTTGTCAATTTGATCCCTTCATTTGTTAAAAATGTCAATTTGGTATCATAATTTGTAAAATATTGACAATCAAGTCTCTTAATTTATTGTGAAAACTATCAACAAAATAGATGAGAGGGACTTGATTGGTAATTTTTTTACAAATTAACAAACCAATTTGTCAATAAAAAGAATTTAAAAACTAAACAAACAAATTTCATATAAATATAGGAACCATTTTGACATTTTACTTTTAATTTTATATAAAACTTAATGATCAGATTGTCTCATTAAAAGCCCATGTAATGTTTTGCCGAGCCCAATAGTAGGTACTGTCAAAGTGTCAATACGTGTAACGTGTGAATCACACAACTTTGATGGAGGTTGGATTCCTACATATTTCTAGAAGAGGTATTTTTTTTTTTTTAATTTTTATTAGTTTTGTACTCCCATTTATAGTTTTTAGTTTATAACGTGTTTTTTATTATATTTTAATAGAGTAAATTGCACTTTTGGTCTTTTATGTTTACACAAAATTTCAGAGATAATCCTTTATGTTTTAAAATGTCAAAATCAGTCATTTAAGTTTTCAAATGTTGCAAGCTTGGTCCTTTTTTCCGTTAACATCGTTAAGTACCAACAGAATAAAGAACCATATATGAAAATTTATGTAAACATAAAGGACAAAAATTGAAATTTATTCAATTACTTATAAGATTTTTTTGGCATTTATGCCCCTATTCTGTTCTTACTTAACTACGTTAACGAAGAAAGGACCGAGTTTGCAACATTAGAAAACTTAAAAGACTGATTTTGATATTTTGAAACATAAATGACTAAACCTGAAATTTTGTGTAACCATAATGGACCAAAATTTACTTTATTTTTTGGTACTTTGGATCATTTAAAGCTGCACCAACGTTTTTGTTTTGATATCGTCTTTAATACAGTTAGGCATATATTTAATGGTTTATATTGAAGGGACAAGCGGGTATGACGTTTTTTTGTGTACGCGTGATGATATTAGGGATATCGTCTTTAATACAATTAGGCATATTTAATTTAGCTTTTAAAATGTTATGCATTATATATTTTTTGATGCAAATGAAGATAAAATATAAGCGATGCATTTAATTTGGGATTTCGATTCTATTTATACATTTTGAGTTAGAGCATCTGACTAGAGTTAGTATTATGTTTTTAGAACCGGACCAGCCGATAGGCAGGAACCGGTGGGTTGGCTGGACCAAAATGAACTTGTGAACCGCCTTCAAATGAACCGGCCGGTTGAGCCTGTTCATAGTTGGATCTGGAACCGGTTCACTGGCAGATTTTGTTTTTTTTTTTAAATTTAATTTATTTATTTTTTAAACTAAAATTCAAATAATGAAACATTAAAACCAAATCCTGTATTTTTTATAATGATTATGTTTGTTTAAACATTATTTATGTTCGAATAAATGTGTTTATAATGTACAACTTTTTTTAGAGTATTATATATATTTATTATGTCATCCAGTTCTTAAATCCGGTTCGACGTCCGGTTTAACGTACGGTCCGGTTTTGAAAATTTTGGTTAGTACTCAATTAGTTATGAAATGGGTGCACACTTGTAAAGTAATGTAATTTTGGAATGAAATATTTGGATAAGAATTGCCCTTGTATTAAAAAACAACTTTCTAATGAATACAAATGCAAATGTTTATTATGTTTTCATTTTGGCCACAACATTTTATAGAATTTTACCCACCATTTGAACACACTGTGGATCATCATAATATTAATATCTTAGCACACAAAACACACCATGCATCTTTCTTTCTCAAGTCTCAACCTTTATTATGTCTGTTCTTTTCTTCTTTGCTCTCATCACATTACCAAGCTTTTTGTAACCATGTCGGGTAGTGCTCTTACACCAAGGTTTTGTTGCCATATCCGGTTGGGTTTTTTTGAGTTCTTTTGTCGTCTCTGCTGATCATCAAGGTTCTTACTTTTCTGTTTCGATTGCGTTTGATTGATGTGTTACGTTTCTCTATTTGTATGTGATGTCTTAATGTTGTGATTTTGTGCCTTAATATATCGTTTAGGTTTCTTTGGAGACTCAAGGTTTGTTGTAGGCTTCGGGTGTTTCTGGTGCTTCTATAGCAAATCTCCCTCTACTTTTTTTTTGGTACGTCTATTTTGGTGCAAGGTTTTGTAAGCATTCTGGTTTTTTTGCTTCTACATCACTTTATGCTTTTAATTTGCCTGTATGATTGCTATTTTATAGTTGAGTTATGTTTTTGAAGCTTTAGTTTTTACACTAGGGCTGCTAATAAAGAGTTTTTTTGAATTGTAACCTCTAAGCAGTTGAATGGTTTGTAAAGTTTGGTTGTCTCAAACACAAAAATTACCAAGTGAATAACACTGGAATACTGAGGTCCCTACATCCAATTAGATCAAAAATGAATTAACCTAATCTCACTAGGATAACACTGGAAAAGGGGGAAAAAACAAACCAAAACACTGCCTGGCTTAAATGAAGAAAAAGAAGAAGAAGAAAAAGCCACATATGTTTTTGGTGGGCAAGACTAGGGTTGTAATCGAGTCGAGCTGAGCCAGGCCTGGATCCAGCTCGGCTCGTGGATTTTTGAGTCCGAGCCGATCCGAAATTTCTTTCGAGCCAAAAATTCTAGCTCCAGCTCGGCTCGTTAAAAACCTCGAGCCACGAGCCAACTCGTTTTTTTTCCTCCACTTTACACATGTATATAATCTAATATATATAAAATGATATATATATATATATATTATACACGTGCATATATATACACATACATATATATATATATTACACACTATATGTTTTTATATATAAATATGCGTATAAGACATGGTTGTAAAAATCCCCAACTATGCCGTCTCCTAAGGCCGACTAGGCCCGACTATCCGATTAGGCCGATTAGTTGCCCTATTAATCCCGAATAATCCCTAGTCCCCACCCCACCGACCGACTAGCGACTACTGATTTCTACAACATTGGTATAAGATATTATATATAATATATATGTATGTGTGTGTGTATAATTTAATATATATATAGAGGGTATGGTTAAAATTAAAACCACATCTCAATGAGAAAACCGCGAAAACATGCAAAAATCACGTAAAAAGAACGTATTTTTTTTTGAAATTTTTTTTACATGTTTGTAACACTATTTGACACATTTTTATAAAAAAATCAAAAAAGCGCCGACCAAATATTTAAAAAATTTTTTTTATAAACCCACGTAAAACCTACGTAACAAAACGTAAAAAAAATTCTAGTTTTGTTACGTAGGTTTATAAAATATTTTTTTTAAAAAATATTGGGTCGGCGTTTTTTTGATTTTTTTATAAAAATGTGTCAAATAGTGTAACAAACCTGTAAAAAAAATTCAAAAAAGACGTTGTTTTTACATGATTTTTGCATGGTTTTCGCGGTTTTCTTATTGAAATGTGGTTTTCATTTTATCTTTTCCCTATATATATATATATATATATATATATATATATATATATATATATATAGGGAAGGGATCATATAATAACCCTTTCTAATTGAGAAAACTCAATAACTCAAATCCAATGGTTCAAATTTCCAAGATTAAATCTAATGGTGACATGTGTCACTAATTAATTTTTAATACTAAAGGGCATTATGGTCATTTGTCTTAATTACAAAAATCAGATTTAATATAAGAGTGACAAGTGTCACACTCTTAATAAACCATCTATTTTCCTATTTTTAAATTAAAGTTTCCCCCCTTGATTTTTATACACTTATAACTTTTTTATACGATGTTATTTTTTTATAAAAATTACACCATTAAACTCGTCATATTTTTCTCGTTAATTTCATTATAGTCATGTCAAATTTTTTTCGGGGCGCTCGTAATTACACTAACGTAAAAAATATAAGTACAATAATTTTTTCTTTTTTTTCAAAAATTTTCCATCAAATTTTTTTCTCTCATCTTAAATATATATTACAAACTTATTTTTTATTATAAAATTTAGTTAATTAGATAAATTTATATCAAATAAGATAGAAAGTTACATAATTGTAACGTAAAATAAATAATAAGTTACAGCTCGTTACATCAGTGTAACAACTCGTTACATCAGTGTAATTATGAACACTTTGAAAAAATTCAGCTTGTTACATCAGTGTAATTAGGAACACTTTGAAAAAATTCAGCTCGTTACATCAGTGTAATTATGAACACTTTGAAAAATTCAGTTCGTTACATCAGTGTAATTTCGAAAACTTTAAAATTTTTTGACAAAACTATACTTGAATTAAAGATAAAAATGTGACAAATTTAATGGTGTAATTTTTTTAAAAAAATAATAATGTATATAAAAGTTATGAAGGTTTAAAAAAATGGGGGATAAACTTTTATTTTAAAAATCAAATCAAGTACACCTCACAAATCTCCAAAATACCCTTCAAGAAATCTCAACCACTCATTTTTTTCAGATTTAATATGGACCACACATTTCAAATTCATTAAATTAGACAACCAATCAAATTGGGTTTATAAGTTACCTCAATTACCATGGGTTAACATTCACTCCTTTCCCTATATATATATATATATATATATATATATATATATATATATATATATATATATAAAATCGAGCCGAGCCAACCCTGGCTCCGGCGTGGCTCGTTTTCAACGACCTTTTTTCGAGGCGAGCCTTTTTCGAGCTTTTTCCGAGCGAGCCGCGAGCTTTTTCGAACAATCATTTGTTGACTTATGTTCACGTAGTAAAGGGATTTCTAGGATTCTAAGAAAGTAAAAAAAAAGTTAGAATCTTACTGGGTTAAAAGTCACTCACTTGAATGTTCTTGCTGATATTTTAGCCAACGAACTCCTAAGGTTATTATAAGAAAGGTCTCTACATAAGAAAGTTCAATAAATAAATAATACAGTTTAGCTTATAGTGGAGGAACCAAATGGGTTAAAGGTCCATTGTGCATGATCTTCAACCGCTAAGATTATTATTGTGCTTGATCTTCAACCCAGTATTTGCTTTTATGTTTAAATTCATTAATTTATCTTGTAACGTATATCAAAAGTTAAATAAATAAATAAAGAAATAAAACAACTAAGGCAAGCAAGATGACGTACACAAGGGTGACTCCTTCAACTTGAGATAATGACTCTAGAACTGACCACTAAGGCTATTGTTGTTTAGTTGGCTGATTAGAGCATAATTTTGTGCATAAATAAGAAAAATTGATAAAAAATTTTATACAGATGGGTTGAATTGAATTGTTTGCATCTCAAACTAGGAAATCAAACAATTTGCCTTATAGTGGAGAGAGACAAATGGGTTAAAATAGACATGATAATATTGACTCAAAGCAAAATAAATGAGTTGTAGGCTGACATGGGAATCATCATAACATAGAACGAGCTGAGATTTATAACACCTTAAAACAATGTGGGTCAAAATGGATTCAAATGAGTAAGAATTATCAATAATATGTTTAATGAGAAAATCTTTAAAGATTATAAAAATAAACTATTTTAATAACTCATTTTAACTTGAATTAAATTGAATATGTTAAAAACAACTCATTTAGGTTCAAACTGATTTTGTTTAAAACTCATCCTGACTCGCATCCAACCTGGCTTGAACTGTCAAAACCAGGGCAAGGATTTGTTCCAGGTGGCTTTGTCGGTTTGTACTTGCTATTATAATAAACTTACATAGGTTTTGTAAAGTTGTTTATTGTCATTCCATAGTTTTCAACCAAACTACCCTTATTAACCTTATTAAATTACTTTGATGAAGGTTTCTTTAATTCTCTTTTCATTAGTTGTTTTAGTTTCAGTTTTATCATTCTTAATTACTATGACTCTCTCCTCTTTCAGTTTGATTAGAATTTCCTGTATTACATCATAGTCAGGACTGCTTTAGAACATATCAAACAAAAGGAAAATTGAACTGCAGATGCACAAATAAAATACGCACTTGGAATTGTATTTGTCTAATGTAAAGGAAGAAGCCACGGATTGAGCGAACAAGATTAGGCGCTTCTTCTAGCGCATATCGTTTGACCCAGATCCTTTTTTAACTAAACTTAGGCCGAAACCTAGAGAATAATAAGAATATAACAACAATAAAAATAAACAGCAGCAACAACAACAGCAGCAGCGACGACGAAGACAATAACAATAAAAATACAAATAATAATAACAATAACAACAATAACAATAACAACAATAACAACAATAACAATAACAACAACGATATAACGATAATGATAACAATGATAATGATAACGATAATGATGATAATAGTAAGAACAACAACAACAACAACAACAACAATGTATGCAAGTGCACGTGTACATGTTAATAACAATTTGGAAGTTTAAAACAAATGTGGAGAAGTTATGGGAGCCCAGTACGTTTTCATAGGATGAGTACATCCTTATCATTAGCCTTCCATTGTTAAAACCAATATATGTGGTGGATGATTTAGTTCACAAAAAAAGAAAAGAAAAGAAAAAAAAAGATGAAGAATTCATTTCGGCCTTTCTCTGGTTTAAGGAAATTTTGTGCTTAGGTACCTTCTCGACTTCATACAATAAATTACAAATTTAAGTTATTTAAGATTTTGTATATTATTAATGTATTGGTTTGGGTTAAGATCTGATCATATGTATATAAATATTACATTAAACTTATGGTTCATTTTAAGAAGAGAAAATAAATATCATGAGGAATCGTCCTTGCAAAATTAAACCTTATCTTGATTAAAGATGTTGCATGTTTAGCTTGTGTAGTGATACCAATCTATGGTTAAGGTACATATAGTCTAATCTCTTTCTTTTGATATGTGCCGACTGGCCTTTGGGCATCTGATTCTTATTAATGTTTCGTTTTAAGTTATGTTATTCTGATTTTATTCTGTGTCAAACTCTGTTGTTATGTGTTTATGTTTTGTATGAAGTTCTATTATAAAAATATTTTTTAAAGTTATAAGTGTTTTAAAATATTTTATATATTCTAAAAATGGTTTATGAAATTTGTTATTTTTGTGTTCGTGAGTTTACATGTTTGTGAGTTACTTGTTTATAAGTTTACAAGTTTATGAGTTTGCATGTTTACGAGATTGCATGCTTACGAGTTTACTTATCTACAAGTCTACAAACTTGCATGTTTACAAGTGACAAGTTTTGTTAATTTGCAAGTAATTATTTTGATTACTCTCAAGTTACAAGTTTAGATTTATTTGATATGAGATTTTGGTATGAATATATATAATGTTATTTAAAATCTGGTACCCAAGTCTGTCACCACCTGAGGAGCTGACCCCAGGTACATCGTTGTGGCATAAAACGATGTAGTACTTACCGTGATAGTACGTTGAGTTCACGACATCTCAATCTAGTTTAATGAGCATTCTGGTGAATGATCGGTGTGTTTTTCCCACACTCCATTCGCGTCTGGATGTATGGGCTAGCTACCCTACATTAATCTTTGAAATTAAATGAACCTACTGGGACTTCGGATACATTCTGATTTAAAAATACATGTTTATACATTCAGATTTTATATTTAGATCTACATATATAAATTGTGCTAAGATTTATTTTTTTTCATTTTATCTGTTTTGATTTATGAAAACTCGAGACATTTATAAAAATAAATAAATAAGCAAAGCTATTTTATTTCCTTCTATCCCCTCACTGGGCAAAATATATTATTTTGCTCATACGTACGTTTTATGTTTTCCTCCTTGTACCCAGTTTATGAAGACAATAATGGATGAGATAATGAAGAGTGCTCGAGAGTATGAAAAGATATTAATACAAATAAATGTAGACGATTAGCTCTTGTGTATATTGGTAGTAAGTTGTTACAATTCATAATATATAAGGATTTATGGAAGTACGTTTTTGACCTGACTCTTTAAAGATGACATGTCAGCCCTAACCGGATTGGGATGTTGCAAGTCGAGTGATGGATTAACAATACTAAACCCACCATCGATAAACAAGTTGTGTCCGTTAATATATCTAGCCTCGTCAATTGCCTAGAAAAGGGCTGCTTTAGCAACGTCATCTGTTTTAAGTGTAACACATTTGAGGTTTGCAAATAAGTTTGCCTAGTTCTCTATACTTTCCTCATCAACTCCCATAAAACTTGTGGCCATTGGTGTGGCTATTACATAAGGTGACAAACAATTGACTCGAATGCTGAATTGTTCAAGGTCTGCATCTAAATTCTTTGTCAAACCAGTTACAACATGCTTTGAACAAGTGTAAACATGTGTGGCTACACCAGCAGTATTTGAAGCATCACTTGCCATTGATATTATTGAGCCAGCTTGTGCTTGAACCTTAACTTTGGCTGCATGTTTCTGCCTAGAAAGACCCATGTCACGTTAACACTAAGCACACGTTCAAAGTCCGTTGTTTTGATTGTCGATGATGCGTTTTTTTGTAAGGATCCAATATCGCTGCATTGTTGAACATTATGTCGAGTTTTCCATAAGTTGCTACTGCAATATCTATAGCGTTCGAAACATCTTCCTCATTGGTTACATCACAACGGACATATATCGAGTTTGATAAACCTATGGCTTCACAAACCGCTTGACCAAGTTGGTCTTGGATGTCTGGTATGAAGATTTTTTCACCATGTTCAACAAAGAGTTTTGCAGAACACTCACCAACACCACTTGCTCCTCCTGCTATTAAAGCTGAAAGACCAAAGAGGATACGACAATAACGTCTTATTCTATTCATAACCATTAAATATGAAGGAACCAAAATCACTAATTTTGAACCACATGTTTTTAAGGGTATAAACGTAATTTTCCTTTAAATTAGGGGAAGTTACTATTATACTTTTTAAACTTGTGGCTAGAAATGGTTTCTTTAGTTCTCAAGTTGCAATAGTTCTCATTTAAACATCCCTTTTCGATTATATATACATCATCTTGCCTGACTTTAAGAAACATATCTTCCTCTAATGGTTGTAGTTGAGAACGGGTATTATTTTAAACACTATATATTATACTCAAACAAAAGCAAATGAAAAAATGAGATATTTATAAAAAAATGAAATCTTTCAAAATAATACTATTTTTTTTAAAACATAATGTTTCAAATTATATTCTTTTTCTAAATTATCATAGTTTAAAGAGTAAATTACAATAATCGTCCTTTATCTATATCACAAATAACAGATTTCATCTTTAAACTTCATTAATTACATTAGACGTACTGCATTTTCATGTTTTATAAAGCCATGTGTTATCATGGGTGAAGAAGGCGTGAGGGAAGGGGGTCAGGCCCCTATAGCGCCCTCCACCATTACACATGGGCGTGACCGAGGGCGTGGTGGTCTTCTACGTGACGGAGGTGATCACGGCGTGAAGGAAAAAAAGGAGAAAGGGGAAGAAAGGAGAATGGGGAAAAAAGGAGGGGTGATAGGGGCATCATAAGGGGTGATAATTACACGTGTGGTGATGATGTGGACTTGTGGAGTGATAAGAGGGTTATGGTGTTGGTTGATTATGTGGTGCCTATAGGGCCGCCTATGTGGAGTGATGAGGGCTTGATGATAACACATGGCTTAAAAATCATGTCCTTTTCACATAACAAAGTTAACTTTTTCGTTATTTTTTTTAAATCACCATTTTACCCTTATTATAAAAGGATGAAACATGTAAATATTTATATAGTTAAAATTATATAAGTACCTAATTATTCTCGAGAAATAAGGAAGAAAAACTACATTTTCATGCATATTATATTCTTTTTTCTAAATTATCACACCTAATTGTTCTCAAGGAATAAGGCTTTAAGATGCTATGTAAGTTTAGAAATTTGTAAAATCAAACTCCTACCCCAATGATATATATAGGGATAATAGCTAGTAACATGATGGTTAACAATGCAACATTATATTAATCACTATATACGAAAATCAAGAGAATTAGTGTCATATAGAGGAATCTTCAATTGAAACCAATGTTGGTTAAGAACTAAAAGAACAATTTATTATCACAAGTTTAAAGGGCATAAAAGTTCATTCTCCTATTTAAGGGAAATTACTTTAACGCATTTTAAATCTTGTGGCTATAAATATGGTTTGTTTAGTTTTTTTACAACTTATTGGTTTTTATTATAATGAATCTCTGGAGTCATCTAAGTTTAAGAGTATTTAAAGCAACTTTAAAGTCACGTGATTAATAGCATTTATAAATAGGTAATTCATTAGGTTTTATTTACTTCTATATAATATAAAAGTTATATAAGTACCTAGTTGTTCTCGAGAAATAAGGAAGAAAAACAACATTTTCATGCATAGTATATTCTTTTTCTAAATTATCATAGTTTAAATTATCATACCTAATTGTTCTCAAGGAATAACACTTTAAGATGCTATGTAAGTTAAGAAATTTGTAAAATCAAACTCCTAGTTTTATTAGATACTAAAGTACGAATACACTAGTGTAGATAACCCCAATATTATATAGGGATAATAGCCAGTAACATGATAGTCGACAATCAACATTATATTAGTCAGTATATACAAAAATCAAGTAAATTAGTGTCATATAGAGGAATATTCAATTGAAAACAATGTTGGAAAAGAACTAAAAGAACCATTTATAATCACAAGTTTAAAAGGCATAAAAGTTTCTTCTCCTATTTCGAGGCAAATTACTTTAGTACAATTTAAATCTTATGGCTATAAATGTGGTTCGTTTAGTTCATTTACAACTTATTGTTTCTTATTAGAATGAATATCTAGAGTCATATAAGTTAAAAAGTATTTAAAGCAACTTTAAAGTCACATGGTTAATAGTATTTATAAACAGGTAGTTCATTAGGTTTTATTTACTTCTATATAATATAAAAGTTATATAAGTACCTAGTTGTTCTTGAGAAATAAGGAAGAAAAACTACATTTTCATGCATATTATATTTCTTTTTCTATATTATCATAGCTTAAAGAGTAAATTACAAAAAACGACCTTTATCTATATCACAAATAGCAGATTTCATTCATAAACTTCATTAATTAAATTAGACGTTCTTCATTTTTATGTTTTATAACAATCAGGTCCTTTTGACATAACAAAGTTAACTTTTCTGTTATTTTTTCAAAATGACCATTTACCCTAATTATAAAAGGATGAAACATGTAAATATTTATATAAGAAAATTAAGTGAATTAGAGTTAGGGATGTTCACGAGCCGAACCAAACTGAACCGAGCGAGGGTATCTCGTGCTCTGCTCGTTTACAGACTGAGCGACTCGGCTTAGTTCGGTTTGGCTTTGTTTCAAAATAAAATTTAATGCAATTTTTTTCAAAATATATATATCAATTCCAAACTAAATAATTAAAAAAATAAGTTTAACCACATTCAAATTCAAAACAAAATTAACCTTCATAAATTAGAAATTGCATAATACGAAAACATAAAAAAATTAAAATGTTTGAATAGTTTATCAATATCATTATTAATACTAGTACAGAATGTGTTTTTTGAGGCGGTGAGGAAGGATATTTGAAGTGGTTTTGTGACCGCTACAAAAATTATAGCTTCAAAAAAAAAGTTTCATTTGTTGACGTGGTTCAAAAACTGCTCCAAAAATTTATACAAACCGCCTCATAAATTAAGTTTTTTCTATGTTTTATATAATTTAAATTGAAAGAAACCGCTCCAACAAAAAATAAAGAACCGCCCTAGAAAAGCAATTTTAAATAAAAAATTGTATATATTGCAAAGAAAGTTGTTCAAATTATATTCATATAATCTTGATTGGACCTAAATTCACTTTAATCGATAAATTAAAATCTATGTAATTCAAGAACAACAATTTTACTTTATTCAAATAAACATACACATAGAGCTCGTAAGGTAAATTTTATAAAATCAGTCTAGAGATAAAAACACATATATGGGTTGACTTCTTACCAACCTTCACCTAAAGTCTTCTAACCATTACTTGAGCCCACTGTCGTTTGTGACAATTTCTTTTTCTCTCTCAAATGAACGGGTTTTGTTTAACAAATGAGCCCATTGATAAAAGAAAATAGAGGTTTTGTTTAACAAATGAGCCCATTAATAAAAGAAAATAACGTCTCTAAAAGAATAGTTTTGAGAGGGAAAAAGAAAAAGATTTAATTTTGGGAGGGAAAACATAAAAGCTCCCAACAGGATTGAGGAAAACCGTCTAAAAAATTGAAGATATTTTGGAGCGGTGATCTTTTTGAGGCGAAATAAGAAAGACTCATCGAGACGAGTACCTCATAAGTAAATTTTTATTTGAGTACGAAAACAAGATAAGATTTTTTTTGCTTGAATTTTAATCTGTGAAAATTATTTAATATATATTTTTTAATATTTTAGCTTTATATATATATTTTTTAATTAATGCTTCAGTTTTTTTATTAACTTTCGTTTTGTTAAATTACATGGAACCTACATTTTGATTTTAGAGTAAAATACTATAATGGTCTATGTGTTTACATTAAATTTGTGTGTTTAGTTCTTAAGTAATTTTTATTGCTATTTTGGTTTCTTAATTTTTAAAAAATTGTCAATTTGATCCTTTCATTTTTAAAAATGTCAATTTGGTTCCATAATTTGCAAAATATTGACAATCAAGTATCTTAATTTATTGTGAAAACTATCAACAAAATAGACGAGAGGGGTTTGATTGGTAATTTTTTTACAAATTAACAAACCAGTTTGTCAATAAAAAGAATTTAAAAACTAAACAAACAAATTTTATATAAACTAGTATATGTTACCCGCGCGTTGCAGCGGGTATTTAGCAATGATATCGTATATCAAAACATGTATATGTGTTTATGTTGTAAATGCGACCGTTATGCCGATATAAGTATTCGATCACGACAGTGTTAACAACATCACGAATATTTAAATGCATACAAAAAAACCAGCTACAACGACTGTCAACCTATCATAAAATAATAAATCAAGCGTTAATTCTAAGGAATGTCAAACCAATATAAAAGTATATTGTTAATCATATAACCAACCCATAAAAAAAATATCAACGTATATTGTTAATCATATAAAAAAACTTTGTGTTCTAATTATTATTAAATACAAATAATCTGTGACGTAATTACAATCAAAATAATATACACAGTACAAACACTCGATAATGTATAGTATGGACATGTGATAGGTTTGAATAACACACAAACTCTCTGTAACTGTTTGGGTTCAAAATTTATGTATACGTCTTTGAAGTAATTGCGATCAAATTAATATAATCATAGTTATTATTCAATAACGTAAGAATATTAAAAATATGTAAACACTAAAAATGTATGAGTAATGATAAAATATAATTTAAAAATAAGAGTTCAAAGTTTAAGGTTAAAAGTAAAAAAATTAAATTAATTTAAGATATAACTATTATCCAATAATTTAAGAATTAGTGAAAAATACGTTAACACTCAAAATAGTTAGGGCTGGCAATTTCAGACACGAACACGTTAACACGACACGACTTTAACATGTTTCGTGTTTACCCTTAACATGTTTCGTGTCTAAAAGAGGTCGACACGTTAAGACCTGTTTATTTTTCTTGTCTAAACAGGTAAAACCCGCTAAGACTCGTTAAGACCCGTTAAGACATGTTAAGATCTATTAAGACCTGTTTAAAATTTAAAATAAATAATATAATAAAATATATGGCCATATGTGTAACCGATTAGCTTCAAAAAATTTCTAATGGTCTAACCTTAGTTCTTTAACAGGTTCTTTAACGGGTTTTAACAGGTTTTTTAACAGGTCATTTATCGTGTTAATTCTTAACAGGTTCCTTAACGGGTCTTTTTGTGTTTACGGGTTTTTAACGGGTCGTGTTCGTGTTTGAAAAAACAGACACGATAAGAATTCGTGTCGTGTTCTTGTTTCGTGTCTTAACGTGTCGTGTCTGACCCGTTATGACAGCCCTAAAAATAGTAAAGAAAAAAGATAATTAAAAATAAGAGTTAAAATTTAAAGATTAAAAGCAAAAATTACAAAGCATCTTTTGTATCAGCTGGAAATGAAATTTCATTCACTGCCTTTATAGTAATGAATTTGACTTGTACGTCATGCAATAAATTAGGTACAAAATGAATAGTGCCTATTGTGAGGGGCACCGACTTTAACATTTAATATATATAATAATATAAGAATAATTTTGGCATTTTACTTATAATTTTATATAAAACTTAATGATCAGATATTCAGATTGTCTCGTTAAAAGCCCATGTAATGTTTTGCTGAGCCAAATAGTAGGTACTGTCAATAGGTCATAGGTGTGGAATAAGGCAACTTTGATGGATGTTGGATTCCTACATATTTCTAGAAGAGGTAATTTTTTTTTTTAATTAGTTTTGTACTCCCATATATAGTTTTTTGTTTATAACGTGTTTTTTAATCTATATTTTAATATCAAGAATTTATTTTTTGGTACTTTGGATCATTTAAAGCTGCACCAGCATTTTTGATTGGATATCGTCTTTAATACAGTTAGGCATATTTAATGGTTTATATTGAAGTGACAAGCGAGTTTGACCTTTTTTTAGGGTGGGGTTATCTACACACCCCAGAATTTTAATTCAATACTCCGGCCGCCACTCATACGCCCCGTAGTGGCCACTACAGGGCGATTTAGCCACAGACTGACAACCTTAAACGACAGACATTCTTTTGTCAGCTTTTTCAGACCTATACGCCACGTAGTGACCACTACGGGGCGTATAGGGTTCAAAAAAATCAAACGCAGCAGCTTGGGGCGTTTGAGTGTGATTTGGGGAGTTCGGGTATGTTTTTTGGGTGTAAAAATATAGTTGTTTTGTTAAAAAAAATTAAAAATATAAAATTTTTGTTTAAAAATTATTTTTATATTTTGCGACGTATCTCTCGTACCATTTATACTTTACGACGACGTATCTCTCGTACGTTAAAAAGTTTAGTTATTTTTTTTAAACGCATGTTTTTTGTTTGTAAAAATCTAATATATTTTTGTTTAAAACTTGTTTTTTATTTTTTACGGTCTCTCGGTTTGTTTATTTTTTAATTGTTTTTTAAAACTTTTAGTTTTGAAAGCTAAAAATGTTTTTAATTTTTCGATTTCATTAAAATTTAAATATATTAATTAATTGATATATGAATGACGTTCTTTGTTTAAGCATACTGATGTTACAGAATAATACGATAAATAATGCATCACCAACCAAAACATATTTAAATAATAAACACGCATAACCAACAAAACATATAATAATAAACACGTATCACCAACAAAACATGTTTAAATAATAAACACGCATCACTAACTAAAACAACCAAATATATGCACACATCATCAACCAAAACAACCAAATATATACAAACTATAAACATGAATACAAGTGTTTGTTTAACAAATACAAATATTACTGAAAATACTAAGGTGGAGGTGGAGGTGGAGGAGGATAATCTCGTGGCTGAGGAACTGCAGGAAGCTGGATACCCTCACCTTATGCATGCCTAAGCTCGACATGCACATGCCATGAGATCAGATCCTCCAACCGATCTAGTCGTCGCGTCAGCTGCTCGCTGGTATGAGCGAGCCGTTGACTGTGCTCAACCTGCTGCTGCTGGATCTGCACCTGCTGCTGGATCTGCAACAGCTGCTGCGTGAGCTCGAGCTGCTGCTGCTGCATGTGTGCCTGCTGCTGGATGAGCGGCTGCGTCGAATCAGCTATACCCTGCAGCATAGCCTCGACACGAGCCGGAAGCCGCACCGCTCTGTATATGCGCTCAGGATGCTGATGTGGCACATCCTGATGCGGCTCCCCCTCGCCATGTGGTGGGGGCTGCTGTGGCTGATCATGTGGGTGCTGGGGCTGGGGCTGCGGCTGCTGCTAGGCATGGGGTCGTCATCTCTGTAATGGAGATCATTTGGCCCCGGCTGCTAAATGACCCCCTTCTCGAGTGCAAACCGCAGCCCGAGATGTGGGAACCGCTGCACGATATGCATGCCGTGCATCGTCCTGCTATCTAATCGAACAGGGTACACAACCTCCATATATGCAGGCTCTATATCAATAAGCCCGTGAAACCGAGCAATACGGGTCACATATACCCCCCCGAAGATCAGTCCTCTCTCCTGGCGGTGGTAATAGGTAGAAAAGTACTCCGCCAAACACTGTGCAAGGTGGCACGGTCTCCCACTCAACAAACAATATAGAAAAAATAAATCCTGCGACGTGCACCACTCCTGGCTCATGCCACGTCCTGTAATAGACGAGGCAATACACCGGTGCAAATACCTGATAAGCGGGTCACAAATACGGGTGACCCGGGCAGCACGTACGAACGGCTCGTCGCCGATACGAGGCCACCAGGCACTGACTACATCGTCGTCAGCAGTAGAAATAGCCGTCGTGTAGTAGGTTCTCTAAGACCTGCATTGGGTTGATCCGACTTTTTGTTTATTTTTAAATTTTTGCTGCAAATTGTATACGTCTCTATGGATAGAGACGTTGTCGGGATTCTGCTTCTTTAGGCTGGAGAGTATGTTGCGTGGCTTCATGCGTTGCTCAGTCAGATGATGCACCATGTTTTGTTCCTGCTCGGACATTCTTCTAACAAACGGGTGCCCCTCAAGATTTTGAGCAGGTTCATGGTTGTGTTTGTCGTTTCTGACCTGAAGCTTCCAACCATAAGAATCAGTGTCGTATATCCCTATTAATTTAAAAGGACAGCCGATTTTTTTGCTACCGGTACGCCTTAAGATGGCTGTACTATTGTGTTCACCACCACGATCACACACAAGCCAGATTTTGTTGACCTCATCGGTCCCCTTCTTTTTCTTAGATCGTCCGGTAACTACAACGTATCCATTATCAAGGGCTCTACTTTTCACCCATGCCATCAGCTCCTCCACAGAAATGAATATCTGAAAACAATGTTGTCATTAAACTAACTTCCATCAAACTAAAAACAAGTGAAAATATATTACCTCATTGGTATTCCAGTCCATATTTTGGTATACAATGTCAGCTTCTTCCTTTTTAACCGCCACTTGGGGTGGTTGTGATTGTTCACCACCGTAACATTCCCTGTTAACGTCTTCATCATCGCAAGGTTCCTGGTTCAAATCAAACTGCCAGTACGAAGTTTGACCCGCAACCTCTTCGTTAAGATCTGGCAATGCTGGTCTATTTGTCGCCTCAGACGATTGCGCACCAGTCTCATCCTTAAAAACATTATGTTTAGTTTGTCATTTGATTAACAATAAAAGCAAGTAAATACAGTTTCGTATGTTTCAGCCACACGCGAAACGTCGGAATATTGACCGAAGAAAAAGTCTCCGTCCCACCAAGACATATTTCAAATAAAAAATATGGGTGTAGAGTGTAGATATTTAATAAACGAAACAAGATAAACTCGTTCAACGATTTGGAAAGTGATTCGAGGGAATGTGTGATATTGTAAAGCAGTATAATAT
Source organism: Mikania micrantha (assembly GCA_009363875.1). Lineage (NCBI taxonomy): Eukaryota > Viridiplantae > Streptophyta > Magnoliopsida > Asterales > Asteraceae > Mikania > Mikania micrantha. Next base: position 52,246,803 of record CM018686.1, read on the forward strand.
GGATGATGAATTCGTAAGTTAGAAACTAAATGGCACGTTTTAAACAATAAACGCCTCGTAGTGTCCACTACGAGGCGTTTAGGGCTAACCCTAAACGCCCCGTAGTGGCCACTACGAGGCGTTTGGGTCTAATCAACTGACATGTTGTATCTTTTTTCAGAACATCGTACCAAAACGACCCGTAGTGGCAACTACGGGGCGTTTAGGTCTAATCAATACACCTGTCGTTTGACCAAGAAAGTACAAGCCGTACTAAAACGCCCCGTAGTGGCCACTACGGGGCGTATGAGGGGTGTGCAGACATACATTTGGGACGTAAGTTTAATACCACCCTTTTTTACACACGATGATATTAGGGATATCGTCTTTAATACAATTAGGCATATTTAAATTAGCTTTTCAAATGTTATACCTTATATATTTTTTGATGCAAATGAAGATAAAATATAAGCGATCCATTTAATTTGAGATTTGGATTCTATTTATACATTTTGAGTTAGAGCATGTGATCGACTAGAGTTAGTACCATGGTTTTTAGAACCGAACTGGCCGATAGACAGGAACGGGTGGGTTGACTGGCTCAAAATGAACTTGTGAACCGCCTTCAAATGAATGGGCCGGTTGAGCCTGTTCATCGGTTGGATATAGAATAGGTTTAGTGGTTGGAACAGATTTTTTTTTATTTTTTTATTTTTTTAAACTAAAATTCAAATAATGCAACATTAAAACCAAATCATGTATTTTTTAAAGTGATTATGTTTGTTTAAACAATACTTATGTTTGAATAAATGTGTTTATAATTGTACAACGTTTTTTAGATATATTTATTATATCATCCGGTTCTTAAATCCGGTTCGATCGATCCGACTAGTAACCAGTAAGACTTGCGGTTCAACGTACGGTTCGGTTTTGAAAACATTGGTTAGTACTCAATTAGTTATGAAATGGGTGCACGCTTGTAAAGTAATGTCATTCTGGAATGAAATATTTGGGTAAGACTTCATATTTAAAGCTAAAAAAATCAGCACCAGCAGGTTTTTTTTTATTATACAACACTTCATAAGTAAGACTGCCGGGTATGCCAAGTGAATGGGCATGATAGGGGCGTGGGAGGGCGTGGCACACCGCCCCCCTATGGGCGTGATAGGGGCGTGATTGATAGGGCGTGACTGGAGCAACGGTTGTGGAGCGTGGTTGTGACCGTTAGCCATTAAAAAAAAATTTAAATAAAACCTATATATACAATCATCGCACACTAATTTTTTCTCCATATCACACACTCTTTAATATTCACATCTCACAAAAAAAAATCAAACAAAAAATCAGTATTTTTATAAAAATGGAGTTTCTACGGGAAGATGACGATTTTAGCGAAGGAGAAGATTTTTTAATCGAAGCCACACAACTTACTCTCGACAGCATCAGACAACAAGTTGAAAGACCTGTTCTAACTAGAAGAGCACGAATTAATCGAGATCGTCTTGGAGCTCACGCACGTCTTGTTGAAGATTATTTTTCAGAAAATCCGAAATACCCCAAACATTTATTTCGGCGTCGATTTCGTATGAGTCGGAATCTTTTTTCACAAGTGCGTAATGATTTGGAACAAAACTATGATTTTTTCCAACAAAGGTGTGACGGAAGAGGAAAGATCGGGTTTTTCGGTCTTCAGAAATGTACTTCTGCAATACGGCAACTAGCCTACGGCACTAGCAGCGATTCGTTTGATGAGTATTTATAGATGTCTGAGCTAATGGGGCGGGAATGCATTTATAAATTTTGTAAATGCGTAATTGGATTGTACGCAAAGAAATACTTGAGGAAACCAAATTCTCATGACATCCAGCAGATTTATACGTTTCATGAAGAGGTTCATGGTTTCCCCGGTATGTTAGGTAGTCTCGACTGTACCCATTGGGAATGGGAAAATTGCCCAACAGAATGGCGAGGTCAATTCCAACGACGCGACCTTCCAAGACCAAGTTTTATGCTAGAAGCTGTTGCGTCTCAAGATCTTTGCATATGGCATGCCTTCTTTGGTGCATCGGGATCAAACAATGATATAAATGTTCTAGATCAGTCGCCGATTTACAACAATCTTATTGAAGGCATGGCACCCGGTCAGCAGTTTATTTGCAACGACACAACATACAAATATGGGTATTGTTTGGTCGATGGTATTTATAATGGGCTACTTTCGTGAAATCCTTTACAACACGACAAACTGAAGATGAAAAACGTCTGTATTTCCAAAATCGTCAAGAGGGGGCAAGAAAGGATATTGAACGAGCATTCGGCGTTCTAAAACATAAGTGTCACATGATTCAACACCCTACTAGAGCTTGGAAGCCAAGTCGGATCCGAAACGCGTTATACGCATGTGTATACTACACAACATGATAATTGAAGATAACGGTCGAGCGATATGTGAATTTTATGAAGAAGACGATCCGAATTTGTTGGAGCATGTGGAGATCAACGAAGAAGAAAAACAAGCAAACCGTCGAATTTGTTGGAGCATGTGGAGATAACGTCGAATGCTTTAGCAACGACATCTGTTTTAAGGGTAACACCTTTGAGGTTTGCATTTAAGTTTGCCTGTTTCTCTATACTTTCCACATCAACTCCCATAAAACTTGTGGCCATTGGTGTGGCTATTGCATAAGCTGACAAACAATTGACACGAATGCTGAATTGTCCAAGCTCTATAGCTAAATTTTTCGTCTAACCATTTACAGCATGCTTTGAACAAGTGTAAGCATGTGAGGCTACACCACCAATTTTTGAAGCATCACTAGCCATTGATATTATTGAGCCAGCTCGTGCTGGAACCATAACTCTGGTTGCATGTTTCATGCCTAGAAAGGCCCCTGTCACGTTAACACTAAGCACACGTTCAAAGTCAGTTTTTTCATTGTCGATGACGCGTTTTTTGTAAGGATCCAATGTCGCTGCATTATTGAACATGATGTCGAGTTTTCCATAAGTTGCTACTGCAATATCTACAATGTTTGAAACATCTTCCTCGTTGGATACATCACAATGGACATATATCGAGTTTGATAAACCTATGGCTTCACAAACCGCTTGGCCAAGTTGGTCTTGGATGTCTGCTATGACGATTTTGGCACCATGTTCAGCAAAGAGTTTTGCAGTACTCTCACCAACACCACTTGCTCCTCCTGTTATTATTGCTACCTTTCCCTCTAGTCTACATATTTATACAAACAATATATATACTCAAACCAAAGCAAATATTTCTAATCCCCATATTTTTAAAGGTAATCATAATCATGAAGAATTATTAAAGGAATTGACATTTTAAATTAGATAACTAGAATGGTTCAAATTAGACGATTAAATTAAAACTAAAATAGCAAGAAACAATAACATTTACAAATCTAACTGCCTCACAGTCGGTCAAGAGACATAGTCATTTTTTTTTGAATCTTAATACAAAGAATGCCTGATATTTATTTTTATAGAAGCATGATGTATAATGAAAGTGTTAGAATCGTATGATGTACCGAATCCAATATATATATAAAAGGACTTAGATAAAATATATACGATGAATTAAAAACTTTTTGAGTAAAAATTAAGATAACCTTCTTGAAGTGGATGCCATGGGCTTTGAAGAACAAAGAGAATTAGAGCGGGTTTGAATGGGAAAGACTAAACAGCACGTGATTATATATACATCATGTGGCCTGACTTTAAGAAACATATCTTCCTCTAATGGTTGTAGTTGAGAACGAGTATTATTTAAACAATGAGATGTTTTAAAAAAAACATTAAATCTTTCAAATTAATGCTATTTCTTTTTTTTTAAAAAAAACGGGATGTTTCAAAATCAAACTTTATAGAAAACAAAAACTATCTTGATTCTATAGTATATTTTGTTTTTAAATTAATGTACAATGAAATTTATTTAAGTTTAATACAATTAGTGAGTCTAATATTTAACTAAGAGTTTGTGGCCTAATGATTACCGCCTTGATTTCTCTACGAAAGATCTTGATTTTGAATCCGGATTGAGACATATTTGTTGAGTAAAGGTAAGGGAGTTTACCCAGTTGTGGGGCTCTTCTTGGCTAGACTAGGACATACGTCTCAGAACGTCAAATACGAGAGAACGGTTGAATCTCGTCTTAGATGCCGTTGTATCAAGTCGTTCAAAAAAAAGAAAAGAAAATTTCTATCTAAATAAAATAAAATCAGTCTATTAAATGCATGTTGAGATTTCATTTGAAATCAACTTATTAACTTGATGAAAAATTTAATAAGTGAAAAAGATTTTTGGTAATTTAAAAAACACTTTTGGTTTTTACTATTTTAATAGTGTTAAAATTAAATTTTTAACAAGCTAGTTTTTGTAACTTTTAGAATTGTTTTTTAATTTTTAATAGTTACAATATATTAATTTTTGTTAAAACTTACGTATCCAAACAACTTATTGAGTTTTTATACACAAAACTTACTTCAAACACATTTTTATAAACTTTATTTCAAAAAGTTATAAATTAATAAGCACTTTTAACCAAAAATACTTTTAAACTTAATAAACAATCCCAAACGTAGTTTGATTAAACGATCAAAATACCTCACTTTTTAGGTAAATTAATATTTAAGTGGTCCGCATTCTCTATACATACACAATTTTCATGCAAATCAAATTTAATTTTTATAATAGTATAATTATAAACAATCAATTAGCACCACTAATATTTTTTTAAAATATGCGGAAGCGTGAAGGCGGTGAAGCATATCGCCAGTGAAGATTTCTTTTTGCTTCTTTGCTTATATATATTGTGTATAAAAAGTAAAACATGAGGACCGTTATTTTATTAATAGAGGATTTATATTAATTTTTGAACAATAATTCTTTTCTTTGTGAGGATAAAAGCATCATAATATGTCACTTTTAAGACTTAAGCGTATTATCTTTTTTAAATAGACAAAACTCCTATCAAATATGTTAGTCATACATTATCAATCAAAGATTTATATATAGTTTGAAATTACTTTCGTTTACGTTTCTCATGTGAATTTGGTTACGTCAATTACCTAATCAAACTAGATACACAACATGAAGGTAGTTAACACATGTGATTGTGTTTGTAGAGATGAAAATCAACTAACCTAACTATTTTGCATGTATATGGTTTGAAAACTAAGAGTTTGAGTTTTGGGGGATTATGAGTTTGGGTGAAATTGGTGGGTTGAATGAACTAGAGTTTTGAACTGATGAATGGTTGCATTTGATAAGTATGTAAAGGGATTTGGATGATAAATTATAATTTAGGAGTTGAGATTTCATATGTTTGAAATGAAATGAATGGAAATGTTGGCCTTTTAAAATACTGATGTTGTGGGTCATAAAATTCTGCACATAAGGTGTTTGAGGAAATGCCTCAAACAACCTAATTGCAAGAATGAATTGTGATAATTGGTGAACTTGGGGGAAATGGTTCATAAACTCAAATAGATGTTTTGTTAGTGGTGTTTAGCCTAATTTCATATGTTGAAAGCAATTGAAAGGTAAATTAATGAACTAGGAGAGTTTGACTATAGTATAGTCAAATATGATGATAATGGGTCAAAAGGTTGGAAGTTTGTTTCTTGTGTATTGTTCTTAGATTGAATGTGTATGTGTGATAATATGATCTAGGAGACGGAAGTACCAACCAAAGACCCGGTAAAGAGAAAGTAGAGCCAAGTGGAACTAAGGATCAAGGTGAGTAAACCTAACCATGGATATGCAACCATAAGTCATATTCATGTTTGTTGATTTTGTTGAATTGTATGAACTATTTGATATAGTGTCTTGTGGAGATTGATGCATGTTATGTGATGTATGCATAACTTAAATTGGTGTCAATGCATGATAAAGTATAGTTAGAACATTACTTGGTTGATGATCCATATTCGTGTGGAATGTGATGTAAGATCACAATCGGGTGATGATCCATATTCGTGTGGAAGTAGGCATAAGTCCATACTCTTATGGCAAAGGGGATGATCCACATGCGTGTGGAAGTTAATGTAAGGCCATCATGGAGTGGCATGGGTGATGATCCACATTCGTGCGGAA